>OZ023215.1:14570170-14962670 GCA_963995525.1 Escarpia spicata | reverse complement strand
ATCTTTACGTGGACACTATGCTGCAGAAAATGTAAGTGTTTGTTTTGAAATACAAATAAATGTATAAAAAATTGTTAAATAAAAAAATATATAAAAGAATAACCTACGAAATGCCTCTTTTGACGCGATAGTCATCATCTGCAAAGAAGAAAATGTATATATGTGTAAATGTCTTGAAATAGTTGACTGTTCAAAGTCGAATATAAGGCCCATATTTTGTTCACTGTTTTCATGTATGCACAAACGAAGTTGAGGCGTACATGTATACGCCGATATATACGTACATACATATCGCAAGTAGAGGCATATGCGCATTCATGTAAACAATATGTGTACATACACCTGGAAACATCATATTATTTAATAACATTAGCTGGCACGAACCCGTGGAATGAAAAAGAGCAACTACTATCACCATTACATTATCATCATATTGATCGTATTGATTCGTATACAGTGACGCCATCTAGAGAGTTGAACACTGATTAGGTAGGAGAAAGACCGCCTAGAAAAGCATAACATACAGAGTAAATTAGTAGTTCAGAGGTCAACGGTTCAAAAAACAGATGAACACAGAAAGAGACGAGTGAACCACGCCTACGAGGAGTTATACTGCCATAATTCACCAAACGTAACTGTTTAATATATAAACAGTATTCATATAATACATACGCACGTGCGGAGATACTATATCATACATTATACATGCCACATTGCACCTGCCACATACGTAGTTATTATGTAGTATGTGCACACGTAGTTCGCGTTACTGTGTGCGTAATTGTTGCAGCTAACACTCACCGGACGCCTCGTCATGTTGTTGAATATTCAACACTCCGTCCTTCTGAATACCTTCTTCCTATTGATCAATCACAAAGTTCGTCAACCGTGGTAAACAGCTGCATTTTGCTGCTGACGTCATCAAAACGAATTGAATACAACAGCAACAGCAAACTCACCAGAATATTCGCGAAATATATAAGAGTGCAAATATTGGAACAAATAAAGGTAAGTTCTTACACAACTCAGTATCCAGTCCTTAGGACTGTTCAAAGCGCTTTACACCTTTACTTCCTAGTAGACAGTTCAATCCATCACGATCTCGACCTCTCTGGGAAGGATTAAGCCTCGCTGCAATTAATACGCGAAGACTATTCGTAAACAAATATACACCTCTGTCGATAGCCAGGTACTCATTCATACAGCTGAGTGAACTGGAGCACCGTAGAGTTAACGAACGTGCCCAAGGTTCGACTCGTCAGCACATGATTCGAATCCGGGTTATCTCGGTCGAGAGTCCGATGCTCTAGCCACTTCGCCAGTGCGAACGGTTTATTAGATTGCATTCCTGCTTTCTACATCTTGCCTCCCGTAATCGTAAATGTGATATTATATATATATTAATTTGTATATATATGTATTACATTGCATTCCTGCTTTATACCTTCAGCCTCCCATAATTGTATATATTCGCTGTTTTCACAACTTCAAGTGGTAAATAACTAGCATTGTTAATGTTGGCACTTACTTCATCAGTTGCGTGAGCCGCTACAACCGCTAAAGCCAGCAAGGCGAAAAGTAAGACGATTCTAGCACGCGTTGTCTCTTCAAAGCAAGTCTGTATGGAGAGAAATAATTAACAAATACAATATAACTCTTTGTTGACCACTCCTTATGCACAATCAAAGCGGTCGTTTAAGACAGGTTGTCGCCTACGGCAGGATGCAAATTAGGAATATTTATAAGTAGAGGCCTATGCCATCTAGCTGACAAAGGAACATTATTAGTAGAATATATATGGAGTAATAGTATTGTTGGGTCAACCTTCCGTTGTATATTTTAACATGTGCTTGCATACGCACACAATCAAAGCGGTTGTTCAAGACAGGTGGTCGCCCCCGGCAGCATGCAGATATATAGCAGGAATATTTAAAAGTAGAGGCCTACTCCTTCTAGCTGAGAACGGAATATTATTAGTACAGTATATATTGAGTAATAGTATTGTTGGGTCAATCTTCCGTTGTATATTTTAACATTTGGTATTCACGTGACCCTGTCACGTGCTGTAAATTATCGTAAGTTAACTTAAATGAGTGAAGTACCAGGAATTTTATATTGTTGAAGACGAAACTACATTACTGTCGAGGTCATTGCCGTTGGCAGATTTTGACAGGTGCCTATTTTGCCAGTTGTTTCTTTTTATTTGAACTGCGCACGATTGTACAAACGCTACAACCACACTTCGGCTTACAATTTACAGACGACGTCATGCTCACGACTTTTATATTACAGTTATAAACACTTTGTGCCTAGAATTGTAATCACCCGAGACAGGTGGTCGTCTACGTGAGAATTCGCCCAAGACAGGTTCTGCTGTAGTGCAGTTTACAAATTCCAATATTCATATCAGGTATTCTTTAAATGGAGTTAGTGTTCATTTACATTATGCTAATAATTGCAATGTATTATTATATGTTGAGATGAAAAATAATGTCATAGTTATACTCCGTTCCAGTATGTGGTCTGAAGTGACATCTAACTTTTGCATTCGCCGCTAGGCCAGCGGGCCTCCACAATAAGTGTCAGCAACGGTTCTTTAGAAATTGAATGTTTTATTTACAAGTTGAAAATTTCGTTGCCGCAACATGTTAATTGCAAACACTGTTTATGAAATGAATGTTTGCGGGCATTATAACTTCAACATTATTCTAGTGTTAAGAACGTTAGTGAGGAAGTACTAAGAATATTAGCGAAGAACCAACATCCACTGTTTAGCAACATCTCTTGAAAGTAACATCTACCTACCTTTCCTGATTCAGGCACACGAATGTCTTCAAATGACGAGTCGAACCTTGTCTAAGTTGAATTCCACCGATAAACCCCCTACTTATATAGCGACCAGACCTAAATGTCTTTCCATGATCGTTGGCACGAGTCCAAATAATCCAACCCTTACATCAACATGATAACGTGTTCAAGTGAACACGCTAGCATGTTGATGTAAGGGTTGGATATAACGAATACGAGTACCCTACAATTAGTTTGCTCTATTGAGTAAATGATGCGGCTTATCAGTTTGTCTTTTCATCCAATGTCAGCATGACCTTATGAAAGATTGCAATCTTTTCTCAAGCAGGTATGATAACGCTGTTTCAGTAGAGCATTAACGGCGAAATACATTATTTTTGTCTTGCCGTCATTCTGTCTGACGCGATTTTAAATGTTCAATTCATCCTTTTCTGTTTACAATGATTTATCACTTACACGTTTCAAATACATGTTCAGGTAAGTGGTAAGTGGCATGTTTATGTATTTAGTGGTAGGCAGATACAGCAGCTGCGACGTGATTCATGATAATTCATAAAGCTACACACATTCATGTCCATTTAGCAACAAACCCAGCCTTGCAGTTATCACCATTTTTCTTAAACAAGCATTCACTTCATTTACCATTTACTTTCTGTAGACAACTACTAAGGCCTGCTAAATGTGTCTAGACAGAGCGAACGTAATGCCACAGTGATGCCCTCTGAAGAGTGGATCACCACAAGTTGGTAGATATCAGGTCAAAGTTCAAGGGAAAGGAATGAGCGTAGAAAGACTCAAGTGGACATCGACACCCAGAAGGAGATGCTGTTCAGTTTTCCCCAAGGTTAACATCTATCTATATAATAGAATAATACGAAAACTTGTTTGCGTCTAAGCCCTCGGAAACCAAGCCCAGGGTCGCATCACGTCAACCGGTTTGGTTAGTCTCAAAAGCTATGGCGTTTTGTCTCTCGTTTACCTGTATCGCCTTGCGTCCTTTGGTGTTTTTTGTTTTAGAACAAAGTTCTATGTAGTGAAATCTACACATTCACCCTCCGGGTTTATTTTTTTTACATGGAACTTTGAAATCAAATGTAGCATGTAAATTTTATATATGTCTAAGTAGGCGTTTTTCTTGACTGTCTGGCATAAGACACCCAGACATAAACAGGATCAGCGCAAGAGTTCACGGCGACACATGTGTGTCATATCGAGAAGATCTCGTAAACTATACTTCGAAAACGAGAACCGGTTAACAACAATGAACAAAGCATGAACATTCGACACCTGTAATAGCTTGATTCATGACGTAGAATGTATTGGCATTGACGGAAAAAATAAATAGTTGTGTGAAAACGTTGTGATGTCTGGAACAAAGTGACCGTTTTATTCTTACAGTACCTTAAGCATTATCAACAATGCAGCTCTATTTCGTCTGTCTAACGTCACCGACAGGTTAGCCCAATTGGTTAGAAGTTATATTATTTCTTTGATTAACCAGCCATTTCATACACCCGGTTTAGAGACTTATGTTTTATGTAATAATGTGATTCGCACAGTTTAAAACGCGAGCTTCCTGCTCCCGTGACTAAAACATCCTGATGACGTCAAGCGCTTACTCTCCCCGTACCTCGACGGCCACGTGGAGTTCATATCCCAACTTTGGGGAACGGCTATGTTTAGCCGCGCCTATATCAGCGATTGCCACAGCGAGAGTCCAGTTCAGTTACGCGTTCGGTTCAAGTTGGTTCGTCCACCGTTCGTCCACCGACTAGCGTATTGCCGCGGCATGGTTGTCAAGGTGTACGTTTCGGCCACTTCTGGGGACGTTATGGTAAATGCGCCTGGGTGCTCATAGGCGGTGGGAGAAGAGAGGGAGGTGGGATGAAGGTACTGGAAGCAGGCGGTGGGGAGAGGTTATCGTTCGGGCTGGGACAGACGCGTTAATGGGGTCGCGTTGCCGTGTGTTAGAACCAGGCACGGTGGTGAAGGTGGGCTCGTACTAAAACGAGACCCGTCGCCAGTGGTTTGGAAATGGTTATTAGATAGGCTCATGGCGTGTTTGTTTGTTTGTTTGTTTATTTGTTTGTGTGTTGGTTGGTCATTGTTGTTGTTGTTAGTGGTGGTGGTGTGTGCGTGTGCGTGTACGTGTGCGTGTGCGCGTGCGCGTGCGCGTGCGCGTGCGCGTGCGCGTGCGCGTGCGCGTGCGCGTGCGCGTGTGCGTGTGCGTGTGCGTGTGCGTGTGCGTGTGCGTGTGCGTGTGCGTGTGCGTGTGCGTGTGCGTGTGCGTGTGCGTGTGCGTGTGCGTGTGCGTGTGCGTGTGTGTGTGTGTGTGTGTGTGTGTGTGTGTGTGTGTGTGCTTCCGTGAGTGTGTGTGTGTGTGTTTGAGTGTGTGTGTGTTCGTGCAAGCGTCCGTGCATCCTTGCGTGCGTCATCGCGTGCGTCCGTGCGTATGTGTGCATAAGGGTGTCCGTGCGCGTCTGCTTCATGGCGTGAGTACGTTATGGCGTGCTATACATAAACAGTCAGAGAAACAGACAGAGCTTCAGACAAAGACATAAAACCATTAACTGCATGTATCTATGTTCCTGGTTACCATTCCCTTCACAACGGCATAAATAGTAGCCTTTAATAAAAGATGTATAGTACAGTATCTACCTGGCCCCCGGTGTAAGACGCTCACAACATTACCCCGCGGAAAACACTACGGTAATGTTTTAGCGAACTTTCAAAACACTACCGCAATGTTTAAAGCGTATCCTCAATTTCAATACTCTACCCACAGTATAATTTTAACATCCAGTTACAACAGTCACCTTAGAGAATCATCCTATACACTAGAAGCAAGTTCGTTATGGTGTGAGTTAGTTGTGGTTATGGTTAAAGTTAGTTACTAACGTTGTCGTTGGAGCCATTTATACGACGGGAATAATCCGTTAGTGTGATTATGAAACGACTGGAATATAAAATTATCTATTAGGATTAAGATTATTATAAGTAGTATTGTGGTTGGAAACAATAATGAGGGGCTGCAATATTATATGTAGCATAGTCGTTATAAGCATCTGTGATCCTAGGATTTGACATCGTGTTGTGACCCCGTGTTTTGACCATCAGTGTCCAATAACCTTGCCCCGCGCGCAGGAGGTTTTGCCAGGCTTAGGCCCGTTATAGCTAACATTCCCATTATAGAAACACCCCATTATAGCTACATTTTATCTCGTTACAACAACAAATGAGAGGAGTTCGACCAAGTGAGAATCAATTATATGAGATGGATAAAGTACATAAAACACATATTCACTACAGATATATTATGAAATATACATTAAAACGTAGATATAACGGGAATACTTGGGCTACCAAACGTAAATGAGTAGTTATAGCGTGTATAAACAAGTAGCTATAGAGAAAAGTAGCAATAACTGAAGGTAGCTATAAAGGGAAGAAGCTATAAAGGAAAGTGTTTATAACGAGAAGTAGCTAAAATGGGATGTAGCTGAAACGTGTAGTAGCTATACCGGGTAGTAGCTATAGGTGATAGTAGCTGCAACATGTAGTAGCTATAACGGGTAGTTGCTGTGACACGTATTAGCTTTGAGGAGTAATAGCTGTTACGGGGAGTAATCGTAAAGGGTAGCTATAATCGGAAGACATCGGTTAGAGCAGTAGGACAGAAGAAAGCGACTGGATACGTTGAATAATAATAATATAACAATAATATATTATTATTATTATTAATGATCAATTGAGCAGTATAGCGCCGTGTCTCCAGGTATAACATCCTCTTCGAAGGCGCTTAAAATACAATATTGTTAAAACATAATCGTTTGAATGCAGTAATTATTGTACGTATAAAATGTATAATATAATAAGAAACTAATACAACATTTTAATATACATTTGTTAATGAATAACTTATCAAACATAAAGTATCGGCTGCATATTGAGTAAACTTAATATTTTATAATTAAGCTTCAGAAGCTTTCTTAAAAATGTGTGCCTTAAGCTGAAATTTGAATAGTCCGAGAGAGTCCGCGACACGGATAAACAAAGGCAGACAGTTCCAACAAAGGCGCGGTAGCTTCACGGGGAATTCTCGTCTCGTCTCGTGTTGATGTGGTGCTGATATTTGTATTGCACCAACTCTTGGACGGTTGAGGAAGACAGCAGACCCTGAATATATCTTATTACGGAGAACACAGTTGGCAGGGCAAGCAATTATAGTGTCCTTGTGTTTGGTCAAATCTTCCTATTTTACTATGTTACCTTCCTCAACATTGTTACTTAGTAGAGATGGGTTAGCGCCGCCTTTGGCAGGCACAGACAGGAGGGGCGGGGTTACGGAAGGCACATGTTGACCATGTATACAACACCTGCTCTGGGATGGGAACACTTCTTGTGCTTCCCAAATAGCACACATGCATGCACACACTCACTCAATCACTCACTTGCTCAGTCACTCAATTTTCACTCTCTCGGGCACACGCACGCATGCACATACACGTACGCACACGCACGCGCACGCACGTCCACGCACGCTCGCCCGCACGAACACACACACACACATTCGAGGCTATATTTGGCGGAGATAGATCGTAGAAATTGGTGGTGCAGAAAAGTTGATAAACAAGTGTAATTAATAATTGATAAATATTATTCTTGCCTTAATATCATTCATAAAGTTGCAGTAAACACATAGTGAGTAGCAGTTGTGCTTAAAGTTAGTTAGTTAAAGTATTTTAGAGCACCTTAGTATAGTGAGTGATAACAGGGTAACTTAGCCTTCGATAAGTTGTAAACAAGATTTAATAAACCTGATTATGTGGTAGAATATATAGGAGATAAAGTAACAACCATCAAACTACTTACACAAGATAATATCTGTGTAAGCCAGTACTTGCTAGATATTTTGATTAGGTAGCATTGTTGTTAAAATTAAGCAAGGGCGATTGTCGGGCGGCGTAACCTAAATAAATAAATAAAGCAGCCTAACGTAACGTAATTGATTATATTTAAATTAGGTCACTACCTTAATGTTAGCGTTCGTGATAGAATAAATAGTCGGCTGTGTAATTGAAATCTGTAACATCAAGTGTGCTGTAGTACACAGGAAACAGTCTTTATAAAGACTAAATTAGTTAAGATATTAAATAAATTCTGATAGGGACATGGCGCCTTGCAAGCGTCAAGTCAAGGCAATGCGACACTTGGTGTGCGGTCACTGCCAAAGCTGGGTAGATTTTGCATTGTCCGGCTGTGAGAAGTCATGGGCAGAAACCATGGAGGAAGGATTCACCTTTCAGTGCATTGGGTGTTGGAAGGTGGAGTGTCTGCAGAAGGAGATAGTTAGGTTGACAGGTATTGTGAAAGGATTGGAGATGGGAATTAGAAAGGAGGCAGGTCGAATGGAGAGAGACGACAGGGAGAGAGGCGAGAATAATGCAAGACTGAAGGAGAATAGCAGTGGCAAGAAAACTGAGGAAAGGAGATTGAGAGGAGGGAAGGTGATTGGAGGGGAAGAAATTGGAAAATCGACGACAGAAAACGTGACAAGCGTGAAGGTGACTGTGGAGAAAGTGACCGTAGAGAAGGAGGGAGGGAAGATGGAACAGGAGAGGAGAGAAAACATGAGACGGGAGAAAATATGAATGGACGAAAGGAAGTGAGAGCAAATGTGATAAAAAAGAAGTCGATAAAAGGAACGCTGACAGGAGGAAAGGTGACAAGAGAAAAAGCGACAGGAAAGAATGGATCGGAAGAGAATATGACAGGAAAGAAGATGACAGGGGGAAAAGACAACAACAAGACAGATGCAAACGGAAGAAGGAGCTACTCTAAGGCAGTGGTTGAGGGGGCAATGAGGAAAGAGAGGGTGTTTATTGGGCGACTCCATTATCAGGAAGACTGACAAGACACTGAGCGAGGGGAAGAACGTCGTTGCTTGTCTACCGGGGGCTAGGATTGAACATGTGACTGACAGAGCAGAGAATGTATTGGGACGTGGCAAGGGAGGGTCAATACTGGTACATGTAGGAACAAATTTTGCCAGTAAAGGGAGGAAGGGGGCAACGTATACAAACTGCAAAATGGTGGCAATCAACACACTAGTTGAGTAGATGTGTGAAGAAGAGGGGGTGGGATTCACAAATTTATTGGGATACTTTGTTGGGAGGGAAGATATGTACATGAGAGATGTCCTCCATCTTAATGGAAAGGGGGAAACAGTTTTTTTCAGAGAACCTTCTGCGATATGTTGACAGTGGGACAGGTTGCTTCTATTTAAACTAGATTCGCAGGGGGACTCACAGAAAAGCCTGAAACTGGAGGCATAGATAAAGACAGCGCAAATAAATCAGCAAAGAATAGTCTCGAAAACTCTTCTGAAGCTGAATATAAATGTGATTGTTTAAACGCAAGGAGTAAACAAAAGAAATGAACTAAACATTATGGTAGAAGATATTGACCCTTACATAATAGGTATAACTGAATCATAGACCACCACCGATACATCAGATGCCGAATTGGGACTGACAGGATATGTAATGTTTAGGAAAGATAGAATAGGAAGAAATGGAGGTGGAATTATTTTATATATTCAAGAATCTATTCAGGCTGATGAAATAAAATTATAAAGAGAAGCAAACTGCCAATAAGCTGTTTGGAGTAACATTGTTACAAGAAACTCAACGTTAACAGCTGGGTTAGTTGATCGAAATCCAAACATAAGCACAGAAGAGAATGAAAAAATACAAAACGCTATAAGGGAAGTGAACAAACGGGACTGTATTATTGTGGGGAATTTTAACCACGGGCAAATACAATTGAAATATCTACAGAGTATGGGGAGTGAGGACCACAAGTTTTTAGTTTTAATTAAATATACTTTCCTTTCTCAACATGTGCTAGAACCAACCAAGGGTGAGAATGTGTTAGTCATAGTTTTGTCATCACAGAATGAATTAGTTGACAATGTCAAGTTATGTAAGCCACTGGGTAGTAGTGATCACAACCAGATACATGTTGCCATCAAAGTAAAATCAGAAAGGAATAATAAAAAGCAGTATAGGAGAAATTTCCACAAAGGAAGGTATAAGGACATGAGGAAATATTTAGCAAAGATAGACTGGAATAACACACTGAAGAATAAGACAGTAACAGAATGCTGGAATATATTAACGAGTGAAATTAAGTGCATAGTTAATAAATTTGTACCCTTCAAAAACAAGGGAAACGGTCCAAAAAGAAACACTTATCGAAAGAAGCCATTACAAAAATTAAGTATAATAAACAAATGATGTGGAAGTCATATACATGTACTGGAAATGGTGAAGACTGCAACAGTTATAAAGAAGCACTTAACCAAGCTACAGCTGAAATTAGAAATTCAAAGAGAAGATATAAACAACAATTAGCTAGTAACATAAAACATGACAGCAAGACTTTTTATGCGTATGTTCGAAGAAAACAGAAAGTTCAACATCACGTCGTTCCTCTAGAAGATAGTGCTGGAAATATAATATTAGAGGGATTCTTAATGGCAGATGACCTGAATGAGTACTTTAGTTCAGTGTTTACCAGGGAAGATATTAGTTCACTGCCAGTACCAGAGCCTAAGTTCAATGGGGCAGATTCAGACTATTTAGGACAATTATTTGTAACCACGGAAATGGTAGCTAAGAAAATAAGGGCTATGAATGATAATAAATCACCTGGAGTGGATGGGATTCCGCCCAAACTACTATTGGAATTTTTAGAACAAATTAGCCTACCGCTTGCAACAGTTTTCAATTTGTAATTAGAAGAGGGAGTGGTTCCTTTAGAATGGAAAGAGGCAAACATTATACCGTTATTTAAAAAGGTTCAAGAAACAAGTAAGAGAACTATAGACGAGTGAGTTTAACATAAGTGATTTCCAAATTATTAGAAAGACTAATTAAAGATCACTTGGTGGATTTTCTTGTTAAACATAACTTGATAAACCCATCTCAACTAAAAAAATGTTAGTACACCATACCTACATGTAGAACTGACGTAGTTATACGTTATATACATACACAGAGAAATACCATAAACGAATGCGTTCCTCGTATCTGCATTCGTGGACGTAAATACCCAGTATGGTGCGATAGCGATAACGATATGATCGCAACATTCAACGACAAAGACACCGCACAGCACACAAAGAATGGAAACGCACACATTCGTTATCTAATTACCAAGTATTTTCTGAACTACGAACCACTTTTAAGAAACTTAAGATAGAAAGGTATTGTGACTACATATCGGAAATTGAAAAGTCCGTCAAACAAAACACCAAATGTCTATTCAGTTTTGCAAAAGCAAACAAGCTAATGTAAAACTTTCTAACTCAATGGTATATAAAGTCACTGCGGCAGACAGTCCAGCTGACATAGCAGAACTATTTTCTGACCACGTCGAAGCTGTCTTTACATTAGCAGATAACAGTTTTATCCACGTATTCCCTCCTGTCAATCCGACTCATTGACTAATATATATGTGTCTTATGATGATGTCGTCGGAGTACTAAGAACCACCACCACCAACTTGTTTTAAAAGAGCAAATGTTGTTCCTGTATACAACAAGCTTAGATCACATGGCTATTCCGGGCAACGCATAGAGTGGTTGTAGTCTTAATTTGTCAATCGAAAACAAAGCGTGGTTCTCGAAGGCAAAACATATGACTGGAAGCCAGTGTTGTCTGGTGTACCACAAGATTCACAAATTGGACCACTTCTGTTTATCTTGTATGTTAATGATCTCATTAATCACGTTGGTTCATGTGAAATGTCACTGTATGCTGATGATTCCTAATTGTTTAAACAAATTACTTCGGTGACCGATTGTCAGATTGTGCAGAAGGATCTGGATAGTGCATGTCTTTGGTGTGAGACATGGCACCTTAAACTTAACGTTGAGAAATGCTTCATCATGTCATTCACTAACAAAAAGAAACGTATATCCTATGGCTACACGATTTTCAGCCAGTCTCTGCCCAAGGTCACCGCTGTCAAAGATCTCGGTATCACAATGACTGACAGTTTACTTTTAAAGATCATATTAATCGTTGTGTTTGTAAGGCTTTTAGGATGAGTAGTTTTATTAAGCGCGTTTGCACAACATTTATCGATGTACAGGCTTTGCGATCTTTGTATATATCTCTAGTTAGAAGCCAGTTGGAGTATTGCCGTGTTATCTGGAATACCTGACAACGTACGTTTATTAACAAAATCGAAAGAGTTCAAAAGAAATAAATTAAATATCCATGTTACAAATCCAAAATACAGTACTCCTCTGACAGTTATCCTGAGCTCTGCCATCATTTTATACTACCTTCCCTTCAACATCGTAGGCAAGTTGCAGATCTTATGTTTTTACACACAAGTGTGTGCATTCCCAACTAGACTCATCGTATCTGGTAGGGGCTATCCAATTTCACTGTCCTTCACGATCTCTACGAAACTACACCCTTTTAGAGTTTTCAATATCAGAATCAACATTAGAAAACACTGTGTTTTGAATAGTGAATATGAATACTTTTAAAACATTGTATTTAAATTATCCAACTTATGATATATATTCAGGAGCTGAACCATTTAGATCCTCAGTTCAAAAACATTTCTATGTATAACATATGTTTGCCTGGAATATATTTTATGTTGATATTGTGCGACTTTTATGTCCTTATTATTGTTATTGTTTTATTATTCTATTATTGTTTTATTATGTGTATGTATTGTTTCAGTTATCAGTCCTGTTACGGGATCCCTCCTCCCTCCTCCCTCCTCCCTCCTCCCTCCTCCCTCCTCCCTCCTCCCTCCTCCCTCCTCCCTCCTCCCTCCTACCTCCTCCCTCCTCCCTCCTCCCTCCCTCCCTCCCTCCCCCTCCTCCCTCCTTCCTCCTCCCTCCTCCCTCCTCCCTCCTCCCTCCTCCCTCCTCCCTCCTCCCTCCTCCTCCCTCCTCCCTCCTCCCTCCTCCCTCCTCCCTCCTCCCTCCTCCATCCTCCCTCCTCCATCCTCCATCCTCCATCCTCCATCCACCCTTTCAGTCCCCTTCACCGTGTTATGTACTCAAGTATGTGTCTTTGGGCAGAAAGTCTTGATACAGTGGAAACATCTGTTTCGTGTTCACAACAATTAGCAAAAAAACTCAAGCAAGGTATTTTCACAAACATGATTTTGGTGGACTCTAATTTTGTCATGAGATTCGCAAGCGTACTGTTAGATGCCTTTAACTTTTCCTGACCCAAGCGATATCTCTCTTTGCAGGATTACGACGCGTTCTTCAAGGCGATCGAATGTGAACATCTCTTTGAGTATCTCGACATCGAAGTTCCAACGCTTGAAGTCGAGTAAATTCTTAGACACAGATAATCTGAACAGCTCATTGCGTACCACTTGCACTGCGCCAATCATGTGATGTTTGGCATTAACATGCATACTCACTCACACTGTCAATACAAACAGTATCCATTCACTGGGCCAGTTTATTATGCACCTTTTTCTGACGGGTCCTCGCAAAAACACGAGACGTTGTAAATGGCACTGTCAGGTACTGGCATTCATGTTGTGCGGTTGAACGTAGACAAAGTGTAGTATTTTTTTCAGAACCAAACTAGTCACACAGCGATCTGACGAGTAGATTACTCCACTGGTGGGCATACTGCTGGTGCGAATGTGGCGTTAAACATGGTGTGTTCCACATCTTTCTAGGTACATCCTGCTTGAAATACAAGATTTAAATTAATACAGATATTTAGTATGTCGTATGTATTCTTGTCCGTCGGCAATATAAAATATTATGAACTTATTTTTATTTGTTACACTGTGATTTGTTATATATCGAGTTCAATAAAACATTCGTGAATACCACATTGTTACTTAGTATGTTCGCATTAGCTCACATCTTAACACAACATAACTTAGGACCAATCACACTGTTGATCCTGTTTGAATTGGCTTAGATTGCTAACACCAAATACAAACGCCAATGAAGACGCTGACAGGGAATCCCACAAGGACAAGGGCACAGCCTTTGTGAAAAGCTGATCTTATGTATTTTGTTATTTTGCAGATATAAAGCCTGGACATTAACACTCGTGCATCAAGGGAAGTCTGGGGAAATCATATATGAAAGTACAGTAATATTATACATGGATTTGTTCCATCAATTCCTTAAAAACTGGGCGTGTGGCAATACCAACGTTCTACTACAATATAACTGAAGGTTTCCAATTACATTGGCGCATTATTTGTTTGTTGAAAGATAACAAGACGACTGGTGCATTTATTTGTAACTGCTTCAATGTAATCTGGCGAACAATATATTCCGGCATAGATTGGTCCCTCTACAACATAAGACATTTCTGTGGACATCTTCGATTATGAAAGCTTAGGTGAAAATTTAGAATTTAATATATTAATAATAATAGGGTAACTTCTTATGCGCCTAAATCCTTCGAAATCAAGCTCACAGACGCATAAAAAAGGGTTAGTCTGTCTCAAAATCGACATGCAACATTAAATCTTAGATACTTCGTTGTCAACACATATATACGCCATGGTGTTAAGGTGCATGAGCACGATTTTAAAGGGAAATAAAAAAACAATATTGTGGACGTCTGCATCTAAAAGAGTTAACAAAAACTAATCATTTGCATCTATACTAAATCATTACGCCAGTAGTTTATTTAAAAAGTAGTAATTTTAGTAGGTAACGTGCAATACGTGCAAATGACAAACAATCAGGAAGAGCAGTGCAATGAGATCGAAGCATTTAAATATATACATCCCGGTGAGCTAACTGGTATGTTATTAAAATGGAAAACCTGAAGGTCTCATTTTTTTCAAATTTCTGGCTGGATCATAGACACGGCTTTGTCATAGAGTCGGTCGCACAACAAGAATACTACCACCAGCATTGGTTATTTAACATCGCGATGCAATTATGTAATCTTCGTAAAACAGAATACTGATATCAGAATCACCAGACTATATGATATGCGTTCACAGCTAGCGAATTTACACTCGCGGACATCTGCGCTGGCGTGAAACTGATGTCATCGTTTCTACGGAAACGTTGTTATAGTTTCCAAGAATTTGAAGGGAGTTCCACTGAGACATGCAAAGTAGTAGTTTTTAAAGGACGGATGGATTGGTGACATATGTTCATATCAACACATAGTAATGTTCTATGAAGACAAAAGTAAAGAAATATCACAAATAAAGAAGAGCCGACTTGTTGGTTATACATTTAAAGTCCCGTATTGTGACAAAATGTGTAGAAAAGCCACAGCTTTAAATAGCCACATAGAACGGAATCACCGCACTGTTAGCGAAATATGAAAGATGGGAAGGTAGCTGAGGTGTTGTTAATTACGTCAAATGTCATTCGTGAAGTTACAACAACCTACCAAGGCCCTTTTAAACGCTGTGCTAGTGCATTTTTTATTAATTCAATTTACCCGATACATTTGTGGGACAAATACAAAGCATCGCAAGAAAAATACCAGACAAAGGAAGACTCTTGACAGTTCTGCATCTATTTTAATTCCTTTCGAAAACCGATGGTCTGCATAGTGTCCAGAACCATTCCAGAAGCTGATGTCAATTGGCTGATTGACATCGAATGACGTAAGTATATTTGGGGAAATCACCAAATTGGCGCCGTTGATTGTTTACACGACGTAGAAAAAAAACCTTGCAAATTGAAGATTTGATGTTGCTACGTTGATAAGTTAGTAGGGATGTAAGGCTTCAGAATAAAACATTACTAACATCTCGTGTTTCCGAAGGTGACAAACAAAGCATGATAAGCAGCAGCTACATCATATTGTATTGCACACGCACACACACGTACGCACGCACACACACGCACACAACTGACATAATCTTCACATGTAAGAACAAATCATTACATGTAAGATGAGAACTTAGCATTGTCGTTTTCATCAAAGTGTGTGACCCTGTCACTGTATTATCACATTTCTGCGGGT
Organism: Escarpia spicata; assembly: GCA_963995525.1. Classification (NCBI taxonomy): domain Eukaryota; kingdom Metazoa; phylum Annelida; class Polychaeta; order Sabellida; family Siboglinidae; genus Escarpia; species Escarpia spicata. The sequence goes on along the minus strand of OZ023215.1, from coordinate 14,946,846 downwards.
TCTGTGGCGGTGGGGAAGAGTCGGGTGGATACAAGAAGTGGATGTCGGTGAAAATTACGCCGACAGCAGGTCGCATGAACAATGGATTCAATGCCAATTGTACCTCAAATGGTCACACATTGAGGGCAGTACAGGTGACGACACCTATATGTGTCACCTGTGCGAATCTGAGAGCGAGTAGGCCTAATTGCCTACACATTTACAATAACTGTTAAATTAGATGACGGTTTTAGATATGCGACTTACTGCATTGTCTGTTTGAGCAATTACAAGTTATAATCGTATCCTGTTTTGTCACCTCTGTCATCTGGATAGACCCTGAACTACACGGAGAACAAACTCAGTCTTCTCGAGTGATCCTGTGATATATACGGGTATCCCTAACTGCTATCACATATGAGTACAGCTGCAGACCTCGATGGGGCCATATTTGTCATTGTCAATCTCCAACACATGCCGCGATATACATGTGCCTGTTCGGTTCTTCATTTTGAAACGCTGTACATGATGCTGCGATTTTTTGTATCTCCTTCGAACTGACACAGTTGGTAAGGAAGCCAAGAAGGCCTTCATCGGTGATCGTTTCCAGAATGGGTCATCTGAGGAGACCTTCTTTGAACCCATCAAGAAGCAGAAGCTGAAGAAGATGGAGGTCTCAAACAAGACAGTCAAGCTCACCTCCATACAGGGAAAGCTCATCCAGTACAGTGAGCAGAGCAACCTGGCCTTTATGCTTCTTATCAAATCGCAACTCCTGGATGAGCCTCTCGACCTTGATGAACTGATGCGGTACTCCCTCAACCCTGTTCCTCCCAGCCTCGGCACCCCCGACGGATTCTTCGCCAAAACGAACAAGGCCTCCATGCTACATTTCTTGCTAACTGACACCCCCGAAGAGGTGCCCTACCCAAAAGACGCGATCCACATCCAAGATGGCATGGTTCTCTGACACGTGCTCACCATTCTGCCCCAGACTAACGGTGACATTTGCCTTCAGGTGCTGGACCAGATAGCTGCCAAAAGAAATTTGTGTTCTCCACTAACTGCTATCATGCAGACTCTATCAAGGCACATGAGAGATTGCGTCGTGGCTTCTCACAGAAGTACAACATCGATGGCCCGGCCACCAGGAAGCCCGCCGACTTCAAGCTGTTCCTGGCCAATGAAGAAAACAAGCGACAGGCACATCAGCTGGACTCATCCAGTGATGAAGTGACTACGCGCGAGATCGATGAATTTTCCTCAGACCAGGAGGAGACGGACACCCGGGTCGTTCTCTACCTCCAGTATGCCGCCAAGCAAGGATACAAGTCGGCTGTAGTGAGAATTCCTGATAGTGATATATTTTTCATCCTGCTCCACCACTCGCACTCCATCAGCCTCACCATCTATCTATACACCGGCATGGGCAAGCACCGCCATATAGTCAACGTGACGGAGCTGGAGCACGCTGGTCGGGTTCTATGTGTTCTCAGGCGAGGACTGCACCAGCGCCTTCAAGGGCAAAAGCAATGTGGCGCCCCTGAAAAAGCTCCAGTAGAAGCCCAAGTATCACAACATTTTCAAACAACTTGGTGATAACTGGACGGTGAAGCCGGAAGTGATGGCAGATTTAGAGGCCTTCACCTGCCTAATGGACGGTCAGGCTCGCGAGACATCAGTGGATACTGTGCGAGGCAAGATGCTTATAAAGATGGTGGGAGAACACGAGAAGCTCACCACCAAGTCCATGGTTGACCTGGCTCTCCTCACACCATACTAATTCTCCATGTTGGCTGGGTCAAGTACCGACTAGCAAAATACAAGCGGGCCAACCAGCCTCGCTTCTGGCGACCCAAGCACTACGATGATGGACAGGGATGGGTGAAGACTGAGGAGGAAGTACTGGAGTCAGCGTGGTCGTGTGGACCCATCTTGCCTGCCCTACTCATTGACTTACTTGAGAAAGCTGCTGAGGAGGAGGAGGAGGGGGAAGGGGAAGATGATCAGGAGATTGACTATGATGAGCTGCTTCTTGACGATGATGATGATTAGTGTGTAGTATCGAGGGTAAATTTCGGGTAGACAGTTCTTGAGTAGACGTAGATACTGATCGTAGTGGGTAGATTTCGTGTAGTTTCCTTTCTTCTTTGACTCATAATTAGCCCATTTTCTGCCTAGTAGTGGCATATAATTTTGAATCAGTGCTTATGCGCAATCATCTATCCTTAACTTAGTATTTGACTCGATTTCAGGCATTGAAATATGGTATTATGTGCATTTTGAAGCACTAAGTATGCTTGAATCGTCAAAATAACATTTGCGATTCCCCGTGCCACAGTTATACGAAAAAGTGGGTTCATTTGCCTTTGTACGATGAATGGTTCAAAAGTTATGGGTATCCTTAATTTGACAAAATCCAAGATGGCCGCCAAACGGACCCCTTCGGACATTATTTCGAAATGTGAACATCCAAATCTGTTTACTAGACACCTTCAGGGTTGCAAAAAAGTAAGTTTCATTTAGAAATCCACTGGGTGCATGAGGGCATACAATCCGACTATACTACAAATTAAACAGTCTTATCGCTTTATCGTAAAATAAGTTGTGACATTCCACTGTAAAGTCTACTGATATATGTAAACATCTTGAACGGCCACAAAGATCAGTATGTGTACTTGAATTTAGCCTGTTTTAATACGTACGGTTAAACTTTGATAGAACGATCTTTTTCTTCCGATTTGTGTGGTATCTACGCTCGGTTGTCTCTTGTTTACCAACTTCGTCCTTTTAGCCTTGACGTCCAGTTTGATGTTGCTCATTACCATTCTATGGTCACTTCCAATGTTGACTTGGTTGATGACAGTTAAGCCAGTGACCATGTATGGCTTGTTTGTCAGGATGTAGTAAATTTCGTTCTTCGTTTCTCCATTTGGGCTTTTCCATGACCATCTTCTCCCTGCTTTCTTTCTGGAACATGGCATTCATGATTTTGTACTTTCTTGATGTTGCCCATTCTACCAAGGTGTCGCGTCTTTCGTTATTCACACCTAGGCAAAATTTGCCTGTTGCCGTTTCCGAAATGTTTGTTCGTTTCCCTACTTGCGCATTAAAGTATCCCATCACTATCGTGTAGTGCGTTGGCTTTTGTAAAGTCACATCCATGTCATTGTAGAAGTTGTCTGAGTCTTCGTTTGAGTATGATGTTGTTGGTGCATATCCTTGTACTGTCTGCTACTCTGGGGCTGATGCTGTTAACCCTCACTATCTCAAGATGGTAGCCTTGCGCATATGTTTCACGAAGATGATTTTAGTAGGTCTTGAATTTGAGGAATCCATATGTGGTGATCATGTGACAAGCGCCCCATTGGCAGCTATTTATTTGCTCTGTGTTTAAAATTTAATTTTACTTATTTGTATTATTACGACACTGGTGAGATTTGAACATCGTTTTGATAACATTACCCTGAATGCACGGAGCTGTTCGTTCGTGTTATTGGTTTTATATGTGCGTGTATTTCTGCGACTTTTATTCCGGTGGCACACCTGTACCCATGGTGACCTACACTCGGCAGGAACTATTCGCCCATATCATTGCGGGTGTCACTGGCGGAAGGCTGCCTCAGCCTTTGTTCGACGCGTTAAAGGACAGTGGAATTTGTGCGGTCAGACGAGGTTGCAGAGCCGGTTGCAATCGCCATCGTACAATACGTCCAGTAATTGGACGTCGGCCCGGCTTTACACCCACTTACCACCAACGCGGTGTCAACAACGCAAACATTACACGAGTGAAACTGTCGTCTTGTAAAACTGATGACAAGTATTTTAAGAATCGTTACACCAACATCGCATTGATCAATGCAAGATCTGTGAAAAATAAGACGCTAACTATAAATGAGGAAATTAGCCAACACGATTGAGATGTTTTAGCCATCACCGAGACGTGCCAAAAAAACTAGAGACAAGGCGATTGTGGTTGAACTGACGCCTCCCGGCTACACATTCAATCATGTAGCACGTGCCTTTGGTCGTGGCGGCATATATTGGATCTTGTGATCAGTCAAACTGATGACGACTTCATTACATCTGTTACTGTGCATCCTGACTCTCTGTCTTACCACCATCGCATTGAACTCACACTAAGAGCACTAAAGCCTGCAATAAAAACTAAGACGATTGCAAAGCGGAATTTCAGGAACATTGAAACAGATGCACTCCGAAACGATATCGGGTCTGCATGTGCTGACATGACATTGCGTACATACGCGAATGATCGACAAGCAGAGGATTTGGTGGAGATGTACAACACCTGTCTCACTGAATGCCTTGAAAAACATGCCCCATTACGCAATGTGAAAGTAAGAGACAGCACACCACATCCCTGGTACGACTCTGACATCGACGACGCCAGGGATAAGAAGCGGAAACGGGAGAATATGTGGAGAAGAACTAAACTGGAGATTCATCGGCAATTATACGTCACCGCTCATGAAGAATGCACTGCTTTGATATCAGCACGCAAAACGGATTATTATCAAAACCGCCTGGAAAAGGCAAACAACAAAACCATGTTTCGATTACTGAGATCGCTTGATAGCCACCGCATACAGGAACACCCTGAATTCCACTCGACGACCCAAAGATGCGAAAAATGTTCACGTTTCTTTAGTGAAAAGATTGACAAGTTCCTGTCAGGTCTGCAGTGTTTCAACATCATCGATAGGCCAACAGATGAAAGACGATATTTCACTGACTGTATCCATGCGTTTGATCCAACAACGAACACAGAGATCACAGCGATTTGTGGTACTACTGGCAAAACGTGCGCGTTGGATCTTCTGCCTGCAATTCAGCTAAGATACAATATCACAAGTATTGTGTCGGTCATCACACGGATTACAAATGCTTCGCTGGACGAGGCAGTCATGCCAAAGTCGCTGAAGCATGCACAATTGTCCGTCCGCTTTTGAAGAAACCATCACTTAACAAAGACATTCTGAGCCGTTATCGACATGTGAGTAACCTTACACAATTATCCAAAGTAATTGAGAAAGTGGTCGCGCTTAGGATAATGACGCATGTTTCTGACCAGTAAATGGTTGAGTGCTTTCTGTAGGCGTATCGAAAAAAAAACATTCGACCGAAACCGCGCTACTGTACGTTACAAGTGCCATCAAAACAGCCATGGACAATAAACAAGGAACCATCTTGGTTCTCGTTGATTTTTGTCCGGTCTTCGATACTATCAACCATGACATCTTGACTAAGCGTCTACGTTTGCGCTATGGCTTTGTTGAAAAAGCACTGGACTGGATGACATCGTACCGGCAAGACCGGACGCAGCGAATAGTAATCGGTGACCAATCGTCGAGTATTACGACAGGTGTCCCGCAAGGCTCCGTCCTTGGACCACTGCTCTTTTCATTATATGTCCAACCTATCGGTGACATTATTCGAGCCCATGGACTATTCTTCCATCACTATGCTGACGACTTACATATCTACTCACATTTCGACCTGAATCGTTCCGCTTTAACGGCTGCGGTTCAGCAAATGGGTGACTGTTTGGATGAAATAAAGAATTGGATGGCATGGGATTCTATGTGCATGAACGACGGCAAGACATCGATTAGCCGTTTTCTACCCAAACCGACAAAGGAACGCGTAGTCAATGCCGTCATCACATCGCGGATTGACTACTGCAACGCACTCTTGTCTTCAGATAACATTGCGAATGCACAACTCGGCTGCCAGATTGATCCTGCGTCGTCCACGTAGTGACAGCGCCACGCCCCTGTTACGCGAACTTAATTGGCTTCCTTGTTGCGCGTAGAGTGGATTACAAGATACTGGTACTCACGTACAAAGCCATGCACAATGACGCGCACGTGTACCTGTGTGAACTCGTGCATCCATATCAACCGGCAAGAATTGCGCTCTGCGAGCAGTAACATGTTGGAAGTGAAGCGCACTCGTATCAAGGCTGGGGACGGCTCGTTCGCTGTAGCTGCTGCATCCCTATGGAACACTTTACCATGTGTTGTTAAAACCTGTGACACTCACGCCAGCTTCAAATGTCGTCTGAAGACACATTTCTTGTGTGTTTCATATTAGTGTCACTCTACATGAACACTGCCCTCTACTAAAACCAATTTTAATTAGTTATCGTATTCGTATAATGATTATTCATTATTCCTCACGTAAACTATTTTATATCAAACGTTTTACAAAATTATTTATTATTATTACATCATACATATATATATTTATGTAGTAGTGTTATTTTTTTACATAGTTATTGTGCTAGATTGATTATTATTAATATAATTTAGTTTTGATGAATAACTGCTATTTATTTACTTCTTTATTTAGAAATTCTACATTATTCAATATGTATGTATTTATTAATTTTATTCTTTACCACTAATATTTATTTTAAATTAATATACATATACATATTTATTGCAATTCTACAATTTGTATGTATTTTAATATGTTGTGAAGCCCCACGAACAATACTGGATGTGGCGCTATACCAAATAAAATATATTATTATTATACAAATGCCTATTATATTCACGAGTAGGTCAATCAATTCTTGTTGGCAGTGGTTTCTGAGCTATATTCAGAACTATAAGATAAATGGCAGTGCACATAGTGGTGAAAATAAATACATCATTGATTAAGTATGGATAACACAAATTGTTACATTTCGAGTTCACTTCAACGATATGAAAAATATATTCAACTTCGTTTTGACAACACAACTTGAGGTTTATTGGCAACGTATGAATGGACGTTTTGTTGTGTAGAAACCACAACATGTTTTTTTCAGCAAAAATGCTAGGCCGATGTCACAATGAAGTGAATCACCCAAAGGAAGTGACGGTTGTGTTGTAAGTTTGATAGAAAATCCCTAATCCTGAGAGTGGTGGGTTGTGACAGGGCCAGATGAATCACCGGTGTTTAGGTGGAGTTGGAAGATATTATTCAAACTGCCAGTTAAAAAAACCCTCAACAAAGCATAAATGCTCTACACCCTGGCATACAAAACCACTTTGCTAACTAAATATCATCCTTAGTGTCAACATTTAAACATTTGTTTATTCCAATAGCTGAAATTCACGCATGTATGCTGACTCCGAGTACAAACTTGGTCATGGATAAAAGTATATAATGCAAACGCTTTTTAGGACACATGGAGATATAGTATAGCAGATATGCGAACGAAACGACTGGAAATCGCCACTTATGACAAGGATCACAATCAGACTGACTGACGTACCAAACACAGCACTTCCCACCATTGCAGATTGATCCATATCTCGTCTTGGATAATGGTGCTATCCAGGCGTAGATGATCGAGTCTAGCAGTTATGTATCATACACATTACATCCAAGTTGGCAACTGTCAGAAGAGTATATATTGTATGTAGTAGGTATTTTACTGACATCCACAAACAAACCAACAAGAGAACTCAGAATATATAGCGACACCACTCAGAGGCTGAGTTACACTTCTATGTGCATGACCAACTATTATAATACCACACCATGCACTATGTGGACTAATATTTTAGAAGTTGCAGCGACAAAGAAAATTTAGCGATTGTTTACATCTTAAACTACCTGGGCCGCGTTCAGAGTTCGCGCAGCGATGCAACGCGACGTCGTTTTTTGCCCCGGTAGTCGATGTTGCCGTTCATGCCGTTGCCGTTCACGTGCCGCGCCAGCGCGTCTCCAAAATGGCCTCCATGGTTGGTTTGGGATTTGATTATTTTTTAATGGGATGACAAGTTGAAGTTTTATCAAAACCAAGCTGTTCCTAATCATTCGTCCAATGGCAAGGGTGAGGCATTTTCGTCAGAAAACACATTAGAAGTCAGTAGCACGGTAGCACTGGACGCACAATGTCTGCTTTCAAAAAAGCCAATTTGAATGCGGCGAACGTCGCGGTACGGTGTGGGGGTAGGGGGGGGGGGGGGCGTAGCGTGTCTTTAGACATTAAGATTTTTATATCTTAATAACAAACCAGTTAGCTCATCGGGGTGTATAGATTCCAGTGCTTCGATCTGATTACATTGCTCTTTCTGATAGTCTGTAATGTACACGTATTGCACGTTACCTACTAAAGTTACTACTTTTTAAATAAACTACTGGCGTAATGATTTTATTATAGCTGCAAATGATTAGTTTTTGTTAACTCTTTTAGATGCAGACGCCCACACTATTGTCTTTTGTTTTCATTTAAAATCGCCCCCCCCCCCCCCCATTGCATATATATATATATATATATATGTTGACAACGAAGTAACTGACATATAACATTGTATGTCGATTTTGAGATTGTCTAACCTTTTTTTCTTGACGCGTCTGTGAGCTTGATTTCCAAGGCCTTAGCGCATGCGAAATTACCTTATTATTATTATTAATAAATTAAATTCTAAATGTTCACCTAAGCTTTCATGATCGAAGAAGTCCACATCAAAGATGTCCCCGAATATGTCTAATGCTGTACAGTGACCAACCCATGCCGGAATATAATGTTCGCCAGATGACATTGAAGCACCAACAAATAAACGAACCATTCGTCTTGTTATCTTTCAACAAAATATAATGCGCCAAAGTTGTGGGAAATCTTCAATTATATTGCAGAACTTTGGTATTGCCACACACACAGTTTTTTAAGGAATTGATTAAACAAATCCATGCATAATATTACTGTACTTCAACATATGATTTCTCCAGACATCTCTTGATGCACGAATATTAGTGTCCATGCTTTATTTGTAAAAGAACACAATACATAGGATCAGCCTGTTCGCAAGGGCTGTGCACTTACTCTTGTGTGATTCCCTGTCTTTCCTAAAGCTCCTACTTTTGCGTTTGTATTTGGTATTAGCAATCTAAACCAATTCAAACACGATCTACAGTGTGATTGGTCCTAAGTTATGTTGTGTTAAGATGTGAGAAATGCGAACATTCTAAATGACAATGTACTATTCACAAATGTTTGATTGAACTCGGTATATAACAAATCACAGAGTGACAAATAAAAATCAGTTCATATTATTTTATATTTCCGATTGTCAAGAATACATACGACATAATCAATATATATATTAATTTTAATATGGGAGGGGGAGGAGGGAAGGAGGGGAGAGGGATGAGTGAGGGAGTGAGGGAGCAGGAAGGGAGTGAGGAAGAAGGGAGGTAGAAGGGAGGGAGGGAGGAGAGAGGGAGGAGGGATGAAGGAAGGAAGGAGGAGGGAGGGAGGAGTGAGGGAGAAGGGTGGGAGGGAGGACGGAAGGGGGAAGGAAGGAGGGAAATACGGAGGGTGGATGGTTCGGAAGGAGGAGGGAGGGATAGTGGAGGCTGGAGTGAGGGAAGGGGACGGAGGAAGAAAAGTACGTAGTAAGGGAAGTGCGGAGGGAGGGATAGGAAGGGTGGGAGGGAGAGGAAGGGTGATAGGGAGGGAAGGAGAAAGGGAGGGAGGGAGAGCGAAAGAGTAATTCATTTAGTATAACGAAAATACGCGATATCGTCACTGTTTTCAGTATTTAAACTGTCTATATTATCCGACCCGTCACTACGCACCCGCAGTACTTCTTGTCGTTGAAGAACTGCGGAGGCAGTGCCACGAGGTCGTCGTCATCAAGCCGCAGTGTCTTCTGCATGAAGACCTTCTCGTCGGCCTGGTGCGGCGCCGCCACGTCGATCTCAATGTATGGGATCTTCTTCGAGCCGAGCTCTCGTCGTATGTGGTCCTGCTTCACCTTCATCTGAAAAAGTCACTTCCGGTCAGTGTATTGTCGTCACTACCTGAAAGTGTATTGATGTCAGTATATACCGGTCAGTGCATTGACGTCACAACCGGTCGGTGTATTGACGTCACTATTGGTAAGTGTATTGACGACATCATCGGTTATTGTATTGATACAAGAAATATCGGATGATTTGGATATTATTCTGATCCAAAATTGATGTATGCACGCGTCTGTATTATAAAACAGGATCATGGTCTTTCTCTTTGTATGTATCTAACGTATAACTGCGTCAGTTCTACTTGTAGGCATGGTGTGCTAACGTTTTGTAGATGTGGTATTCTAGCGGGTCCTTACCGCCTGGGGTAGTTACTGTGTTTTTTATATATATTTACACCCGTATGCACACATACGCACGCACGGACGCATGCACGGATGCACGGATGCACGGACGCATGCACGAACACACACACACAATCAAACACACTCGCGCACGCACGCACACGCACACACACAAGCACACACAGACTCACGCACGTACAAAAAAACACACACACACACACAACACCACCACCAACAACAACAACAACACTGACCATCCAACAAACAAACAAATAAACAAACAAACAAACATACAAACTAACACGCCATAAGCCTATTTAATAACCATTTCCAAACCACTGGCGACGGGTCTCGTTTTAGTACGAGTCCACCTCCACCTCCGTGCCTGGTTCTAACACACGGCAACGTAACTCCATTAACGCGCCTGTCCCGGCCCGAACGATAACCTATCCCCACCGCCTGTTCCCAGAACCTTCATTCCACCTCTCTCCCTTCTCCCACCGCCTATGAGCACCCCGGCGCACTTACCATAACGTTCCCAGAAGTGGCCGAAACGTACACATTGACAACCATACCGACTTGATGTTTACAGAGCTGATACGTTTATTATAGCGCTAACTAGTCGGGTTAGACCGCGGTATTACGCGAGTCGGTGGACGAACCAACTTGAACCGTACTCGTAACTTAACTGGACTCTCGCTGTGGCAATCGCCGATATAGGCGCGGCTAAAAATAGCCGTTCCCCGAAGTTGGGATATGAACTCAACGTGGCCGTCGAGTTACGGGGAGAGTAAGCATGACGTCATCGGGATGTTTTAGTCACGGTAGCAGGAAGCTGGCATTGTAAACTGTGCGAATCGCATTATTACATTATATATGATTCTATATATGAAATGTATGAAATGACTGGTTATTCACAGAAATAATATAACTTCTAACCAACTGGGCTAACCTGCCGGTGACGTCAGACAGACGAAATAGAGCTGCATTGTTGCTAGTGCTAAGGTACTGTAAGAACAAAACGGTCACTTTGTTCCAGACATCACAACTTTTTCACAAGACACAACTATTTATTTTTTCTGTCAATGCCAGTACATTCTACGTCATGAATCAAGCTATTACAGCTATCGAATGTCCATGCTTTGTTCATTGTTGTTAGCCGGCTCTAGTTTTCGAAGTATAGTTAACGAGATCTTCTCGATATGACACACAGGTGTCGCCGAGACCTCTTGCGCTGATCCTGTTCATGTCTGCGTGTCTTATGCCAGACAGTCAACAAAAACGCCTACATAGAGATATATAAAATCTACATGCTTCATTTGATTGAACACAATTCCATGTAACAAAAATACATCAGTAGGGTAAGTGTGTAGATTTCACTACAGAGAACTCTGTTGTAAAATAAAAAACAACAAAGGACGCAAGGCGATACAGGTAAACGAGAGATAAAACGCCATAGCTTTTGAGACTAACCAAACCGGTTGTCGTGATGCGACTCTGGCCATGGTTTCCGAGGGCTTAGTCGCAGAAAAGTTTTAGTATTATTCTATTATATAGATAGACGTTAACTTTGGGGAAAACTGAACAGCATCTCCTCCTGGGTGTCGAGGTCCACTCGCCTCTTTCTACGCTCATTCGTTTCTATGAACTTAGACCTGATATCTACCAATTTGTGGTGATCCACTCTTCAGAGGGCGTCACTGTGGCATTACGTTCGATTTATCTAGACATATTTAGCAGGCCTTAATAGTTGTCTACAAAAAGTAAATGGTAAATGAAGTGAATGTTTGTTTAAGAAAAATGGTGATAACAGCAAAGCTTGGTTTGTTGCTAATTGGACATGAAAGTGTGTAGCTTTATTTATTATCGTGAACCACGTCGCAGCTGCTGTATATGCCTACCACTAAATAAATAAACATGCCACTTACCAATTACCTGAACATGTAGTTGAAACGTATAAGCGATAAATCAGTGTAAACAGAAAAGGATCAATTGGACATTTAAAATCTCGTCAGACAGAATGGCGGCAAGGCAAAAATAATGTATTGCGCCGTTACTGCTCGCGGAATAAAGAAACAGCGTTCTCATACCTCCTTGAGAAAAGATTGCAATCTTTCATAAGGTCATGCTGACATCGGATGAAAAGACTAACTGTCGCTTGCATAAACACACAAAATATAGCTTTTTGTCATACTGATTTTAAAAACTTCATCTAGATAAGCAGAACCTTTTACTCAATACAGCAAACTAATTATAGGGTACTCGTATTCGTTATTTCTAGTCGTACTTGAAAAAAGAGTTTTAGCATTATTGTTTGTTCATATGAACACGTTATCATGTTGATGTAAGGGTTGGCTTATTTGGACTCGTGCCAACGATCGTGGAAAGACATTTACGTATGTGCGCTATATAAGGAGGGGGTTATCGGTCGATTTCAACTCAGACAAGGTTCGACTTGTCCTTTGAAAACATTCGTGTGCCTGAATCAGGTAAGGATGGTTGATGTTACTTTTAGGAGATGTTGCTAAACAGTGGATGTTTGTTCATCCCTGATATTCTTAATACTTCCTCACTAACGTTCGTAACACTAGAATAATGTTGAAGTTATAATGCCCGTAAAACATTCATTTCATAAACCGTGTTTGCAATTGACATATTGCGGCAACGAATTTTTCAACTTGTAAATAAAACATTCAATTTCTAAAGAACCGTTACTGACACTTATTGTGGAGGCCCGCGGGCCTACCGGCGAATGCGAAAGTTAGATGTCACTTCAGACCACAAACTGGAACGGAGTACATCTGTCGCTTGCATAAACACACAATTTGTTGTAATTATTGTTAATTGTGTAAGAAAATGGCAACGTTATATATAGCTTGTTGTCATACTGGTTCCATTTAATCAATAAATAAACTAATTACTAACTTACTTGAACAAGTTGTTGAAACGCACAAGTGATAAATCAGTGTAAACTTACTTACTTACTGCACCCGTAACCAGGGGTCACAGGGGCGCTGGTTTGTTGAATGTTTCACCAGTCGACACCAGTCTTCACGGCTGTGTGCTAATGTCTGAGTTTCTGCAAAGGTCTTCCCAGTCCATTCTGCAATATTGTCTGACCATCTCTTCCTTTGTCTTCCCTGTCTTCTTTTTTTCGACACTGTTTCTTGTAGTACTGTTTTTGTGAGCCCGCTTGATCGTGTTACATGACCATACCATCTCAGTTTCGTCTTTTTTACTGTGGTCAGCAGGACTTCGTAATGTCCCACACGTTGAGTGATGATTTTTCTGATTTCATCGTTGGTGATGTGGTCCTTGTAGGAAATACCGAGGATTCTTCGGTAGCATTTCTTTTCCAATGCAGCAATTCTTCTTTGCAGTTCCGCTGTGAGGTTCATGATTCGCATGCATACAGAAAGTTGTAAAGGACCAGTGTACGTACTGGTTTAAGTTTAGATTTCATTGCGATTTTTTGTCTCTCCAAACTGGTTTCAAGTTCGCCAGTGCTGCTAATGTTTGCGCAGATCTTGCAAGGATTTCGTTCCTCGAACCCTCGTCATTGATGATAGCTCCGAGGTATTTGAATTGTCTTACTGTTTCCAGTTCGTGTCCATTGGCTGTTATTCGGGACCTCATTGCATTTTGCTGTTTGTGATTAGCTTGTTTTATGTGTGCTAATTTCCATTCCATGTCTGGCTGATGTTTCGTCCAGTCGGTTCATCAGTTTAGCAAGTTCGTCTTCACTTCCAGCCAACCCTTCGATGTCATCTGCGAACAATGTAAACAGAAAATAATAAATTGAACATTTAAAATCGCGTCAGACAGAATGGCGGCACGGCAACAATAATGTATTGCGCCTTTACTGCTCGCGGAATAAAGAAACAGCGTTCTCATACCTGCTTGAGAAAAGATTGCAATCGTTCATAAGGTCATGCTGACATTGGATGAAAAGACTAACTGTCGCTTGCATAAACACACAATTTGTTGTAATCCTTGTTATTTGTGTAAGAAAATACCAACAATATATAAAGCTTGTTGTCATACTGGTTCCATTTACTCAATACAGCAAACCAATTACTACCTTATCTGAACATGTTGTTGAAACGTACAAGTGACAAATCAGTGTAAACAGAATAGGATGAATAGAACATTTAAAATCGCGTCAGACAGAATGGCGGCAAGGCAAAAATAATGTACTGCGCCGTTACTGCTCGCGGAATAAAGAAACAGCGTTCTCATACCTGCTTGAGAAAAGATTGCAATCTTTCATAAGGTCATGCTGACATTGGATGAAAATACTAACTGTCGCTTTCATAAACACAACATTTTTGGTAATAATTGTTAATCGTGTAAGAAAATGGCAAAGTTACATATAGCTTGTTGTCACACAACTTCATCTAGATAAGCCGGATCATTTACTTAAAACAGCAAACTAATTGTAGTGTACTCGTGTTCGTTATTTCCAGCCATACTTAAAAAGGAGTTTTGTAAATATAAAATAAATTACATTGAAGCATTACTGTTTGTGGAAATGAACACGTTAGCATGTTGGTGTAAGGATTGGCTTACTTGGACTTGTGCCAACGATCATGGAAAGACATTTACGTCTGGACGCTACAAGGAGGGGGTTATCGGTGGAATTAAACTAAAACAAGGTTCGACTCCTCATTTGAAGACATTCCTGTGCCTGAATCAGGTAAGGAAAGTTGGTATTACTTTCAGGAGATGTTGCTAAACAGTGGATGTTGGTTCTTCGCTAATATTCTTAATATTTCCTCACTAACGTTCTTAACAGTAGAATAATGTTGAAGTTATACTGCCCGCAAAAAATTATTTCATAAAACGTGTGTGCAATTGTTACGGGAATGAAATTTTCAACTTGTAAATAAAACATTCGATTTCTAAAGAACCGTTACCGATACATATTGTGGAGGCACTCGGGCCTACCGGCGAATGCGAAAGGCTACAAACTGGAACGGAATACAACTGTAAAGCTGTTCTTCATCTCGTCATAAAATAATACATTCCAATGATTAGGATAATGTAAATGAACACTAACTCCATTTAAAGAATACCTGATATGAATATTGGAATTTGTAAACTGCACTACAGCAGAACCTGTCTTGGGCGAATTCTCACGTAGACGACCACCTGTCTCGGGTGATTACAATTCTAGGCACGAATATTGTTTATAACTGTAATATAAAAGTCGTGAGCATGACGTCATCTGTAAATTGTAAGCCGAAGTGTGGTTGTAGAGTTTGTACAATCGTGCGCAGTTGAAATAAGAAGAAACAACAGGCAAAATAGGCACCTGTCAAAATCTGCCAACGGCTATGATCTCGACAGTAATGTCGTTTCGTCTTCAACAACACAGAATTCCTGGCACTTCACTCGTTTCAGTTAACACACGATAATAGTCACGTTACTACCAAATGTTAAAATGTACAACAGAAGATTGACCCAACAATACTATTACTCCACTGTACTGTACTAATACTATTCCGTTCTCAGCTAGATGGAGTAGGCCATTACTTATAAATATTCCTGTTATATATCTGCATACTGCCGTGCCACCTTTCTTGAACGACCTCTTTGATTGGACATAAGGGGTGGTCAACACAGAGGTATATTGCATTTGTTATTTATGTCTCTCCATACAGACTTGCTTTGAAGACACAATGCGTGGAAAAATCATCTTACTCTTCGCCTTGCTGGCTTTCGCGGTTGTAGCGGCTCACGGTGCTAATGAAGTAAGTACCAACATTAACAAGGCTAGTTATTTCCCACTTGATGTTGTGAACACAGCGAATATATACAATTATGGGAGGCTGGGGGCATAAAGCAGGAGTGCAATCTAATAAACCGTTCGCACTGGCGCAGTGGCTACAACATCGGCTCTCGACCGAGAGATCCTGGTTTCGAATCATGTGTAGCCGAGTCGAATTATGGGCAAGTTCGTTCACTCTACGTTGCTCCAGTTCACTCAGCTATATAAATGAATAACTGGCTATAGACAGATATGTATATTTGTTTACGAATAGTCTTCGCGCATTAATTGCAGCGAGGCTAAATACTTCCCAGAGAAATCGAGATCGTGATAGATTGAACAGGTCTGCCAGGGAATAAAGTGTAAAGCACTTTGAGCAGTGCTAAGGACTGAATACTGCGCTATGTAAGAACTTACCTTTACTTGTTACAATATATGCACTCTCTGGTATTATTCGAGAATATTCTGATGAGTTTGCTGTTGCCGTTGTAATCAATTCGTTTTGATGACGTCAGCAGCAAATGCAGCTGTATAACACCTTTGACAAACTCTGTGATTGATCAATAGGAAGAAGGTGCTCAGAAGGGCGGAGTGTTGAATATTAAACAACATGACGAGGCGACCGTGAGTGTTAGCTGCAACAATTACTCACACAATAACGCGAACTACGTGTGCACGTAGAACATAATAACAACGTATGTGGCAAGTGCAATGTGGCATGTATAATGTATTATATAGTATCTCCGCAGGTGCGTACGTATTATATGAATACTGTTTTTATATTAATCAGCTACATTTGGTGCATTATGGCAGTATAACTCCTCGTAGGCTCCGTGGTTCACTCGCCTCTTTCTGTGTTCATCTGCTTTTTGAACCGTTGACCTCTGAACTATTAATTTACTCTTTATGCTATGCTTTTCTAGACGGTCTTTCTCGTACCTGATAAGTGATCACCTCTCTGTATACGAATCAATACAATAAACATGATGATAATGTAATGATGATAGTAGTTGCTCTTTTTCATTCCACGGGTTCGTGTCAGCTAATGTTATTAAATATTATGTTGTTTCCAGGTGTATGTACACATATTGTTTGCATGAACGCGCATATGCTTCTACTTGCGATATGTATGTACATATATATCGGCCTACACAAGTACGCCTCAACTTCGTTTTTGCATATATGAAAATAGTGAACAATAAATATGGGACTTATATTCGTCTTTGAACAGTCAACTATTTCAAAACACTTTCACATATATCCATTTTCTCCTTTGCAGATGATGACGATCGCGTCAAAAGAGGCATTTCGTAGGTTATTCTTTTATACGTTCAATAAAAAAAAATGTATACATTTATTTGTATTCCAAAACAAACATTATAAGTTTGATTTGATTTGGTTAATAGGAGATTTTTTGTTTAAAAAGCAAAACGCATACATATATTGCAGCAAATATTTCTACCGCGTATCTCAATGTACAACACACACGCACTCACGGACTCACACTCTCACACACTCACACACTCACACACTCACACACACACACACACACACACACACACTTACACGCGCACTCACACACATACTCACACACACACTCACACACACATACACACACATGTGAGTATAGAGGCCCAATTGGGGACTCTAATATTTGTAGTGGTAAGTGGGGATCTATAAAATACATGAGTTGGCCAGCTCACTGTTTAACCGTGTGGTGGTTTATTTGACAAATAGCGCGTATGGTAAGCACATTTTCTATTTGTGTTCAAATTAAGCCACATAAATGAAGTTAGAAATGCGCCTCCTAAGACCGCAACTGGGGACCTCGTATCACACACACATTCACACACTGGAACTGGGGACTTCGGTCAAACATCACATCTATGTTGTATTCGACAACTTTTGTACGCAGCCTTTCTGTAAAAAATTGAGTACATGCAAACTACATGGTTCAGATGTATGTATTATTATAAAATTATATTTATTTTTATGATACGCTCACTGAAACTCGCGTTAACGTCGGCGTTGATTGATATGTTTATTTTGTCGCATCGCGAAGGTCAAGGTTGTTCTGGCATTTCCTATTAATTTTTGAGTACATTTTTAATTCGTACATCAACAAAGTATAATGGGCAATAAAGAACATTTCCACCTTTAATAACTTGATATTTCAAAGGGTTAAATCATATTCAGATGTAAGTTATAAGCAGACACCATACACTGTTTAAATGCATATACTGATGGAGTTACAAAAACGTCACATTTAATCAGATGTCCGCATATTGACACAGTTGTTTGATGATGTCACACCACACGAAGCGTTAGGAAGAGATACCTTATGCACATCGACATTATTTCCATCTAAAGAGATAGCATCATTCAATGACTACAAGTACACACACAGGTGTAGAGTGTACACACAAATGGAAGGATCACAGATTGTCAGCTGTGAAATTCCACACGAAGACTTCAAGGGTGGAATCAATATACATCTAGCTGACAAAAAACAGTTAGGATCTCAAGCACGTACAATCTGGACATATAGGACAAACCGTCAAATATAGGTAGAAGACATAATGTAATTATGTAAAGTAAAGTGTCAGGAACAAGTAGACAATATACGTAATGAGAAGGACCAAAATGTTAAAATATAATCAGCTGTTAGATTCCATTCGGGGACTTCAAGCGAGAATTAAGTGCCCACACAGCTGACAGAACGTATTTAGCCAGTGCCTCAAGCACGATCTAGAAGTAGAACAACAATAGGTAGAAAGTATATGTAAATATAAAATAGGTAGATATTTCAGGTAATGATAATGATAAGGACCAGTCTATTGAATACATAGAAATTACATATAATGAGAAGACAATGCCCAAAGATAGTCTGCTCAATTCCAATTCCAACTCCAACTCCAACACAACTTTTGATTCAACTTGACCAAAAGTTGTGCTGGAGTTGCTGGAGTCGGTTTGATTCCGATTCCAACAAACCTTTCGATTCCGATTCCAACTCCAATCGGGCCTACTACTTTTGCTTTATATTTAAACATAATGTAGTCAATGAATAGATTGAATACAGTCAACATTACAAGAATTTAACAAGATTTAACAAGATTTAACAAGATTGCCACCCAGAGAATTAACTCTAGGTAGCAGGTGGACAAGGAAGCCCTTGGCTTATCGAGAGTCCGACCCTTTTATCTATGTGTATCCCGCCCGTCTGAGGTATGTGTCGATTTTATTTTTAAACATATTCACGCTACTAGCACCCACACAATCAGCAGGTAATCTGTTCCATTCATTTATAGTCCTTTGTGAAAATGAAAACTTTCTTATATCCAATCTACTCTGCTCCTTTGCTAATGCAAGATCATGTCCTCTAGTCCTTCTATCTTTCTTAACTGAGAAAAACATATTTCTATCAATATTTTCATAACCCTTCAATATTTTAAACACTTCTATCTGATCTCCTCTCAATCTCCTGGTCTCTAGTGTTGTCAAACCGCATTTTTTTAGGCGTATTTCATAACTAAGATCCCTCAGATTTTGTATCATTTTAGTTGCTCTCCTCTGCACTCTTTCTAGCATATCTATGTCCTTCCTGCGATATGACCTCCACGCTTGAATACAATATTCTAAATGAGGCCTAACTATTGTTTTGTACAGCGGTATTATTAGCTCTTTTTCCTTATACGTTATGTTTCGCCTAATTAATCCAAGGATTTGATTTCCCTTTGAAGCTGCAATTCCGCACTGCTCTGAAATCTTCATATCAGCACTAACTGTTAACCCTAAGTCCTTTTCTTTTACAGTAGTACTTAGTACAGTACCCCCCCATTGTATATTCTACCTCTTCGTTCCCATGTCCTATGTGGAGGCATTTACATTTCCCAAAATTGAACATCATTTGCCACTTTTCAGACCATTTGATCAACCTGTCAAGATCATCTTGTAAATGCTGTCTATCTCCATCACTTTTAATCCTTCTAAACACTTTTGTATCATCCGCAAATTTCTACACCTTGCTTGTTATTTCATCATCCAAATCGTTGATGTATATTAAGAATAATATAGGACCTAATACTGATCCCTGTGGTACCCCACTCAATACCGATTTCCAGTTTGAAGCCTCCCCATCAACTACTACACGTTGTCTTCTGTCAATCAGCCATTGTTCTATCCAGTTTATTATACCATTTCCTATGCCATGGGCCTTTAGTTTAAGCAGTAATCTTTGATGTGGTACTTTGTCAAAAGCCTTTTGAAAATCTAAGTAGACGATATCTACTGGTGATCCCTCATCTACCCACTTAGTGATGTCTTCCAAAAAACATAACATATTTGTTAAGCATGACCTCGCTTTAAAAAAAACATGTTGAGATGGGTTCATCAAGTTTTGTTTAACAAGAAAATCCACCATGTGATCTTTAATTAGTCTTTCTAATAATTTACAAATCACTGATGTTAAACTCACTGGTCTATAGTTCTCTGACTTGTTTCTCGAACCTTTTTTGAATAACGGTATAATGTTTGCTTCTTTCCATTCTAAAGGAACCACTCCCTCTTCTAATGACAAGTTGAAAACTGTTGCAAGTGGTATGCTAATTTGTTCTACAATTTCCAATAGTAGTTTGGGTGGAATGTATGTAATGACGTTTATGTCATGATACGTTCGTTCCATAATTGGTAATCGGTATATTGATATATTTAAACCCATTGTGTCTACCATCAATTCATTAGGTACATGACATTTTAAGCTGAGTTAATGTTCATAGCATACTGTTGGCTACAGTGGCCCAGATTGAGGAAGACCAAATGTTTTACTATCCACTTTATCTAAAATGCAGTTAACTCAGACAACCGGAGTTGGAAACGGAATCGGAATCGGAATTGAAAAGGTCTGCTGGAATCGGAATCGGAGTCGGAATTGTTGAAGCTTGGTCTTCTCACTTGATGTTGGCTGCCCATGGGAGGGGTCGCCTACAAACGAAATACAACACTTGTGAACTTCTTACATTTACATACATGAAGTATTTATTGGCCACGCGAATTGTCACTGTCCTGTAATACGTGATACAACATTAATGATAATAACGATCATAAAACACACTCTACAAACAAGTATGCCTCTCCACAGAGCTCTGGGTATCGTACAGGAATGAAGGTGACATTGAATGAAATCCATACACCAATTTTCGTGTCGTAATATGCTGTATTTACGATTAGAAATGTTATTGATGAACAAGAAATATGTAGTGGTCAAGCTACATCCAATTCGTGCATTCTAGTCTGTGGTTGATATAAAATGACCTAAATCAGTAAAATGAAATAACAATAATACTAATACCCGCATGAGGCAGTGCAAGTGGCTATCATTTCCTGAGCTGCGTCCATGTCACTTTCACTGTCGGGATCATCTCGCACAACCACCTCTGTAAAGCATCAATTTAAGCAAAGGTCGCATCTATGTCAGGTAAAAAAACATGTCGACAGTGCAATTTGCTTAATCAAGAACTGACTAAAGAGCGTAATTGTATCTGCACACTGTCACGGATTAGCGAGGTCTCCGTACACTAGATGGCTCAGTCTAGTAGGGTTCTTATATATCAAGGTCAACGCATATGAGAAAGAACGGTTTTCGTTAACAAGCAACAAAGAACGAGGACAATTTAATAACTTTATTACAAGATATCCTTCTTTTGGTAAATATCTCGATTAACAAAATAAATAGAATAATGATATTCCGTAACCAAAACTTAATAGAACATAATAAACAATAACACTGAATCTTTCAATCATCAAATTCCACTCCCTTTCTAAGGTGGATTATACCGCTACACGACCCTACACTAGGCGCCAAGTGTTATCTAAGAATAACTCCCTTAATATAAATATACAGTATAAGCTAGTCCTCGCGGACTCTCATTACAGTATTCTGTTCCAACACACACATATATATACATATATATGTGAATACTTCAAGGGTAAAAATACCTCACTTCAAACACAGATGACTACCAATCATAATACAGCAAATAATAGATACGTTCAATCAGAAAACAGACATTGGTACTGGGCTAATCCCATCTCGAATATATACGAACGTTTGTTGAAGTCAACACGCCGAGCTCCGAACACAATTAGAACGGGGTATCTCGGCCGCACGAGTGATGATGCCGGGCACTTGACGATTGCCGTCGTACGCCGCGAATTCTCGAGTCGCGTACGTTCAATGATCGCACGGTCGCAAACGATCGAGAAGTCGAATGAACGGGTTCGCGCAAATGACGACGCCTGGCAGTGTACGTTTACCGCCGGCCGCTGCGAGTCGTATTCGGTCAATCTTTCTGACGTTGTCGCTGTGAGACCGCTGTTCGAAGATGGCCCGTGCTGGGTGAGCGCGTCGCGATTATCGCTCATCGACGCAAATACGTTGGGGCCAACCGGAACGTTGTCTCAACCTACCGCTGATGTGGCGGCATGGATTCTTCGAAGCTCGATCAAACAGTCACTCTGGACATTGAATATTACACACACAAAAGCTTGGGAACGTAACCCACGTTAACGATTCCCACCACGCTTTACGACTTGACTAGCCATTCTCTTGGCAGCAGGGCAACCTGTCTCGTTCAACCCTGGATCTGTCCCAGTCCTTCGCCAGCGCCCAGATGGCGAAATGCGTACAATAAACGTTTATATAAACGGACCTAATTACACATCATATGACAGGTTTCCCTCATTTATATTGGCTAAAGCAGTATACAATTCAAACTAAACATTGTGGAACACCCTCTAAGATTACAGTGAAACCACCTGCTGGCAATGCTAGCAACAGAATACCACGCTCCACTGAGCGCATCTGCAACCGAGTTGCCGTAATTACGTAACCAAGGCGGTTGGTCAACAATATGTCTATCTACTGGCTTGACCTTCCTCATTTCCCAAATTAAACCTCAGGCAAGTAGATTTAACCATCTAGAAATAGCAGAAATGCTACACACACCAAACATATATAAATCAAGGAAAGCAAAAATCGATACAATGATATTTCACTCACCATCCGAATCGACTGTGATGTCTTCAAACTTTGCAGGGGGACGGTGGCGAACCAGATTCGTGGACAGTAGCAACTTGGAAACTTTCGCTCTCTGCACGAGGTCCAACGGTAGCCGGTAGAAATCGCGGTGAACACGAATGGAATGTCTCATGAATTGCGCTAGCTGGTCTTGGGACGTTTCGGACAATTCAAACACCTGGGGGAGTGTGGCCAAGTGTTTTCTCAGGCCGGTCCAGGTGAAGCCTTCCGGCTGTTTTAAAGCAACTTCCCGGACACATTCTCTGAGGGAATCTGCTCCTCGGTAAGGCCTCTCAGAGTTTGATGGGCAAAACAGATAGTTGCCGTGAACGTTGACCGCCTTCCTTACCTCTACCATGGTAGAAATATTGTCTAGCATATTTGGCGTCAGAATTAAGGCAACTAGCAGACACCATTTTCCGCACAATTCAACCCTCTTCATTTTGCTACATAACTTTCCTTCCGTTGCTGACAAGGACAGCTCTATCTCCTTGTCTGGCAGGGACATTTCTTTCAGTGCAATTTGCACATCCGTTGAACTTCTCCGGCCCTCTTTCGGTTGAACATTGTAATTTCGCACAGCGTGTAGCTGTCAAATGCACCGTAGGAACTTGCGTTAACGATCTCCTGTCTTCGTAGCTGTGTCGACTTCGTTTTGACATGGGCGTTTTGGACATATTCGCACAGAGGAAGCAGCTTCAACCTGTTCGACTTGTTGATGTCAATTGTCTGGAGTGCACCCGAAGAAATGCTGTCTGTCCACACTACGTCATAAAGCTCTTCAAACATCTTGCTGTGTCTCTTCTTCGTTCATCTTCCTCCATCAACCCCTCATAGTGCAAAATCTTTGAGGGCAAGGCTAGGTGTATTGTACTTTCGTGAAGTAGCATCATACCCTGCGACCTGCTTGACAGCTTCAAGTGTGTCAACGAAGTTCTTCGGATCAATGCAATATTGAATGGTGTGGATCTTTGCATTTGACAGCTGGCGCTCGTTTACAATCAATCTTGCAAGTTACCGCATTTTGCCACTTACAATTTTTTTCGTTTGTAGTTTTTAGTGGCCCCACTTTGTTGTTCCATGTATACCTAATGTACGCCGCGTTTATGCGTATCGTATGTTATAATTACGCATGTTATATATGTCTAGTCATTCACGAATTTAGATGAAATGCATAGAAGAAACTATGTTGTGTGTACAAACTACATAAAAAAGGAAGACAGGCCTACAGTAACTACACTGATAACAGGAAGGAAACATAAAATGAAGACAGGCCTGCAGTAACTGCACTGATAACAGGAAGCAAAATCATGATGCATATGTAGCAATGAACAAGGATATGACGGCCAAATGTAATCTAGCGAAAGAGGAATGGCTTAATGAACAATGCAAAGAAATTGAACAGAATAAGCACAACACAAAATCCATGCATGCAAGAATAAGAGAAATAACAGGGAAAAGAACATGCTCAGCTACAGGTTGCCATAAATCTAAAGAAGGAAACATAATAAAGGACAAAGACAAAATACTCGAGAGATGGTCAGAATATATTGATGAACTGTACGATGATGAAAGGGGTGAAAGACCATCAGTCAAGAAGAACTTTGATGGTCCTCCTATATTTTGAAGGACGAGGTTCGAAAAACCATCAGATCAATAAAAAAGGGAAAAGCTGCTGGACCAGATAATATTACCTTTGAAATGATTGAGTGTTTAGAGAAATTTGGTATTGATATGGTAACAGACTTCTTGAACAAAATATATGACAGCGGACGAATCCCAACTGATTTATCCAGATCCATTTTTGTAGCAATACCAAAGAAACCAGGTGCGATTGAATGTGAACTACACCGTACAATTAGTCTCATGAGTCACTTCACCAAGATGTTGCTTAAAATTATTATGACCAGAATGAGAAACAAAATAAAGCCGGAAATTGCTGAAGAACAATGTGGATTTGTAGAAGCTAAAGGTACAAATAATGCAATATACATCCTACGAACACTGATTGAGAGAGCACTGGAAGTGCAGAAAGATCTGTATGTATGTTTTATTGATTACACAAAGGCATTTGACAGAGTTCGTCATGAATAAATCATATCAATGCTGGAAAGTTTGAACGTTGATGGGAAAGATCTGAGAGTTGTGAGAAATCTGTACTGGGAACAAACAGCAGCAATACGAATAGAAAATAACATCAGTAAATTTCAAGAAATAAAACGTGGTGTAAGACAAGGGTGTATCCTATCACCCGATCTCTTTTCACTATACAGTGGTCATCTCAAAGAAAAATTACACTCCAACATGCAACATGGTAGCACATGGCACTGTTTTGAAGCAAGTCCGAACGTTTAACTATCTGGGATCACTAATAACATCCGACGGTCGATGCAACGATGAGATAAAGAAACTAATTGCTCAAGCCAAAACAGGTTTTCACCACATGAAAAACATTTTAATAAATAAAAATATATCAACTGCAGTGAGAAAACGTGTACTGCAATGATACATAGAGCCCATATTGCTATATGGATGTGAATCCTGGATAATAACAAAAAGTTCACAAATAACATAGAAGCCACTGAAATGTGGTTCTTAAGAAGAGTGCTGCGAGTGCTATGGACTGCAAAGCAAAGCAATGAAGTCATCCTTCGGGCAGCCAAATCAAAAAGAAAGATCATCAGCAAAGTTAGAACACAACAAGCACGATTTATAGGCCATGTCATGAGAAAGAAAAAGTTAGAACAAATAGTAACAACAGGAAATATGGAAGGAAAAAGATCAAGAGGACGCCAGAGAATAAACATAATAGATAGTCTCTCAACATGGTGTGGAAGGAGCACAACAAAACTGCTACAAACTACACACGACCGTGCGGTTTGGACGGCCATGATCGCCAACGCCTGTGACAGACATGGCACACAGAAGAAGAAGAAGAACAGGAAGGAAACGTAAAATGAAGACAGGCCTACAGTGACTACACTGATAACAGGGAGGAAACGTAAAATGAAGACAGGCCTGCAGTAACTACACTGACAACAGGGAGGAAACATAAAATGAAGACATGCCTACAGTAACTACTATGATAACAGGGAAGAAACGTAAAATGCATGTGGTAAAAATACTAGCAAACATACCCGTCCTCTGACGAGATGACTTTGTACTTCATAAGTGATAGCCGTGGGCGTTGTTTAATCCGGGAATCAGCTCTATTAAAATGGTCCGAACTTTGTTTTAATATATAAAGTAGTAGTTAAAGTAGCTGACCCAAAAGCGTGAGCGTCTTGTAAAATAAATGTTTGAGTGTGCCGCTTTTAGAATATAGCCATTTTTACCGCAAAATAGGCTCAGTCAAAAAAACGAAATGACAATAGCTTTAATGGCAATACAGTTGTTTTGCACAACACAACTTTGCGAATTACAACTTTTATTCAGACACACCTCTGAACGTTACATCCGTGGGGTCGTAGATTAATCCTTGACAATTTGGCGCCCGAGGTGCAAGCCATCTGTGAGGAAAACGTTAACATACCCGCATACATACATACCTATGCTAGCCCGATTATACTTAGATAACATTTGAACACTAAACTACTACTGGCGACCTAACAACAAAACAATATTACAACTTTTCAAAGAAGGTTAATATTTTTGCGTTTGCGAATTATTATTTCCAAAATTACTTATTTTAATATCGAAACTCATTCATATATAACGGCTGTTCTCAGATAAGTTCTTGTTTTATGAGAAACACTGTGGTATTTCCTTTCACTTAATTGTAATATGTGCCGACAAGCTGGACACTGCTAGGGTAATGCACCCCAAAGTTCTTGGGAACGCCCATGCATTTCGGGTCACTGTGCGTAAGTTTCTGCAGCCGTCACTAATGCACAAAACCAATGTTAAATCAATCAACTAATTACCTGAAACAATCACATGCTACGGCAATGAATGGGGACAGTCACACGCTGGATACACCCAGAACCGAAGACGGTCGTAAACGGCACATGTTTGGCTTAGTGCGCTGATTCAAACAGTTGTGAAAGTGTCAGTGCTTTCCACACCTTGAGCGCTGTGAAATGGTTTAGGCGAACATGCAGTGACGACAGTCATTTGATAAGATTGTCGATGATTTTATAATAAAAAGGGTGTTGCGCGCTTTCTTAGCGGGTAAATAAATGCTTGCAAATATAACTACTTAAATAGTCAAAGTATTTGGCAATACCCCAGCTAAAATACCATCTGATCACTTATTAATGTAGTAATAAAACATTTGAAAAGACTATTTAATTTCGCTACATACTTATTACGACGTGTATATTAATTCGGGCCAATGCATTCTGTCAACGGGCTTTGCAAGATATATTATTCGTTATTAAGAAACTGTGATGAATGTCGGTACATTTGGCACAGTTACTTTAATTGTTACATACAAATTTATGTAATGAAATATAATTTTTTTTTATAAAACGTTATAAATTGATGTAAATTTGTTGTCAAAACGCTATGTATTGGTATATTGGCCTTTAGCCTTGGTTTATGAGAATGTATTCTTTGTGTTCAACGCACACTATATATGGCACATCAAATCAAACTTATTGGGCGTTATGAAAGGCATACACATTTTGACACCGTAATACGCACTTTTTACCAAAAATGTGGAAACTGAGACGCGCACAACATTGCACATAATCGGGACTAATAAATAATTATCCACTCATTTTATGTCGCTTACTGCTGATCATTTGATGAACCGCTGAACTCGACAACCATCTCGGCAGGCGTTTAAGTTACGCAATCAGTCAACCCCAGCCCGCTTACGCTGCTCCCTTTGATCTAGTGTTCGAATTAGATTGCGCGCGCAGCTCCCACACAACTGCGCCATTTAAACTTTGCAGTGTCCTGCAGAACAATTAAGAACTGATTTCGTTTGATGAAAATGTATGTAACATTAAACAAATGGACATAAAAGGGCATATATCACATACATTTGTTTTATATTGTGTTAAGATACGATGAGTAATTTTTTAAGATATGACTATCATTACATACTAATTATATATATATATACATATATATATATATATATATAGTGTGTTTCCACTTAATTTAATACTGAAAATATGTAAGTGATTTACTATACTGTTGCGCGCTTTAAAGGATTTAATTCATCACTTTGAAAAGGTATAATTTTGCTTTACTAGAGGAACATGACTTGATTGCATTCCCGAGTGGTAGCTCCTATCCAGATAAACCCTCTCACAAATGTAACGCGAGTAAGCAAAAGAACTCGATTATCCTATCTGTCAAGTGTTTCGTTTACGTAATATATAAAACTGGTTGTTGAAACCATAAGTGTAACAGCATACTAATATCAAACATGACAGCTTACATATAATAAATAATGATTGTAATACGGGTAACCAAAATATATAAGTATATATATATATATATAATTATATATATATATATAATATATATATATATATATATATATTATATATATATATATATATACATATATCGCGAGCCACCGATATTTCAATAAAGTAAACCGGTACCAGTGCATGAATAACTGAGATAATTATTCAGACGTGCTAGGGCAATCCCTGGAAATCGATTTGTGTACCACATCCGCACGACTGATTCAGCACTGGTCACCATGGCACTAAGTACTCAACCCCAAATTAACTACATGCTGAAGTTATGGTGAGTGCGTGTGTTGTTGAATGCAAAGATTCATTGTATCCACGAGAAGTGACCAGCATAAATTTACAACAGATAGACTAGCCGGTGTCATTGATTGCCAGCTGGACGTTACTAGAAATCACCAAGCCAGAGGGAGAGCATTTATTACATAGGAAATAACTTGGTAATGGCTCTAGATCAATCGGATCTTGCAAACCTGATATGGACATTTCATTATATCTACTGTTTTGTAGAATATAGTGACTTTGAAATTAAAGATTGGTGTTTCGCTGATTGAAGGAACTAAAAAATGAAATCACCCTAAGCACCGTTGCATTTAATGAGTCATTACTGTGATATGATTTTTTGTCTTTTTGGTAATTTCAAGCTATATGGCAGATGGAACACATCTATAACTCTATAAACTTTGCAAAAATATAAAAGAATATGGTATGTTATTGTGCTAAGTGTGCAACAATTGTGTATGGAAATAAATTATATAATTAGTGACATAACAACGTAATACCATCACTGACTGGCCCTTTCACTCTAACCACCATCACCACCTAATTGTATCTAGAAAGAAATCAAAACATTAGTGACATAACAAAGTAACACCACGACCACCTAGTCTCTCCACCCTAACCCCTCAACCATTTACACTCACTAACTATGTCTGCTAACTAAATAACTAAAACTGCATCTGGAAAGAAAACCAAACCAACTTTATAAGAGTATATTAAATACTTTACATAAAACTACATAGTTTTTTTTACTAATACATACACCCGAATGCACAACAACATGGCATTTTCTCTGGTTATCCGTACAAGACGACCAGAAACACAGCTAAAGTGTATGTATGCAGCAGTAGGACTGGTCATTAATGGTCTCAGTCAAGTTGCCAGATCTGCTTCTGCTCCCCACAACCAGCCCAGTGATAATAAATAGGCCGTCCGCTATCCAGTTATAAATAGAGGCCAGTGGGATTGCTAGGTTGCTTGTAAGTTAGACGAAGTTACGTATGTGTGTTCCATCTGTCAAATTGTAAATGGGGACCTTCGGCTAAAATGTTTCTTATACTTTGCCAGGGTAATCTGAGTGGTTAAAAGTCGAAAAGGAACTGGGGACCTGAAACAAGTCCCCAGTTCATTTGAGGTCCCCACTTACAGGCTTGTGTGTTAGGTGGGCCCCAGTTAGGCTTCCCCACTAACATACACACTTACACACCACACACACACGCGCGCGCGCGCGAGCGCACACACACATCCACGCACACACCCGGTATTACAATTATGAATCACTATGGTTCTTTAAATAAGCGTCATTTTTTGTAGCAACCAGGCCGCCTTCGACACCCAAGGGCTCCTAAGAAGGCCCCCTCGTAAAAGGTTGTAAAGCCCGCTACTACGCCAATGGAAAGAAGCCCGTCAAGAGCTACTCCCAGTAGATGCTGCATTCGCCAGGTGGCGGAGGTATTCGCGCCTTATCCGTCCGCGGCCGCCACAACGAGCGCAGATGACTGCAAAGCAATACGTGTCGGCTAATGTTATCCCTGGACTGTATTTGACTGCCTCCAATAATTTCGTTTGACCTCGAAAAATAAGACAGACTTTCGCCGAAATAATCACTTTGATGGCGATTACTCTTTGTTCTGATCTAAGCTATTACTTGTAACGAGCCACGTAATATGTTTACTTGCACTGGAGTTTCCCAAAGATTGTACTTGTGCGCCTGTATTCATGGTCAATGAGTCAGTGATAATAAAACGTAATCCGTCAAATATGGGTTTGTCTCGAATTATATGAACTTAGGTTTTCGGTAATCACTATGACGGTGGATTCACCTAATCATGACACCACAACTCTACATATAATTCCTTCGTTAGATACTACACAAGACAGAGGGTAACAGACGACTTAAATTCACAGCGTCACATTTCACACCTATTCTGGGAACGAACCTTGCCCGCCTCCCTTGTCCCTAATCCCCCTCACCCTCCCGCCCATCGCCTCCCTCCTCCCTCTTCCCTCTTCCCGCCTCCCTTGTCCTTCATCCCCATTCCGCCCCCCGTCTCCGCCTTCGCCTCCGCCCCGCCTCCCGCCTCCCGCCTCCCGCCTCCCGCCTCCCGCCTCCCGCCTCCCGCCTCCCGCCTCCCGCCTCCCGCCTCCCGCCTCCCGCCTCCCGCCTCCCGCCTCCCGCCTCCCGCATCCCGCATCCCGCATCCCGCCTCCCGCATCCCGCCTCCTACCTGCTTAATGGTACTGAAGAGGCGAACCAATGGAAACCACTTGTGTGGTTTAGAAGTTAGCGTAACTATGCGGATCTCCAGGTCTCTCACCAACTGCATCCGAAGATACTGAAGTTCAAAAAGACTACAATAATCCGAGGTTGATGCATTGAAACCAATAGACCAGTTTGTTTTAAATATCAGGAGAATAAAACTGCCATATACCCATCGGTACAGATCAAAATGAACATCTATTGATTTGGTTAATCTACGGCGCTTGTAGGGACCAGTCTCCCGTCTTATACGAGTGGTAAGACCAATCTCTTACCTTACATACATGATTGACTTTTGGATGGGTTCGTAACCTCCCATATCCCTTGTGCACACACGCGCACGCACGCCTCCCGTTAGACAGAAAGTAGATGGTGAAATTGCGTGAAAATATTGACACGAAGAAATGTATGAAAAAGACAATATTTGGGAGCTGATTGAGATCGGCAGAACATGAACTTGTACGATCAAACGTGTTTGTGACGACCATCTTAAACTTCAAAGGTCTAACCAACGACTTTTTGATTTATAGAATGAACTCATCCGCGCCCTTCCTTACATAGGCAAAACACGTACAGCGCGACAGTGATTTAAGACATGCGTCAACTTGCATAAACACAAACACCAGTAGCTATTTTAAAATCTGTTCAAAGCGTCTCGTTTGTTATTGTGTCGCCGTGACATTTGCTAAATACCGTATTAAGCAAAGGCATCGCTATCAATTAATTCTTGTACATTTCTCAACATGTGAAATGTTATCGCACAAACTAAACAGTACGCGCTTCCTCTTTTCAACATTGCGTCCTTCTTACTCACATTTTCAAAAATAGTCGATCACCGGGGACAGCTCCGTTTATAGGTATAATATGTATATTGATTAATATATATATTGATGGATCACACTAGAGAGCGAATTAACTGTGTACCTATGTTTGATGCAACAATACAACATATAACAACAGTTGTAAAGTTTAAAAAAGGGCAAATTTTATTGCCGGATCACCTCATGGTAATCAGAAATCATGTAACTGGATCTAAGCACTATATTAACAGCATATGAATTAAAGGTAACATTAAAAATATTGCTGCTTACATGCATCAAATGTGAGAGGCCAACCGCCACAGGCACTGTTCCTTGGGAACAAGGCCACAATAGCCAGTCTCTCAGACCTAACTGATGGCAGCGAATTACTTCTTGCCAGATCCATGTAACTAATATTCCCATCATCAATGATAGGCGTCGTAAGTCAACAAGCACCGGCTGAGCAGGCCACGGGGGAATGCTATTGTTACCTCACACTATTTGACTCATAACACAGTGATGAATATACACCGGACTAATGAACAAACCACAATACAAGAGCAACATGCGATATATCTAGGCAAGCCCACTAACCTGGCACTCAGCACAGGCTGAACATGCCAGAGAGGAATGCCATGGTTGTCATACAATCTTTGCCTCATAACCAGACCTGGGACGGAAGTACTCGGTTCTCGTGCACTCGTGTACTCGAGTACATGTTTGAAGTATTCGTACTCGTACTCGTAAAACGTATGGGTCATGTACTCATACTCGAACTAATATTCATTGTATTCAGTTGATGTTACGAGCACATTACGAATACATCTGAGTACTTTCTCAATATGTACTTGGGAAAATAAGTTTATTTGTAGTTATAAAAATTAAACTTTCCTGAAATATTTAAATGTTCAACTATTTATAAATACTTTATTTCTCATAGAATATCACCTTACCATCCATGCACTTAGTACATCCTCATTCTCTGATAACCATGACTATGATACCCAAACATGAGCATGCCAGGATGTCATTAATTCTAACTAGAGCAACAGCACCTGGGCATTTAGCCTGAAAGAGATGTACCTTAAGACTGCATCATTGGGACGTGAATGTATCTACGAAAGGCAGTAGATTTCCATTGACCCATTGTTTGAATCCGAATATCCGTAAAACCCATGGATGCAGCTGTCATAGCTGCCCCAATTCGAAAGGAGTGACCATTGTACATTTTGGTGTCATATCCCCCATGTACCAGGCAGGCTGCCTACTAATTGGCGAAAATGATGCAGATATTGGCATTTTATCAGCAAAGATGAAAAGTGGGCCAGGCGTGGAACCCCGAGCCCGCAGGTATCGTTTCAAGACAGGAATAGGACAATGTTCATATGGTTCGAGGCTATATTTGGCGGAGATAGATCGTAGAAATTGGTGGTGCAGAAACGTTGATAAACAAGTGGAATTACTGATTGATAAGTATTATTCTTGCCTTAATATCATTCATAAAGTTGCACTAAACATATATTGAGTAGCAGTTGTGCTTACAGTTAGTTAGTTAGAAAGTTAAAGTATTTTAGAACACCTTAGTATAGTGAGTGATAATAGGGTAACTCTCTTAGCCTTCGAAAAGTTGTAAACAAGATTTAACAAACCTGATTATGTGGTAGAATATATAGGAGATAAAGTAATAACCATCAAACTACTTACATGAGATAATATATGTATAAGCCAGTACTTGCTAGATATTTTGATTACGTAGCATTGTTATTAAAATTAAGCAAGGGCGATAGTCAGGCGGCGTAACCTAAATAAATAAAGCAGCCTAACGTAGCGTAATTGATTGTATTTAAATTAGGTCACTACCGGTAATGTTAGCGTTCGTGTCAGGATAAATAGTCGGCTGTGTAATTGAAATTTGTAACCTAAACTGTGCTGTAGTACACAGGAAACAGTCTTTATAAAGACTAAGTTTGTTAGTTATTAAATCAATTCTGATCGGGACATGGCGCATTGCAAGCGGCAAGTCAAGGCAAAGCGTCACTTGGTGTGCGATCACTGCCACAGCTGGGTAGATTTTGCATTGTCCGGCTGTGGGAAGTCATGGGCAGAAACCATGGAGGAAGGATTCACCTTTCAGTGCATTGGGTGTTGGAAGGTGGAGTGTCTGCAGAAGGAGATAGTTAGGTTGACATATATTGTGAAGGGAATGGAGATGGGGATTAGCAAGGAGGCAGGTCGAATGGAGAGAGACGACAGGGAGAGAGGTGAGAATACTGCAAGACTGAAGGAGAATACCAGTGGCAAGAAAACTGAGGAAAAGAGATTGAGAGGAGGAAAGGTGATTGGAGGGGAAGAAATTGGAAAATCGACAACAGAAAACGTGACAAGCGTGAAGGTGACAGGGAAGAAAGTGACCGTAGAGAAGGAGGGAGGGAAGATGGGACGGGAGAGGAGAGAGGAAAATGAGATGGGACGAAAGAAGAAGGGACGAAAGGAAGTGAGAGCAAATGTGATAGAAGAGAAGTCGATAAAAGGGATGCTGACAGGAGGAAAGGTGACAAGAGAAAAAGAAACAGGAAAGAATGGATCGGAAGAGAATGTGACAGGAGAGAAGACGACAGGGGGGAAAGAAAACAACCAGACAGATGCAAACCGAAGAAGGAGCTATTCAAAGGCAGTGATTGAGGGGGCAATGAGGAAAGAGAGGGTGTTTATGGGCGACTCCATTATGAGAAAGACGGACAAGACACTGAGCGAGGGGAAGGATGTCGTTGTTTGTTTACCGGGGGCTAGGATTGAACATGTAACTGACAGGGTAGAGAAGGTATTGGGACATGGCAAGGGGGGGTCTATACTGGTACATGTAGGAATAAATAATGCAGACAGGGAGGGAACAACTGCGATAGTACAGAAGTATAGACAGTTAGTGAGGAAGCTAAAGAAGACGAGAGTTGAACAGGTTATTCTGTCAGGAATTTTGCCAGTAATGGGAGGAAGGGGGGCAACGTATAGAAACTGCAAGAGGATGGCGATCAACGCACTAGTTGAGCAGATGTGTGAAGAAGAGGGGGTCGGATTCACAGATTTATGGGGATACTTTGTTGGGAGGGAAGATATGTATATGAGAGATGGCCTCCATCTTAGTGGAAAGGGGGCAGCAGTTTTCTCAGAGAACCTGCTGCGATCTGTTGACAGTGGGACAGGTTGCATCTATTTAAACTAGATTCGCAGGGGGGACTCACAGAAAAGCCTGAAAATGGAGGCACAGATAAAGACAGCACAAATAAATCAGCAAATAACAGTCTGGAAAACTCTGAAGCTGGATATAAATGTGTTTGTTTAAATGCAAGGAGAATAGTAAACAAAAGAAATGAACTAAACATTATGGTAGAAGATATTGACCCTCATATAATAGGTATAACCGAATCCTGGACCACCATCGATATATCAGATGCTGAATTGGGACTGACAGGATATGTAATGTTTAGAAAAGATAGAATAGGACGAAAAGGAGGTGGAGTTATTTTATATATAAAAGAATCTATCCAGGCTTATGAAATAAAATTAGAAAGAGAAGCAGATTGCGAAGAAGCTGTTTGGTGTAACATAGTTACAGGAAACTCAACGTTAACAGTTGGGTTAGTTTATCGAAGTCCAAACATAAGCATAGAAGAGAATGAAAAACTACTAAACGCCATAAGGGAAGTAAGCAAACGGGACTGTATTATTATGGGGGATTTTAACCACGGGCATATACAATGGAAATCTCCACAGAGTATGGGGAGTGAGGACCACAAGTTTTTAGTTTTAGTTCAATATAAATTCCTTTCTCAACATGTGCTAGAACCAACCAGAGGTGAGAATGTGTTAGACATAGTTTTGTCCTCACAGAATGAATTAGTTGACAATGTCAATATATGTGAGCCACTGGGGAGTAGCGATCACAACCAGATACATTTTACCATAAAAGTAAAATCAGAAAGGAATAGTAAAAAGCAGTATAGGAGAAATTTCCACAAAGGAAGGTATAAGGAAATAAGGAAATATTTAGCAAAGATAGACTGGAATAACACACTGAAAAATAAGACGGCAACAGAATGCTGGAATATATTAAAGAGTGAAATTAAGTGCATAGTCGATAAATGTGTACTCTTAAAAAAACAAGGAAAACGGTCCAAAAAGAAACATTTATCGAAAGAAGCCATTAGAAAAATTAAGTATAAACAAATGATGTGGAAGTCATATAGATGTACTGGAAATGATGAAGACTACAACAGTTATAAAAAAGTACTTAACCAAGCTACAGCTGAAATTATAAATTCAAAGAGAAGCTAAGAACAACAATTAGCTAGTAATATAAAACATGACAGCAAGAGTTGTTATGCGTATGTTCGAAGCAAACAGAAAGTTCAAGATAAGGTCGGTCCTCTAGAAGATAGTGCTGGAAATATAATATCAGAGGGATTCTTAATGGCAGAAGACCTGATATGGAAGGACATGGATATGCTAGAAAGAGTGCAGAGGAGAGCAACTAAAATGATACCAAAATTGAGGGATCTTAGTTACGAAATACGCCTAAAAAATGCGGTTTAACAACACTAGAGACCAGGAGATTGAGAGGAGATCAGATAGAAGTGTTTAAAATATTGAAGGGTTATGAAAATATTCATAGAAATATTTTTTTCTCAGTTAAGAAAGTTAGAAAGACTAGAGGACATGAACTTACATTAGCAAAGGAGCAGAGTAGATTGGATATAAGAAAGTTGTAATTTTCACAAAGGACTGTAAATGAATGGAACAGATTACCTGCTGATTACCTGCTGATTGTGTGGGTGCTAGTTGCGTGAATATGTTTAAAAATAAAATCGACACATACCTCAGACGTGCGGGATACACATAGATAAAAGGGTCGGACTCTTGATAAGCCAAAGGGCTTCCTTGTCCACCTGCCACCTGGAGTTAATTCTCTGGGTGGCAATCTTGTTAAATCTTGTTAAATCTTGTGATTAAATGTCAAGAACAACAGGCCTGTTGTTTTTGTTGATGCTTATAACGGCTGCATGGATTTTTTGTGGTCCTGACACAAACTTCAGATCACCCAACTGCATGAGGAAGACTGGCAGTTCCTGTTCTTAGCAGTTAGCACTGTCAGCCAGTGCCCAGTGGCATGGTCTCCAGAATACATCAAAGGCAGTTCCTCTCTAAATAGTGGGTTAAATGCTAATTGACTCTTTATGGACATCCTGGTGGCTTAACTGAACAAACACGTTTATGGCCTGAACTGATAGCCTGCGATTATTTTGCGCTGAACAGGGTGTTTCTGACTGGAAAACGATGCTGCCTGTTGCCACGTTTGGGCATCATGCTCATGGTTATCAGAGAATGAGGTTGTACTATGTGTTGGGATGGTAAGGTGGTATTCTATTAGAAATAACAAAGTATTTAAAAATAGTTGAACTTTTAAATATTTCAGGAAAGTTTAATTTTATAACTACAGATAAATTTATTTCCCCCAGTACATATTGAGAAAGTACTCAGATGTACTCTTAATGTGCTCGTAAAATCAACTGAGTACAATGAGTATGAGTACGAGTACGAGTACATTACCCATAACTTTTACGAGTACGAATACTTCAAAAATGTACTCGAGTACCGAGTACTTCCACCCTAGGTCTGGTTATGAGGCAAAGATTGTGTGATAACCATGGCATTCCTCCCTGGCCTGCTCAGCCTGTGCTTGTTGACTTACGCCTATCATTGATGATGTGAATATTAGTTACATGGATCTGGCAAGAAATAGTTCGCTGCCATCAGTTAGGTCTGAGAGATTGGCTATTGTGGCCTTGGGTGGGGGAACGCTCTTCCCTAAGGAACAGTGCCTGTGGCGGTTGGCCCCTCACCTTTGATGCATGTAAGCAGCAATATTTTTAACGTTGCCTTTAATGCATATGCTGTTAATATAATGCATAGATCCAGTTATATGATTTCTGGTTACCATGAGGTGATCCGGCAATAAAATTTGTCCTTTTTGAACTTTACAACTGTTGTCATGTGTTGGTATTGTTGCATCAAACAAGCTGCGGCCACACATAAGTACACAGTTAATTCACTCTCTCGTATGATACATGAACACACGTATTAGTTAATATACCTATTATAATTGTTAACGGAGCTGTCCCCGGTGATCGACGATTTGTGAAAATGTGAGTAAGAAGGGCGGAATTTTCAAAACAGGAAGCGCGCACTGTTTAGTTTGTGCGGTAAAATTCCACATGTTGAGAAATGTACAAGAATTAATTGATAGCGATGCCTTTGCTTAAAACGGTATTTAACAAATGTCACGGTGACACAATAACAAAAGTGACCCTTTGAATAGATTTAAAAATAGCTACTGGTGTTTGTGTTTATGCAAGTTGACGCATGTCTAAAATCAGTGTCGCGCGGTACGTTTTTTTGCCTATGTAAGGAAGGGCGCGGATGAGTTCATTCTATAAATCAAAAAGTCGTTGGTTAGACCTTTGAAGTTTAAGACGGTCGTCACAAACACGCTTGATCGTACAAGTACATGTTCTGCCGATCTCAATCGGCTCCAAAATATTTTCTTTTTCATATGTTTCTTCGTGTCAATATTTTCACGCAATTTCACCATCTACTTTCTCTCTAACGGGAGGCGTGCGTGCGCGTGTGTGCACAAAGTCAGTCATGTATGGGCGGGAGGCGGGAGGCGGGAGGCGGGAGGCGGGAGGCGGGAGGCGGGAGGCGGGAGGCGGGAGGCGGGAGGCGGGAGGCGGGAGGCGGGAGCCGGGAGCCGGGAGGCGGAGGCGGAGACGGGGGGGGGGGGACGAAATGAGGATGAAGGACAAGGGAGGCGGGAAGAGGGAGGAGGGAGGCGATGGGCGGGAGGTTGAGGGGGATTAGGGACAAGGGAGGCGGGCGAGGTTCGTTCCCAGAATAGGTGTGAAATGTTATGCTGTGAATTTAAGTCGTCTGTTACCCTATGTCTTGTGTAGTATGTTACGAAAGAATTATATGATGTAGAGTAGTGGTGTCATGATTAGGTGAATCCACCGGCATAGTGATTACCGAAAACCTCAGTTCACACAATTCGAGACAAACCCATATTTGACGGGTTACGTTTTATTATCACTGACTCATTGACCATGAATACAGGCGCACAAGTACAATCTTTGGGGAACTCCAGTGCAAGTAAACATATTATGTGACTCGTTACAAGTAATAGCTTAGATCAGAACAAAGAGTAATCGCCATCAAAGTTATTATTTCGGCGAAAGTCTGTCTTATTTTTTGAGGTCAGACGAAATTGTTGGAGACAGTCAAATACAGTCCAGTGATAACATTAGTCGACATGTATTGCTTTGCAGTCATCTGCGCTCGTTGTGGCGGCCGCGGACGGATAAGGCGCGAATACCTCCGCCACCTGGCGAATGCAGCATCTACAGGGAGTAACTCTTGACGGGCTTCTTTCCACTGACGTGGTTGCAGTAGCACAAAAAAACAAGGAAAACGGTCCAAAAAGAAACACTTATCGAAAGAAGCCATTAGAAAAATTAAGTATAAACAAATGATGTGGAAGTCATATAGATGTACTGGAAATGATGAAGACTACAACAGTTATAAAGAAGTACTTAACCAAGCTACAGCTGAAATTATAAATTCAAAGAGAAGCTAAGAACAACAATTAGCTAGTAATATAAAACATGACAGCAAGAGTTGTTATGCGTATGTTCGAAGAAAACAGAAAGTTCAAGATAAGGTCGGTCCTCTAGAAGGTAGTGCTGGAAATATAATATCAGAGGGATTCTTAATGGCAGAAGACCTGAATGAGTATTTTAGTTCAGTGTTTACCAGGGAAGATATTAGTTCACTGCCAGTACCAGAGGCTAAGTTCAAGGGGCAGATTCAGACTATTTAGGACAGTTAATTGTAACCCCGGAAATGGTAGCTAAGAAAATAAGGGCTATGAAGGATAATAAATCACCTAGAGTGGATGGGATTCCGCCCAAACTACTATTGGAATTTGTGGAACAAATTAGCGTACCGCCTGCAACAGGTTTCAGTTTGTCATTAGAAGAGGGAGTGGTTCCTTTAGAATGGAAATAGGCAAACATTATACCGTTATTTAAAAAAGGTTCGAAAAACAAGTCAGAGAACCATAGTCCAGTGAGTTTAACATCAGTTATTTTCAAATTATTAGAAACATGGGTTTTTAAAAGCGAGGTCATGCTTAACAAATATGTTATG
Organism: Escarpia spicata; assembly: GCA_963995525.1. Lineage (NCBI taxonomy): Eukaryota > Metazoa > Annelida > Polychaeta > Sabellida > Siboglinidae > Escarpia > Escarpia spicata. Next base: position 14,906,883 of record OZ023215.1, on the reverse strand, counting down.
TTTTTTGGAAGACATCAATTAGTGGGTAGATTATGGATCACCAGTAGATATCGTCTACTTAGATTTTCAAAAAGCTTTCGACAAAATACCACATCAAAGATTACTGCTTAAACCAAAGGTCCTTGGCATAGGAAATGGTATAATAAACTGGATAGAAAACTGGCTGATTGACAGAAGACAACGTGTAGTAGTTGACGGGGAGGCTTCAAACTGGAAATCGGATTTGAGTGGAGTACCACAGGGATCAGTATTAGGACATATATTATTCTTAATATATATATCAACGATTTGGATGATGAAACAACAAGGAAGGTGTTGAAATTTGCGGATAATAAGTGTGCGTGTTCAGAAGGTTTAACATTGATGGAGATAAGCAGCATTCGCAAGATTATCTGAGCAGGTTGATCAAATGGTCTGAAAAGTGGCAAATGCTGTTCAATTTTGGGAAATGTAAATGGCTCCACACAGGACATGGGAACGAAGAGGTAGAATATACAATTGGGGGTACTGTACTAAGTACTACTGTAAAAGAAAAGGACTTAAGTTTATCCATTAGTGCTGATATGAAGGTTTCAGAGCAGTGCGGATTTGCACCTTCAAAGGGAAATTAAATCCTTGGATTAATTAGGCGAACTATACCATATAAGGAAAAAGAACTAATAATACCGCTGTAGAAAACAATAGTGAGGCCTCATTTAGAATATTGTATACCAGCGTGGAGGCCATATCGCAAGAAGGACACCGATATGCTAGAAAGAGTTTAGAGGAGAGCGACTAAAATTATACCAAAACTGAGTGATCTTAGTTACGAAATTCGCCTAAAAGAATGTGGTTTAACAACACTAGAGACCAGAGATTGAGACGAGATCAGATAGATGTGTTTAAAATAATGAATGGTTATGGAAATGTTGGTAGAAATAATTTTGTCTCACATATGAAAGATAGAAGGACTAGAGGACAAGAAGTTACATTAGCAGAGGAGGAGTGTAGATTAGATATAAGAAAGTTCTCATTTTCACAAAGGACTGTAAATGAAAGGAACATATTATCTGCTGATTTTGTAGATGCTAGTAGCGTGAATATGTTTAAAAATAAAATCGACACATACCTCAGAAGGGCAGGATACACATAGCTAGAAGGGTTGGACTCTCGATAAGCTAAAGGGCTTCCTTGTCCACCTGCCAGCTAGAGTTAATTCTCTGGGTTGCAATCTTGTTAAATCTTGTCCTGGTCTGAATGACCTAACAAAGAACGACAATTTACGACTTCTGTATGTTGGCATCACAAATAACACTTAGAAGCAGCCTGCAGGGTCATGAGCGACTCTACGTAACCATCTCTTTGTGAATCAGTGTGAACCTTATGTTCAATGTAAAAACGGACAACATGTTTAATGAGCGCCTCTACTTTTGTAGTTACGTAAGCCGATGTTTTCAGCCATCGCACCGTGAAGACACGGCCGATTACTGAAAATCCTTTATGCACGACTGTACACACCAGTCTCTTCACTAAGGTCCGTTTCTATTGGTCACCCTGGATGCGTATACACTGACGTTGACTAACATCGGCTCTATCACGTCTCCTTGATAAACTTGCTCAATCGATTGAAACAGACACGTCATTTCTTTTTCTTAACAAAATATTAAAAATACATGTCTCAACGCATGGCATCTCTGCAAGTAATGACGTTTCCATAGTAAACCAAAAAATAACTAGTGCAACATCATATCACAGGTGTTCTGAAGATGCGAAGTATTTCCAACTGTTAAAACATATGATCGTGCATTAAAATAGATGATTGTTAGTGACAATTAAATGTTCCTCGATGTCCAGTCAATTACTTGTGCGCCTGAGGTACAATACGCATTGACAATCTCTCAAGTACGTCATCTGATCGATAACTTATTTAACAGGATCAAACAAGTGCTAACTAACATGTTTCCACAGCCCTTATTAGTAGCGAAGCACATTCTGAAAACCTAACCCTGTCATTCAGAAACACGAGCACACATCACACAACAGAACAGATATTGACAGGCGAAGGTGCATGCAACTAAGGGCAATTCTCACCTAATCACGAATTCACCCTCGTTGAAAACTACAACGCGGACTATGAATAAATATAATATTTCACGACATACAAGTTTCGTTTCAGCTGTTCCAGATCGCTACTTGTTATCACAATACATTCAAATGCAACGTTTATCTATTTTAGCTGCGTATCTGTTACGACCTGTTTGAAAAGGATTTCACAAATTATTATGTGTGTACCAGTCTCTGGGTCACATAGGTTATATCATGATGCATGAACACATACATAATAGAAAACAACTCTCGCATGGGAGCCATACAAAACACAAATGGTTCTTAGATCATGGTGGATATGCATGACTGACTCACACAAGTGAGACTGCCAAATACACAGTAGACGCCAACGAGTTGAGGAGATGTAATGATTGACGTCAAATGCTTTAACATATTCTGTTACGAAAACGATACATTGGTGATTGGTCCTGCTGCGAGTCGTTTCCTCCACGTCAAATACGACTATGTTTCAGGCCATCTGCATTAAAAATAAGATGAAAGCTTTACTTCAATGCCAACCGTTTCAATTATTTTTCAGGATGATCTCAAAACACTTATGTACAATCAATGTCACATCCTCGAGGTATGAACTCTGATCTAAAAATAAAATGTTGTTTGAAACAATTGCCAATCTTTCCCAAGTTTGTGGAACGTCATCGTGCATCAATGTTTTGAGCTTATCCTTTATTGTTATAGACCCATTTGGAACTTTGCAGTTTGTTTGCAAAATACGTCTTCTAAGTGCTAACCACAGATTAGTGTGTGTTGAGTTTATTATGCTACAAAACCAGCTAATCAAAAACAACACCAGTAAGGACACCCGTTATAACTTTAGATGTTTACCGTAATAACTACAGCTACCAGAAAACTGCTAACACCAACCCATGTTGATTGCAATCTAGACAACTTCAAAAGAAACTGAAATATGATAGAATTAATGAAAGAATATTAAGTGATTTTCAATGGTTACTTGAATATCAAACTTTTCGTACTGTTTCACAAATAAATTTAACATAAAATGTATTAGTATTATTTTTTACCATCTCAGTTAGCTAACTGTTACGAACTTTCATCCCTTGAAAAAACATATTATTTTAATTCAGAATTTGGTAATGGAAGTATATATTATAGAGGTTGTTTTATGGCATTAAATGACGAAACAATAAATCATTTAAAGGGGAAACTTTAGTTTTCCATCGTTAGTAAACTTATCTTTTGTTTCCACTTAAAAAGTTAAAAGTTAAGTTGTTTTCAATTTTGCGGACTTGTGTAACGCCTTGGGACTTAGTAGACTACCAATGTTATTATTGACAACAGTAGGTATTCAAGACCTGCTAGATTAATATCTATATGTGTAGCAACAGTTATTGCGATATGGCAACTATGTATAATCTAAAGATAAAAAATACCCAAAAGCGTACGAAAAATTGAGTTTTGTGGGACATGAATCTTCGACCTTGAAACGTTATCGCTATCAGTATTAAGTTTATGTGTTGTGTGACTTGTTTCAATATATTCCGAATTAACTGGGCCGACTGCCGATGACTCCAGGTTCTTCATGACCGAGAAACGGTGGCGCCGCCTTGCGGAATCTGCGTACACCAGAAAGCCACTTGTTAGAAAGTGTTGCCCCTGTCGGACTTCACCTAAACTTACACGGAACTCAAAAGTAATGGACGTATTTAAGGTCATTCAGACCAGGGAAAGTGTTGCATTGTGTAACATACTGGTGGCCTTTGAGCGTCACATTTCAGTGCATGCATATGTGAGGCGGATACGTTTAAAAAAAGTAGTTTTTGTAAGGGGGCTTATCATCCAAAAACACCTCAATTGTTCACATCTTTCTACAAGCACCATTTTTGGATTTGCATTATATAAGGCCATGACATTTCATTTTTTCGCGGGATCCAAGCTGAGCTCCTGCTGTGGCGGCCATATTCGCTCGGTATCGTAGAATGGAATTTTCTTTAATATTTTTCAAATAGAAAGTAATGGTCTTAAGTGGCATTTGATTAATGTTGCTGGGCCTCTCTGAGTGTTCCTCGATGACAACTATGTTCACATGTTTCCAATCGTGACCACCTGGGTAAAAATGCAGGTCACCTCGAAAGAAAAAAGTAGTGTTTATAGCAAGAGTATGTCTTAAACAATTAAGTATCGCATCGATTATTGTGACAATGTATAGTAGGATGAAACAGTCTTCCTTTCAGCTAATGGACTCCGTCACGAACTGTTGGGCATCTAGTGATAGAAGAACATTAATTAGAACACACAGGGTTTCAATAAAACTTGTGACATCAGGCAGATATGTTGTATTGTTTAATAACCCAGTAACAGGCGGATATCACGTGACACTCTTAACTAAATAAATTAATTAAGTGTAGTCATCGTTCTACATGCTGCTAATCAGCAGAACAAACAACACTATTATATTAAAGTGCTCACTGTTACAGTCATTTCTTACGTTAGTAAGTCAGGGACCAGAGCAGTCACCTCCTCGGTAAGCTAAACTTGTCTACTATACTGCTACATTGCTGTATTAGTATCACATATTCTACTCGAACAAACAGCAGATGATACCGAGCCTATATTCGAGGTCAGTGAAGTTGCTGGAGTAGATATGGGGCTAGTACCATATTTCGTCAACGTAATCTTTAAACGTTTAATTTCGTCCAGTGCTTCACCTATCGTTTTCTTCATCTGTCTCTCATTAGGCTCACGTGAGAGGGGCAGCAGCACCACCAACCTACAATATGAAACTGATTTATCAACCGTGATATTGTTGTTGTATAATTATTTGCTATATGGCTTATATAATAAAGTACATTAAATACATGTATACGTGTCACAATAAACTTGTGTGTGTCAAGTGTACAATCTTATAAATACTTAATTTCTTATCAAACGTATATATCTTCTGATAATATATTACATCAACATTAAGTACCTTAGCAATTGGTAAGGTATTCAATAAGACATCAATAAAATGCTGTAGTAGCAGTAACAACAATAACAACAACACACAGCCTATCTCTGGACGGCGGCCATATTGAATTTGTCCAATATGGCCGCCACAGCAGGAGCTCAGCTTGGATCCCGCGAAAAAATGAAATGTCATGGCCTTATATAATGCTAATCCAAAAATGGTGCTTGTAGAAAGATGTGAACAATTGAGGTGTTTTTGAGGATAAGCCTCCTATCAAAAGCTACTTTTTTTAAACGTATCCGCCTCACATATGCACGCACTGAAATGTGACGTCTGACGCGATTTTAAATGTTCAATTTACGCTATTCTGTTTACACTGATTTATCATTTATACGTTTCAACAACATGTTCAAGTAAGTGGCAAGTGGCATGGTTATTTATTTAGTGGTAGGCACATACAGCAGCTGCGACGTGGTTAACGATAATAAATAAAGCTACACACATTCATATCCATTTAGCAACAAACCAAGATTGGCAGATATCACAATTTTTCTTAAACAAGCATTTACTTCATTTATCATTTACTTTCTGTAGACAACTATTAAGGCCTGCTAAATATGTCTAGATAAAGCGAACGTAATGCCACAGTGACGCCCTCTGAAGAATGGAACACCACAAGTTGGTAGATCACAAGACAACGTTCAAGGGAAACGAATGAGCGTAGAAAGAGGCGATTGGACCTCGACACCCAGGAGGAGATGCTGTCCAGTTTTCCCCAAAGTTAGCGTCTATCTATATAATAGAATAATACGAAAACTTTTTGGCGACTAAGCCCTCGGAAACCAAGCCGTATTCGAATGCTCGGTGCCAGGTCGACGATGACGAAGTCGGAATCGTGGTTGAGCTTCGCCATCGCTTATTCGTCGTCCGTTTGCAAATACTTTTCGTTGTACTGAAGCCCCAACATAATTACCGGACCGTTCTGATGTACGTAGATGTTTGTAAATGCCCGTAGGACGTGGAGGAGTCTTGTCTATGAGGTAGTGGTTAAGATCGACGATACCCACCTGACTGTCAGGTGACCAACCGGCGGGGAATTGCACCGACTCAACGGCAGCCTCCACGGCTCGCAGAAACGCAGTCTTGATCTTTGCCGAGCCCATCGGCTGCAGGAACTCCTCCCATTGCTCCGTAACCTGGCCGTTGGCTGGGCGGACAATGACGTACTTGGGCACATCGTGCCGGTCGACTTGTCACCGGTCCTCGACTGACAGCTCGATCAGTTCTATTTGGTAGTCGAACTCGTATTGACGTCCGACCTGCAGACAAAATATCATGCTTGTTTGCAAGGCACATGTCCATTCGCACTCAAACACATAATGTTGCTATCCAAGTCTAGGCAAATATATCTATGGCAAACCCGTGAATTTATTAACGGAATTTCTTACTAGGATTATTATTATGAAAGAGGGAGGTTGTCCGTTCGTTTTTGTTGTACAATCGTCTTAAACAAGATTTAAACTATATTCTAGCGAACTTACTGTCCAAATACGTTTTATTGAAGCAGAAAGAACTTTTCTTCAGTGATGGACGTACGTCATATTAATCCTAACATCCTGTGTCTTCCGAAATATCGACTATCATGAACAATCAACAAGGAAAGAATAAGATTAAATCCATTCCGTTTGATTTCCCTGTAACTGCTGGTGAAGTCCGCCAGGGGCAGCACTTTCTAACCACCGTTTTTGCGACTAAGCATTAGGGGTAAGGCCACATTAAGACGGATTCGTCGTAGCGCCATCACGAAGTTAAACAGTGCACAGTATAACTAGTATTATGCAGTTTCTGAATGGACTTCTCTACTGATGAATGAGTAGAAATAATGTTGTTCTGCAGTGTGGTATCACAGATGTCAAATTATGACAGCTCTCAATCGGTGCTTCCCTGCGTGTAGATACATGTGTCATTTGGATTTATGATGACATCACAACAAATCTAGCAGAAATTCAAGCGATTCTTTGAGAATTTTAATCTCTTTGTAATGTACGCAATTATTGAATAATTCTGTTAATTATTATTTCATATAATTCTATGTATCCTTGCGAATTCTCATCTCCACCCCCTTCACAATATCTCTCAACCTAACTACCTCCTTCTGCAGACATTCCACCTTCCAACACTCCACACACTGAAAAATGAATCCCTCTTCCTTACTATCTGTCCCTGACTTCCCACAGCCGGACAAGGCAAACTCCAACCAGCTGTGGCAGTCATCGCACACCAAGGGTTCCTTTGCCTTGAATTGCCGTTTGCAAGGCGCCATATCAGAATTCATTTAATATTAATGATAATAATCTAACTATCTATTCAAAATAGTTTATTCAACTATGTTTACACTATTCACTATGTGTTTATTCAGCAGACTTTACTGTGCACAAACATTACACTTTTAAGATTAAGATAGTCTTTAGAAAGATAGTTTCCTGTGTACTTAGCACGCGTTATATCACAGCAGATTTTAATTGCATAGCTGACTATCTAGCCTATCACAAACGCCAACGTTACCGGTAGTGTCACAAATGACCTACTTTAAATACAATTATTCACTTTACGTTAGATTGCCTTATTTATATGATTGCTAATCAAAATATCCAGCAGGTTCTGGCTTACTCAGATATTCTCTTATGTAAGTAGTTTTATGTATGTTGCTTTATTCCTATATATGCTACTACATAATCAGGTTTGTTAAATCTTGTTTACAAACTTATCGCGGTCTAAGTTACCATTTCATCACTCACTAGACTAAAGTGTTCCAAAATACTTTATCTGACTAACTTTAAACACAACTGTTACTCATGATATGCCTACTGCTACTTTATGAATAATATTAAGGCAAGAATGATACTTATCGATCAATAACTCAACCGCTTTCAACATTTTAAATTCTCAACGATCTAGACAGAAAAACAAAGGAAGTGCGAACATGTGCATTCATTTCTTGCCTAATCAACATCATATGGCCATCATACAAATGATAATTTTATGACAAATAACAAATTTTACTCATAATTTCATTTCATGGTGTTTCTGTACCAGTTCAAAATCCTTTAATATTGTCTGAAAAAGTGTTCTCTTTACAAATAAGAATACCATGTACCAAATGTTCACTCTCATTTTTTGGCTACTTTAGAAGTGTGACAACTATTTTTAATTTGTCAACTATTTATTTTAATATTGATCCCATTTTAGAGACAATTCAGAGAACACAATCTTGGAAGTAAATCCACTCTCCAATAGCACCATAAATAGCCTAATCTCCAAGATATATGAGACAATTTACAAACGCTTGTATGCTACATTATTAGTTCAACATTTATAACTTTTCTTAAAACTCACTGTGGCTATTGATAGTCAACTGGTAGATGTAGGAAAACCGAATTTCAGAGCTGACATGAGATAATAATAAACCATCACCACATCAAATGTAGAATGCCACCGCCACCAGACATGCGAAAAATAGTGCAAATGGAACTATGACAGACCATAAGAGGTTGAGTGTCGTAACTTTACCAAACACACACTAAACATTTCACCTGCCAACTAGTTTCCTTTAAAGGGAAAATGCAATGATTGTCAAGGTAGCATTCTATCAATAACGGCAATAAGGTGATCATTATGTCATAAAATTGCCTCATTGCATTTCATTGCCAGATCATGTATTTTTGAAAGTACGAAGAGCAATGATTGTAACATGTTTTGAATAAATATGTTTTTGTACCAACCAAGATGTTAGAAATATTAATCAATTCTATATCACAATGTCTGATAAATCAATTACCCCTGGAAAAAAACTTAGAAAGGTGGCCTTGATCAGCGTTAGTCAATCTGAAAATCGACATACAACATTATATCTTAGTTACTTCGTTGTCAACAGATATATATGCAATGGGGCGATTTTAAATTAAAACAAACGACACTAGTGTGGGCGTCTGCATCTAAAAGAGTTAACAAAAACTAATCTTTTGCAACTATAATAAAATCTTTACGCCAGTAGTTTATTTAAAAAGTAGTAACTTTAGTAGGTAACGTGCAATACGTGTAAATTACAGACTATCAGAAAGAGCAATGTAATCAGATCGAAGCACTGGAATCTATACTGAGTGGTTCGCTATGTATTCTGAGTTCCCTTGTTGGTTGTTTGTGGATGTCAGTAAAATACCTACTACATACAATATATACTCTTCTGACAGTTGCCAACTTGGATGTAATGTGTATGATACATAACTGCTAGACGCGATCATCTACGCCTGGATAGCACCATTATCCAAGACCCATGTGTCGAGATATGGACCAATCTGCAATGATGGGAAGTGCTGTGTTTGGTACGTCAGTCAGTCTGATTGTGATCCTTGTCATAAGTGGCGATTTCCAGTCGTTTCGTTCGCCTATCTGCTATACTATATCTCCATGTGTCCTAAAAAGCGTTTGCATCATATACTTTTATCCATGACCAAGTGTGTACTCGTAGTCAGCATATATGCGCGAATTTCAGCTACTGGAATACATAAATGTTTAAATGTTGACACTAAGGATGATATTTAGTTAGCAAAGTTGTTTTGCATGCCAGGGTGTAGTGCATTTATGCTTTGTTGAGGTTTATTTCAACTGGCAGTTCGAATACTATCTTCCAACTCCACCTAGACACCTGTGATTCATCTTGCCCTGTCACAATCCACCACTCTCAGGATTTGGGATTCTATTTAAAAAAAATACAACACAACCGTCACTTCCTATGGGTGATTGACTTCATTGTGACACAGGTCTAGCGTTTTTGGTGAAAAAAAATGTTGTGGTTTCTACACAACAAAATGTCCATTCATACGTTGCCAACAAACCTCTAGTTGTGTTGTCGACACGAAGTTGAATATATTTTTCATATCGTTGAAGTGAACTCGAAATGTAACAATTGGTGTTATCCATTTTTAATCAATGGTGTATTTATCTTCACCACTATATGCACTGCCATTTATCTCATGGTTCTGAATATAGCTCAGAAACAACTGCCAACAAGAATTGACCTACTCGTAAATGTAATAGCCATTTGTATAATAATATATTTTATTTGGTATAGCGCCACATCCAGTATTGTTCGTGGCGCTTCACAACATATTAAAATACATAAACATTTTAGAATTGCAATAAATATGTATATGTATATTAATTTAAAATAAATATTAGTTGTAAAGAATAAAACAAATAAATACATGCATATTGAATAATGTAGAATTTATAAATAAAGAAGTAAATAAATAGCAGTTATTCATCAAAATTAAATTCTATTAATATAATCAATCTAGCACAAAAAACATCTAAAAATAACACTAATACTTAAATATATATATGTATGATTAATAATAATAACTAATTTAGTAAAACATTTGATATAAAATCGTTTACGTGAGGAATTATGAATAATCATTATACGAATACGATAACTAATTAAAATTGGTTTTAGTAGAGGGCAGTGTTCATGTAGAGTGGCACTAATATGAAACACAAAAGAAATGTGTCTTCAGACGACATTTGAAGCTGGCGAGAGTGTCACAGGTTTTAACAACACTTGGTAAAGTGTTCCATAGGGACGCAGCAGCTACAGCGAACGAGCCGTCCCCAGCCTTGATACGAGTGCGCTTCACTTCCAACATGTTACTGCTCGCAGAGCGCAGTGCACTTGCCGGTTGATATGGGTGCACGAGTTCACACAGGTACACGGGCGCGTCATTGTGCAAGGCTTTGTACGTGAGTACCAGTATCTTGTAATCCACTCTGCTTGCAACAGGCAGCCAATGAAGTTCGCGTAACAGGGGCATGGCGCTGTCACTACGTGGACGACGCAGGATCAGTCTGGCAGCCGAGTTGTGTATTCGCGATGTTAACTGCAGACGTGCCGTACAAGAGTGCGTTGCAGTAGTCAATCCGCGATGTGATGATGGCATTGACTACGCGTTCCTTTGTTGGTTTGGGTAGAAAGGATAGGTTGGACATATAATGAAAAGAGCAGTGGTCCAAGGACGGAGCCTTGCCGGACACCTGTCGTTGAGCAGTAATACTCGACGATTGGTCACCGATTACTATTCGCTGCGTCCGATCTTGCAGGTACGATATCATCCAGTCCAGTGCTTTTTCAACAAAGCCATAGCGCAAACGTAGACGCTTAATCAAGATGTCATGGTTGATAGTATCGAAGACGGGACTAAAATCAACGAGAAGCAAGATGGTTCCTTGTTTTTTGTCCATGGCTGTTTTGGTGGCACTTGTAACGTACAGTAGCGCGGTATCGGTCGAATGTTTTTTTCGATACGCCTACTGAAAGCACTCAACCATTTGCTGGTCAGAAACAAGCTTCATTATCCTAAGCGCGACTACTTTCTCAGTTACTTTGGATAATTGTGTAAGGTTACTCACATGTCGATAACGGCTCAGAATGTATTTGTCAAGTGATGGTTTCTTAAAAAGCAGACGGACAATGTTGCATGCTTCAGCGACTTTGGCATGACTGCCTCGTCCAGCAAAGCATTTGTAATCCGTGTGATGACAGACACAATACTTGTGATATTGTATCTTAGCTGAATTTCAGGCAGAGGTTCCAACGCGCACGTTTTGCCAGTAGTACCACACATCGCTGTGATCTCTGTGTTCGTTGTTGGATCAAACGCATGGATACAGTCAGTGAAACAACGTCTTTCGTATGTTAGCCTATCGATGATGTTGAAACACTGCAGACCTGACAGGAACTTGTCAATCTTTTCACTAAAGAAACTTGAAAATGTTTCGCATCTTTGGGCCATTAAGTGGAATTCAGGGTATTCCTGTATGCGGTGGCCATCAAGCGATCTCAGTAATCGAAACATGGTTTTGTTGTTTGCCTTCTCCAGGCGGTTTGGATAATAATTCGTTTTGCGTGCTGATATCAAAGCAGTGCATTCTTCACGAGCGGTGACATATAATTGCCGATGAATCTCCAATTTAGTTCTTCTCCACACATTCTCCCGTTTCCATTTCTTATCCCTGGCGTCGTCGATGTCAGAGTCGTACCAGGGATGTGGTGTGCTGTCTCTTACTTTCACATTGCGTAACGGGTCATGTTTGTCAAGGCATTCAGTGAGACAGGTGTTGTACATCTCCACCAAATCCTCTGCTTGTCGGTCATTCGCGTATGTACGCAATGTCATGTCAGCACATGCAGACTCGATATCGTTTCGGAGTGCATCTGTTTCAATGTTCCTGAAATTCCGCTTTGCAATCGTCTTAGTTTTTTACTGCAGGCTTCAGTGCTCTTGGCTTGAGTTCAATGCGATGGTGGTCAGACAGAGAGTCAGGATGCACAGTAACGGATGTAACGAAGTCGTCATCAGTTTGACTGATCACAAGATCCAATATATGTCCAGTTTGGTGCGTTGGCGAATGTATATGTTGAGTTAGATTGAACGATTCACATAGAGTGCGAAGTGGTTCTGATTTGAGGGTATCGTCAAAATGAACATTGAAGTCACCAATGATGACAGCACGAACAACGGAGATGGATGCCTCGATGAATAGCTGCTCAAGTTCAGCGTAAAAGTTCGATATTGTTCCAGATGTCATATTTGATTCAGGCGGGTGATAAGCGACCCAGATATTGTATTTCAACAAGAACGGGTTGGTGAGTTGCAGACGGAGAAGTTTGATGGTTGTGAATTGCAGCTTTGGGAGGATCTTGGAGTTGAAGGTATTTCGATGAACTATGGCAACCCCGCCGCCACGACCAGAGGCACGTGCTACATGATTGAATGTATAGCCGGGAGTCAACCACAATCGCTTCGTCTCTAGTTTTTTTAGCCACGTCTCGGTGATGGCCAAAACATCCCAATCGTATTAGATAATTTCCTCATTTATAGCTAGCGTATTATTTTTCACAGATCTTGCATTGATCGATGTTGGTGTAACGATTCTTAAAATACTTGTCATCAGTTTTACAAGACGACAGTTTCATTCGTGTAATGTTTGTGTTGTTGACACCGCGTTGGTGGTAAGTTGGTGTAAAGCCGCGCCGACGTCCAATTACTGGACGTATTGTACGATAGCGATTGCGACCGGCTCTGCAACCTCGTGTGACCGCAAACATTCCACTGTCCTTTAACGCGTCGAACAAAGGCTGAGGCAGCCTTCCGCCAGTGACACCCGCAATGATATGGGCGAATAGTTCCTGCCAAGTGTAGGTCACCATGGGTACAGGTGTGCCACCGGAATAAAAGTCGCAGAAATACACGAACATATAAAACCAATAACACGAACGAACAGCTCCGTGCATTCAGGGTAATGTTATCAAAACGATGTTCAAATTTCACCAGTGTCGTAGTAATACAAATAAGTAAAATTCTATTTTAAACACAGAGCAAATAAATAGCTGCCACTGGGGCGCTAGTCATATGATCACCATATATAGATTCCTCAAATTCAAGACCCACTCAAATCATCTTCGTGAAACATGCGCAAGGCTTGAGATAGCGAAGGTTAACAGCATCAGCCCCAGAGTAGCAGATAGTACAAGTATATGCACCTACAACATCATACTTACACGAAGACTCAGATAACTTCTACAACGACATGGATATGACTTTAGAAAAGCCAACCCACTACACGATAGTGATGGGAGACTTTAATGCGCAAGTAGGGAAACGAAGAAACATTTCGGAAACGGCAACAGCCAAATTTGGCCTAGGTGTGAGAAACGAAAGAGGCGACACTTTGATAGAAAGGGCAACATCAAGAAAGTACAAGATCATGAATACCATGTTCCAGAAGGAAAGCAGGGAGAAGATGGACATGGAAAAGCCCAAATGGAGAAACGAAGAACGAAATTGACTACATCCTGACAAACAAGCCAGACATGGTCACTGACGTAACTGTCATCAACCAAGTCAACACTGGAAGTGACCATAGAATGGTAATGAGCAATATCAAAATGAACGTCAAGGCTGAAAGGAAGAAGTTGGTAAACAAGAGACCACCGAGTGTACATACCACACAAATCGGAAGAAAAAGGTCGTTCTATCAAAGTTTAACCGTATGTATTAAAACAGGAAAAATACACGCTCGCCCCGCCCCTTTTTAGGCCTAGCTCTATGCATAAAAAACGTCCTTATCTTTTTCGGGAACATACTTATAAAAAAAGATCAAAGGGTTTTGGTGACACTAAACTTTTTCGGGAACATACTCATAAAAAACGTGATTGATGACCTGTCACTTTTGATTGATTACCCACCCCCTTGAGGTGCCACCTAGCGGTTATCCCAGTGACTAACTTAGCCCTAGCGAGAAACGTAGGACCTACCGTTGTGCCTACGTAAGCAATAATATAGCGTAGTCCCTAGCGACCGATATATATATATATATATATATATATATATATATATATCCTATATATATATAGCGTGTGCTTATGTAAGCCTTTATATAACCACAACGGTTATAGCTAAAACCCACTGTGGTTATAACTGCGCTCTAAAACCATTGTGTGAGAATAACCCCGCTGTACCCTATGTAGCAGCAGCGGCGCTCGCAGCAGCCGTGGCCTATGATCTGGCGGCCTAGTTGTGGGTGTCTAAATATAGCCGTGCGGCTTAGCCGGAGCTGTAACGGCGTTAATTTCAGCCGTACAGCGTAGCGTAGTTGGCGCTGTCAAACTGAAACGAATTACATGCATGCGTTTAACATTTAAAATCTGTACTCAGCGGCTTGTTAAGGCAGGATGGTTATGTGCGGTGGATAGACGAATGGAAGCAAAACGGTGTAAGTAATAGATTATTTCTATTAGTAGAAGTCACGGTGGCGTGAGAACTGCCCAGGGGAGCGCGGCCAGGCCTGAGTAATGTTCGCTCGAGAACCTCTTCCGAGCTGGCTGAAGTGCAGGAGCCGCGAGGCACGCGATTTGAAAGCGTCAAACCGCCGTTGTAGCATCGTTGAACGACCGGCTGGTATTAACGGCGCGTTAAAACCGCGACGTTCGTATAGCTCGTCAGCGGGGACTGGCATATACCACAACCCGTTAGCCCCCCGTACGCCGAATGAAGAGGTGAGGTCGTAGTCATCATCGGAGTCGCTGTCGGGGTGAATGAATGCACCATAGGCATCGTCGTCGTCTGAAGAGTCAGGTGCCTGGAAGTCGGCTGGGATGACAGGCGTCGGTGGCAGGCTGCGCGGTACCGGGTGCACGCGACATACAGGCTTGTCGCTGACGCTTCCCCGTGTAGGCAGGTGGATATCTTTTCACGTCGAGGCAGGTGGATTCTGTGAAATATGAATAATGCATTTGAATAATGAGGAGGTTCCCAAGAACTAAATCACTGTTATTAATATAAAAGTAATTAATAAAGAATAGCATAATATAAAAGTAATTAATAATGAATATAAAACTTACAGATAGGATAAAAAACGACTTAACGCTGTACTAAATAATAAGAAAAAAATAAAGTAAAATAAAACTTACCGCTGTTCTTTCGCGGCGGAAGGCCATCGCTGCTCTTTTGCAGACGTTGTGCAGGAAGCCATGAGTGTATGAAAATGAGCAACGACCGTTGCATTATTTCCTAAAGTCACATATGCGTTAAGCGCGCATGCGCGAAAGTGACGTAAAAACATTGAATGCAAAGAGATCGAAATAGCAATAAACGAAAATCTAAATGCATGAAATGAAGCGTTGTATAAGATTAGTTAGGGCTCGGGCATCTTGTGGCGTATTAATATTATAGAAATTCGATGTAAAAGTCACATTTTGAAAACGAATGTACTAAAGCGACCGCTGATTTTTTTCCTGAAGCGAATACCTAGAAGCCGCATGGTGACGCAAAACAGCTGCGGCGCGTGATGAAGTCAGTTATGCGTTAAGTGCGCATGCGCGAAAGCGACGTAAAAACACTGAATGCAAAGAGAGCGCGATACCGATAAACGGAAATCTAAATGCATGAAATGAAGCATTGTATACGATTAGTTAGGGCTCGGGCATCTTATGGAGTATTAATATTAGAGAAATTCGATGTGAAAGTCACATTTGACAACGAATGTACTAACGCGACCGCTGATTTTGTTCCTGAAGCGAATAACTAGAAACCGAATGGTGACACAAAACAGCTGCGGCGCGTGACGTTAATTGGGCGATAGCTTATCGCGATCGGAATGTGAAGCTAGAACAATGCCATTTCAAAAACAATACACGAACTACTAAAACATGAATTTAAGCGTTGTATAGAATCAATGGGGAATAGAGATTTG
This sequence comes from Escarpia spicata, assembly GCA_963995525.1. NCBI lineage: Eukaryota > Metazoa > Annelida > Polychaeta > Sabellida > Siboglinidae > Escarpia > Escarpia spicata. Next base: position 14,890,562 of record OZ023215.1, on the reverse strand, counting down.
TGTAGTGCCATTATATTATTGAAATTCGATGTAAATAAACGTTTGTCAACGAACGCACTACATGACCGTTCATTTTTTTCCGAAAGCAAAGACATCGGAGACTAGTCAGTTATGCGTTAGAACGCATGCGCGAAATGTTGTAATAGAACCGTAGACTAGGGCGTTATCCGTAAGTGCGCATGCGCCATATGCTGTGAGGGTATAAAGCGATTGAAAAATTGCTATTAGTGTATAACGCAAGTGGTCTAACTATTACAGCTGCAACAGACGTCCTCCCGCCGTAACAATGGCCGACGCTACCGAGATGACACCGAAAAAGGCTAAGACAATACGCAAGCAGGCGTCCAAGGTTACTGGAGGCCAGCAGGCATCGACGTCAGCCGGAGCAGCTGGGACAACTCCCGCTGCTAAGCGCCCCGTGGTGGTTCTCGCGCCGTCGATGGGGCGTAAGCGAGGTGCCGACGAAGCGGCGTTGGAGCAGCCGGCGGTGCGGAGTGCATCGCTCGAACGAGAGTGCAGCGCCGAGGTGTCGACGCGCGCTACATTGGTGAGTGTGAGGGAGCTGGCGTGCGTTGAGAAGGGCGTCTATAAGAATAAGACGCCAGTTCGTATTGAAGCTGTGTCTTATAAAAACAAGTGCACGTACAGGGGATGTTCCCGGTGCCGGCGCAAGTTGTTTCGGCAAGCCAGGGATGCCAATATGATATGTCGAACCCACGGTGAGCAGGGCGAGGGGAAGAATTTCTTTGCGTTGCGTGTTATGGTGCGAGATGGTGATGCCGACGAAGATGAGCTTTGGCTAACGCTGTTTGACACGCAAATGGCTAATCTAGTTGAGTACAGGGCCGACTACTTGCAGGAATTAAGTGAGGAGGATCTGCGTGATACCGTGCTGGAGTTAACCGGCACGAGAGTGGAGCTCAGTGTCCGTAAGACGACGTTGCAAGGCGAGCCGTCTTATACGATGCGTACGCTGAAGAGATACGATGACGACGATGATGACTAATGTGTTTCTTGTGTTGTTTGTGTAGGAGTTCCCGCTGTTGGTATCGTTGTTGACGCGTAAACCGACGAGTGACGAGTCTGCGTGCCTACTAGCCGAGATAGCCGAAAATTATATAATGGCATGGTGCTCAGCTTACGAAGCGGCGAACTTATTTAAAGCATGACAATTTTCTTCTGTAGGAGGTCCGGCGCGTGCTGCTGGACATGTTAGCGAACAACTAGAGGATGCGTGCAAGGTATGCGGAGGTTGCCTTGTTCGTACAAACAATGCCGGACCGGGAAGTGGCGCATAGTGAGACGATAGACGCTGTGCTTCTGGATCGTGTTGCTAAAAAAAATGGCGGACTAATCATAAAAAAATGTGTGTATTTGTAGAGGGCGGAGCGGCTTGAACGTGAAAACGCCGCTGAGGTAGCCGAGTTGGAGATAATACAACTGAACTACGACAATGCGGTGCGTGCAAAACTGATTGCGGAGGCGTTCGTACAAACACCGATGGACTGCTGTAGAAAGCACTGCTACAGCGAGATGCGGCCTAATTATAATGTGTGTTTGTAGGCGGCAAGACAGCGCACCAGGCGTGAGTGTATAGAGAGACCGACGGTAGTTGTAAAGATTAGTAGGACATGTTTTATGTTGTAGGGGTGCGTGCGTAGCGATAACGAGTTGGACGTTATCATCGAGGAGGCGCTTGGCGTACCACACATCGAACCCCCGACGTACGACATGCGCACGCTGTCGCCAACACCGCCGGAAGTGATACAACGTCAATTCGTCGCGACGGGTCGGGGTCAGTTGGCCTGCCGCTATGAGCGGCATGCGATGGCCCTCTTCGCCGAACAACTCGGTGAGATGCTTCTGGAGAGGGCGCGCAATCGATGCGGCGCGTGCGAGGTCAATGAAGGCTGCCTGTACGTGCATATGGTCGGCTATCGTGCGGGTCGGCCGAATCGTGTGTACACACAGTGCTACGACAACGTGTCCGACTTCGTCACGCGGTACTTCAACGCCGTGTTGGAGACGTGTCTACATCAATCGTTGATACCGACCTTCACGCGTCTCGTGCGTCTACTGCACGTTAAGGCGAGCGGTCATCAGCAACCGGGACGTGCGGGGGAACTCTAACTGGTCTAGTTCGTGTCGGACTGGCTGCTTGGCACGGACTGGCGCGATTTCGTCAAAAGCGCTCTACTAGAATCGGCCGTTCACGTGTACATCCAGTGCCGAAGCGGTCTCTAATCCGCATGAACACTTGAACATTACTGCAAGAAAATTTGCTTTGTCGATTTACTTAAAAAATTAACCGCTTGTTTTAATAAAAATCGCGCTTTGTTAATAGGAAGAAAACCTTGTACGGTACGATTAATAAAACGTTGAAAATGTACGTTCCGTTTCCGAGTTACTTAACAAAACACCACACACACACACACACACACACACACACAACATTAGGGTCGACCCACCACCACCACCACCACCCCACGTTACTTAACGCACTACTGTGCATGTCCACCCCCACGTTACTTAACACACACGATAGCAATGCGCATGTCCGTACAACATCCACCACCACCACAGCACCCTGTTATAAATAGTGGTGCTCGAAAAAGTAGCAGCCAAAAGTATGCCGCCTCCTACTAGATGGCAATGTCCGAAATGCGGTACTTATTTCGCGAAACAATCGACGTTAGAGAGACACGCGAAGAGTTCGAAACGATGCGGGGATAACGCGCTATGCGTAAAAACACGAGAGTGTCCGAAATGCGGCGCAACGTACAGTACGCGCGCCGTTATGCTACGACACCTGAGGGATACGTGCGGTCGTCGGGAGGTGTCGCCACCTCCCGATGGTCCCAATCCACCGGTCGACAACGACGCTCTACAGCGCGTCGTGGAGGAACATCGACGTAGCATAGAGACGTCGATAGCGCGCGGTACCGTACAGTCCCGCTACAACTAGCGAATGATCGCCTGTACGAGTACGCGGGTGCTCCAACCGCGTCTGAGGGTTATGTTTCGCGAACAAAAGAACGCGTTTAAAATTAACGTGAGCTATGGTTTCGTGTTACGCCACAAGGTGTCGGGTCGTTACCGCTATTTTCACTCGTCCTGTAACTGCTGCGGTCGCCTCCTCGAAACGCCCGCCCTCGTTACCGATAGCCGTTGCTTCGAACGCTTCCTCGACGTCGTGCGCACGACCGACGTACTACAGTACGTCATCGCGCAGCGTCCCGATTCGGGGTGGGTGGTCGAGCTCGTAACGAACGCCACCTACTTCGTGAACGCCATCCTAAACCATCCTATCGGGTGCGTTGGCACCGCGCTCCCCGCCTACGTGCGCAACAACAAGCACTTAGTGACGTTGACGAACGGTCGTCGGGGCACGCCCTACGACGACCATCTATGCCTCTTCCGATGCATCGGTCTCCAACTTCAAGGCGGTCGGCAACGCGGAACGCAGAACGACCCCAGAATCAATTCGACCCGTTTAACGAGAGTCGCTAAACGACTGCACGCGCGCTACGCTTCGACGACGTCGAACGGAGTGCGCCTGAACGAACTGGAAAGCGTGGAGACGGTTTTCGGCATCAACGTCGCCGTCTATCGACTGACGGAGGCTGGCGCCGCCGAACTAGTCCGTCGGTCCCTCGAAAAGCACCCCACGACCCCGAACGTCAACCTGTACGCGACGCACTTCTCGTAAATAATCGACCTGCGCGTGTACGCGAAAACGTACAAGTGCTCGAAATGCGGCGACTCCCTCTGGCGGTACCCGTCGGATTTACGACGTCACGATGCGACGTGCGAAGGTGGCGTTCGTCACGTGTTTTCCGGCGGCGTCTACCGACCGACGCCGTCCATGTTTCAACGGCTCGACGACGAAGGCATCGACGTCGGCGGCGACGACCTGCGCTACTATCCGTATCGCGCGACCTTCGATTTTGAATGCTGTTTTGCCGCCAACGATCTGCCGCCGGATACCGACAAATGCCGGTGGCTAGCGCGACACGAACTGCTCAGCGTGAGCGTCGCGTCGAATGTGCCCGGACACGAAGCGGCGCGCTGTTACGTCACGACCGGTGATTCGGCCGAACTAGCGCGCCGCCTCATCGACGACCTAGAAGCCGTGAGCGCGGTGGCGTGCGCGGCTCTTCGCCCCCGCTATGACGCGGTCTTCGTGGCGCTCGACGCGCTCGACGACGACTGGCGGCGAAGACGGTGCGACGACGACGACAACGATGTATCACCGTATGCCGCACTCGCCGACCGCCTGTCGACGCACCTTCGTCAATTTCCCGTACTGGGCTTCAACAGCGGTAAGTACGATTTGAATGTCGTCAAAAAGTACTTGACCCCCCTGCTCATAACCGACGACGCGCAGCACACGTCGTCGGCGTTCACCATTAAACGACAGAACAATTACATGTGCCTGACGACGTCGACGTTGAAATTCCTCGATATAACTAACTACCTCGCGCCCTGTGTCAGCTACGAGCGCTATCTGAAAGCGTACGGCTGCGCGGCGACGAAGGGGTACTTTCCGTACGAGTATATCGACGCGTTGACGCGCCTGGACGAGACCGTCCTGCCGCCGCGCGAGACTTTCTACAGCCACCTGAAACGCGAGGGAATCTCCGCGGAGGCGTACGAAATTTGTGCGACGGCGTGGCGTTACGAACGCATGACGACGATGCGCGATTTTCTAATCTGGTATAATAACCGAGATGTGGCGCCGTTTCTCGAGGCCCTCGAGCGGCAGTTCGATTTCTATCGCCGCCAGCGCATCGACATATTCAAGGACGCCATCAGCGTACCGGGATTGACGTTGTTGTACCTATTCAACGACCTGCCGCTGTCAATCCATTTCTCGCTGTTCAACGAGCCGAACAAAGACCTGCACCGCCTACTGCAGTCGCAGTTCGTCGGCGGCCCATCGATCATCTTCGCGCGTCATCACGAGGCCGGCGTGACGTCGATTCGAGGCGGCAACAACCCATGTCGTTCGATAGTAGGCTATGACGCGAACGGTCTCTATCTATCGGCGATGATGCGGGAGAGGCCGATGGGTTGGTACACACGCCGACGCGCCGAGAACGGCTTTCGAGCGGAGCGCGTGCACCGCTACGATCGTATGGCCGTGGAGTGATTGACGTACGAGGCGGAACGGACCGACACTCGTATACGGCACCAGTTGAATGGACGCGAGAAGCGCGTCGGCAAGTACCGAGTCGACGGTTGGTGCGCCGCCACGCGAACGGCGTATCAATTTCACGGCTGCTACTTCCACGGCTGCCCGACGTGCCAGACGCACGTGACGACGAACGCCTTCAACGGTCGACCGATGACGACGCTCTACGCCGAGACTATCGCCGTGACGGCCTACCTACGCCGCCACGTCGACGCCGTCGTCGAAATGTGGGAGTGCCAGTGGCGAGTCGTGCGACCCCCCGCGGCGCCGACACCGCCCGACGCGTCACGATGGCAACCGGGGCGGTGTACGCGCTCGACGATACTGGAGGGTGTACGCGACGGCTCTCTGTTCGGCCTCGTGCAGAGCGATATCGCCGTGCCGGAAGCGCTGCGCGCCAAGTTCGCTGAAATGCAGCCCGTGTTCAAGAACGTCGATATCACACGCGACGATCTCAGCCCGTTCATGCGCCGCTACGCCGAGTCGCACGACCTACTCACCCGACCTCAACGGACGCTCGTCGGTGGCTACTTCGGCACGGCGATCGTGCTCGCCACGCCCCTCCTACGCTGTTGTCTGAAGCACGGGCTCGTCGTCGCGCGCATCTACCAGGTGATCGAGTACACGCCGATCGCGTGCTTTCGCCGCTTCGGCGACACGGTGTCGACGGCGCGACGCCAGGGCAACGTCGACCCCTACAAATCGATCATCGCCGACACCTTTAAACTATTCGGCAACAGTTCGTACGGGAAAACGATTACGCGCGTCGATCGGCACCGGGATATCAAGTACGCCACGCCGATTGGCGCCTCGCAACTCGTCAACAACCGGCGCTTCCGGCAACTCGACGTCGTCGTCGACGACGAACTGTACGAGGTGGCGCTGAATAAGCGCACCGTCGTCTACGGCCTGCCTATCCAAATCGGCTATTTCGTGTATCAATACGCGAAATTGAGAATGCTCGAGTTCTACTACGATTTCGTCGACGCCTACATTTCCCGCCCGCTCTTCCAGTACTGCGCTATGGACACCGACTCGGCGTACATCGCCCTCGCGACCACGACATCGACGCGCTCGTACCGGAAGCGCTGCGCGAACACTACTTCCAGAATCGTTCGCTCTGGTTTCCGGCCGAATGCTGCGACGCGCAGGTGGACGTGTACGTACGATGCCGCTTCGCCGGACTGGTGTGGGAGGGTGGGGGCGACTCCTGCGCGCGCCGACGTCTGTTCGATCGTCGAACGTCGGGTCTCTTCAAAGAAGAATGACGCGGCGACGTAATCGTGGCGCTGTGCAGAAAGACGTACTACTGCTTCGGCGGCGATAACGGCGCGAAGTACAGCACGAAGGGTCTGAGCAAACGTCAGAACGCCGACCTCGACGAGAACACTTTCCTCGCCATACTGCGCGATCGACGCAGCGGCGTCGGCTGGAACCGCGGCTTCCAGGTGAAAGACTCGTCCGTGTTGACGTACGTTCAAGAGCGCGCGGCGTTGAGCTAATTCTACGCTAAACGCCGCCTGCTCGACGACGGCGTCACCACGGCACCGATACTCGTCTAACTCTTATACGAACAACAACTAACTCGTCTAACTCGCCTAACCTAACCTAGGGGTGGGGCCGCCTAGGGGTAGGGTTCTGTATGTATGTATGTATGTAGGTAGGTAGGGTAATAAAACAAAATTGCGTACATTTGTTGTCATCATTTTTTATTACTACTACTATACACGTAAAAGCGAAGCGTTAATGCGATGGCTTTAGCCAATCGAATACGAGACAGTCATTGGACACCCGATCGGTGCCGAATAGGTTCTGGAACGTCGTCAACGGCATACCGCGACATCGGAGGAGTAGGTAGGCGACGCAATATTGTCCGCACACGTTAGAGACGACGCTCTGCAACCGCTTGTCATAGTACGTCCACGAGTCGCCGCAGTGACGGTGCAGGAACGCGCGGAAGTCGGCGTGCAGCGGCGGTAGACCGTAGAAATCGAAGTACTCGCCGACGCCTCCCCGGTCGACGTAGACGGCCACCCAGTGCTCCCCGGGCTCGCCGCCGTCGTCGGTGTTGCACACGAAGGCCGTCGGGTAAGTGGCGGCGGTGGGGGTGGTAAGTAGCGCGTCTTTAGGTACGACGCCGACGACGATGCGTTTAGCGAACGCATCGCGTTCCAGGCGACGCATCAGGTGGAACGTATCCATAGTTACTACGACGTACAGTCGTACAGGACGTTCCGCCCCCTATCGATCTCCAGCACCGTCTCGAATTCCGCGTACACGAGGACGTTCGTCGGTCGGGGTAGCGGCGTCTCGAATTGCATTTCAACGCCCACGGTCCCCTGACGCACGACGTTGAAATGGTCCCCGTCGCAACAGTCGGGGGTCAGGTCGAAAGCGAAGACGGTGTAGCCGGTTTCGAAGTCCGAGCGCGATATGTCGTTCCCCTCGTCTTCGCCCGCTTTTCCGGTGGCCTCGAAGAGATTCATGTAGCTTCGAATGGACCGTTGGCGCGGTAAGTCCGGCTGCAGCGGCTTGCTCGGCACCTGACGTCCGTCGACGATGAGCGTGAGGAAGTTTATGTCGTTGTGCCGCGCGTCGAACGGATTTCTAGTGTAGTCTCCGTTATAGGCGGAGTTGTCGATCATCATCAGGATTAGGCGTTTCGGAATCACACCCATGTACAGTTTCTCGTGCGTGTGCGACAGCGTGCCCGCCGTTATCGAGAACGACTTGCAGTCGACGCGGCGCATCGGGAACTTAGCTGTTCCCAAACCCCACGCTTTGATGTGAGCCAGCTGGACTTCCGGGTTCAACTTCACTTTTCGTACGTGCAGGGAAATCGATCGTATCACGATACGGCACCCCGGCGCGACGGCCGGGGCCATGAGCGCGAAGGCGTCCTTCGAGAGCACCATGCGTATTTTCGCGTCGACGCCGTTCGGTAGGAGGTGGCTTAGCTTAAACGCGTCGACGTGCAGGCGTCCCATCATCTCCACCTCTTCACTGGCCGCCGTCAGGTGGCGCCGCGCTACGAACACGGTGTTGTCGTCCCCGCGCGCGATCATGTGTCCGGGGGTGTCTTTGTACCACAACGACCCCATGAGATGCGATTGTTTCACGTCGCTACCGTAACTCAGCAGGGTCTCGATGTAAGCCCGGTACGCGTACGTATTGGTCGACGGCGTCACGAACGTGCCGTTCAGCGACACGTCGATTTGACTGAACATCGAATACAGGAAATTGTTGACAGATTGGTACCATCCCCCTGAATCACTTTAAAGCGGACGTATACTTGAAGGCTCGCCAGGTCCGTATAGTCGTTGCCCGACCCCGGGATGAGGAACTCGATAGGGCCGCCGGCGTCGAGAGCCGTCAGCGGTTGGTAGACGGTCCACTGACAGCTCTCGATGCTCTTCTGCGTCACCGCTCCGGTGAACAGGTCCAGTTCGGCCTTCACGCCCTCGCACGCTGCGCAGCTATTCACGAACGCCATCGTCACGCGTCGAATATATCGACCGGTCGACGTCCTCTCTTCCGTCTACTGACGGTCGTCGCCGTTCGACGCGGCTTCTTTATACGCTGCTGCACTTTTTCCCTCCTCTTCGGCGCCGGCCCTTTCAATAGGCCGTCGAGAAGATCGACGCCGGCCTCCTTCGCGTCGTTTTACCGACGCTTTCAGATTGCCGCCGTCGACGACGTCCCGCGCCACGCGCACGCCGGTTTTGAGCGCGCGTTTTCCCAACGCCATGGCGCCTCTCTTAAAAAGCGGCATGACGCTTCGAAAGAGGCTCCCGAAAATATTACCCAGACCGTGTCCTCGTTGACCCCGACCACCGACGAAGACCGGCAGTTGACCGCCGACCTGTCGAACGTAGTGGTCCACGTACGGGTTCGTCGCCGGCATCGTGGTTAAAACAATCTCGATTTACAGCGTCTGATGTGAAGCGTCGCCACTAGTTTTCCCCGCTCGAATGATATCGGTTGACCGCGATCGTCTCTTATATCGACCTCGATCGTATCGAATTGATGCCGCAGCAGCTTCACGTATTGGACGCGGTCGAACGTTTCCGATATAACGCTACCGTTCGTACCGAATACGGCGATGTTTCGCAGGAGCGGCGCGTACACGTCACCGACGACGCGCGATTCCACGAGATTCGTGTACACGTACAGGGTGTCAACGCCCGCCTTCATATCCACCGTAGTGTGACCTTCGTACGCGTACGTGTACGCGGCGGGGTAGGTCTCGATAACGAGGCCGCCGCCCTGCTCGGGGCCCATCATCGGGGGACTCGTGTTAATGTTGTTATCGAAGCCTAGCACGCTCTTCAGACGGCTCGTATTGGGTAGGGTAAAGGTGACACCCGGCGACATATGCAGCGTCATTCGGTTAGAGACGTCGCTGAACTCTAGACGCACCTTGACCCGATCGGTGCACAATTTCATTAGCTGCTCGTTGATCCGGCGCATCAGCCCGTCACCGTTGTTGTAGAAACCGTGAGTAATCGTACCCTGTCGGTATATCCCGACGCCGTCTACGGTCGTGTAACGATCCGGCTCGCCTAGCCGGGCCGACAGGTAGAAGGAGGCGTCCTCCTCTCTCACGTTGTACCAGGTGTGCGGGTACTGTAGCGTCACCAGTCCGCATTCCCATTCTCCAGGCAGGTCGAAACGTCGCGGCAGCGTCGTGATGTAGTGCGTCAACGTATTTTCGGGGAACCGCTTCATAGACGCGTTGCTCGGTAGCGTCAGGTAAAAGTCAGACGATACGGCCATCGTCGTTTTGTCGTCGTCGTCGACCGCTCATAGACGGACTCGGGAGCAGGTAACCGAGACAACTGCTCAACAACGCCGTCCACAGGTTGGAGTCGCCTTGACCCCGCGTCAGATTGTATATACTAACGGCGATGACGAAGTACAGGACGATGACCTGACAGATGAATACGATTTCGGCCTTAGGACATTCGTTACCACAGAGCCGCCATGAAACGCGTTCGTGGACCGTGGTGGTTGCGGTAGCGCCTGTGTCGACGGAGTTCTCGGCGGCGTCGACGGAGTCCTCGCTGGTAGTCTTCGTCGGCTCCTCTGAAGCGGTATCGTCGCCGTGCCTCGTCGCCTCGTTGATCATCGTCGCGCCACTGCGGTCTGTCGATACAGCAGGGTCCCTTATACGGGAGGAACGAAGTTCCGTCGCATAATCCCGCCTCGTGCAGTCCAACGACTCGTCATGACTGCCTAGCCGGAGCCGCCGCCGCCGCGCTATTGTAGGTCCACGAGCGCTGCGGCGTCGATCCAGCTGTTGAAGGAGGCAGGATAACCGCTCCATTTTACGAGCGCCGCCGCGCCGACGACGACGCTGCAGAACCTCCTCCACGCGATACAGTTTGTCCATCGGAACGACTACGCGTTGTAGTTCCTGTTCGTAGAAGGCGCCCTCTACCGGCGTCCCGGCGTCGTCCTTCAGGCGATAAACGGGCGGTTCGGACGGATGCGCCTCTACGACGGTGAAGAGCTCCTGGCTCCAGTTAGCCATGTATCCTTTTTTGAATGGACCCCCTCGTCTTACTGAGACGCACGCGATCTCCCTCGTGCAGTTTCGTTTTTTTCCGCCGGCCGCCGCCGTCGCCTCCGTAAAGGCGTTGCCATACGTCCTCCTGTTTCGTCGCGTCGACGCTCGCCGGCGTCCTACCGATGCTTCGGTGGTTGGCGTTGTTGTACGAATGCACGAGATCCGGTAACGCCTCTACGTAGCGCAGCGTCTCGTGTTTCGAAAAATAGCGCCACATGCGCGTCTTCAAAGTCCGATTGAATCGTTCCACGACGCTCGCTTTAGTCTCCTCGTTATGCGTCACGAAATTATGAACGCCGTGACTCTTTAGGAACGTTTCCAGGGGTCGGTTCAGAAACTCGGTCCCCTTATCGGGCTGCAGCGCGTTCGGCGGCGGCTGCGCGCCGCTCAGCAGACGCGCGAAGGCCGCGACGAGCGACGGGCCGGACTTACTCTTCAACGGAACGCACCACGCCCGCTTCGAAAACACGTCGATGACCGTCAATAGGAATGTTATACCGTCGTTGTGTTTTTTCAGCCTAGTCAAGTCGACCAGATCGGCTTGCCACTGCTGGTTTCGACCGCCCACGATGACGCGACGTCGTTTGAAACGTCGTTTAACCGGTTTGTGTAGGGTATAGGCGTCCTGCGCCGCTAGCCACCTCTGGACGGCCGGTCGTCGTCGTCGTCCCCCCTTCGACGCTCGGTGCAACGCGTCGACGCCTCCGTAACTGCCCGCCCGTTTCGGATCGAAGTAAAGTTCATTCAGTTCGTCGTCGTCGTCGAAGCTTTCGTTTTGGACGACGACGACGACTCCACCCGGACACCATGATGACGACGACGACGATGACGATTGAACGACGACTATTATACACATATAGAGAGCGATAACCGCGATGACGAGGCTGATGACGATGGCCGTTATCTTTCGTTGTGCCGGCATCGTCACGCCGATTCCCACTTCGCGACGTCCAACGCTCGTTGTTTTCTAGACCCACGTCGTCTTCGCTCCGGCTTCCCCGCTGAACTGGCCGCCTCCCCCTCCCCCTCCTCTTCTCTTTGTCGCCGCCGCTGCTCCATCATGTCCCGATTGTGCGGGTTGCCGACGAACTCCATAGGAATGTTCATACCCTTCAGGCGCAACCCGAACTTTCGCCATCCTAGGGGCTGTGTCGTCTTCGTTCTCGTTCGCATGAGATCGTTCACTAGATCGACCATGTTACTCCCCGCGATCGTTTTACCGTCGTACACGAATTCGCCGCGGTCGTTCCATCGACACAACGGATCGGTTTTCATTTTCGCGATAAGCAGACCCGCCTTCCCTTTCAGCGTTTTCGGCATGCTGGCTACGATTTCGCGCTCTACGGCCTCCGACAATGGCGCCGCCGCGGGCGGTGGCGGCTGCGGCGGTATCGCGCCGTCGACCATCGACAAGCGTACCGGTTGCGCCGCTCGAGCCGCCTCTATCGTGTTTTAGCGACTCAGCAGTTGGTTGTACGACGCCACCTTATCGCGTTCGGATAAATCCGACCGCTCTAGAATGTCCTTCATTTCGCTGTCCAGGCTACTCAGCACAGGTGATCGTGGCGTGCTCGACGGCGACTGCTGTGGCAGAAGGAAGCTTTCCACCAATCGCGGGTCGACCAACGCCATCTTCTTCGCGTGCTGCATCAAATACCCCTGATGACCTGTCTGAGCAGTGGCAGGAGAACGGTGCTCGCTAACGGTGCTAGCAGGGCCGTCAGAAAACCACCCGCCCCCGTTTGCAAGATGGCTCGCTTCCGCTTCACAGGAATTCGTTTGTTGACCAGTTCACGCAGGTGATCCCTGTATTTCGTCAACACGCGTTGCTGCTTCGGCGACACCTTCACGTTCCCTCTCAGAATATTGTACGCGCAATCGCACAGACTACATATGAGACCGACCTCCGAGTGGGCGAGCACGGCTTTTCGCAGATCGATGTTCCGCTTATGCCTATCCAAAAACTGCAGGGCGAAAATGTGTCTCTTCACGCGTTGCTCCGACACCGTCGGCGCCACCTTTGGTCGTCGCTTCGCCGCTACCACCGCGCGTCGTGCCGTCATAACGACTAATAAGCGTACGCGGCGACGTCCCTCTCTATTTATAGTTGGCCACCGCCACCCTTCCGTATGTAGACGTAATGAAGGGGGTCGTCCGGAAATATACACGTACGCAGGCGCATGTACTCTTCCGTTTCCTGTTTCAGATCCAAGAAGAGATATCCGTACGCCGCCGACGTCGCGTCTTTGAAAGCCTCTATCATGTAGTTGACCTTTCCCGGGTACATCTGTTTCATTGGGCGTTCAGGCTGATTGTACGGTTTTCTTTCCCTTTCGGAAACATGTTCTGTCGGAGTTGCACGACCGACGTATTACAGTGATGACTTTTTTAGTAAATAATTCCGTCACCCCGCTATCGGTCTCCTCCATGAGGTCGTCGAGTACCAAAAGCGTCCTCTTTTTACCGTCTAAATGTGTCGTAGCCGGGAGGCCGTCCACGAAGTCTATTTTCGGAGACATAGACGCGTAGGCGGTCTGCCACTGCCCGTAGCACCACAGGATTTTCTCGGGCGGCGGATCGATCATAGCGTGTCGTATCAGACGGTCGACGAACGTCGTCTTACCGCATCCCGTAGGACCGGATACTATACACGTAAACGGATGCTTCAACAGTGGTCCGCCCATTTTCACGACTGATACTGGCTAACGCTTTTTACGCGTCTTTATAAGCGTCGCGCACCTCCATCAACAGTTTACCGAGCTTGTTCTCCCCCGCAACGTCCCCGATCCCGATACCCCAGAAGCCCTCCCTACTCGGTACCCATTCCACCAATTCGGCGTCCCCGGTGGCCAATAGCCCAGCCTGCAACTAGGCCGACCCGCCAAACTTATTCATCAACAGCTCCTTCATACACGCAACCCTATTGGCGTTCCATTCGGTTCCCGTTCTCTTTTTTCGAATTCTGAGTCGTTTCGCAAAATAGGGCGATCGCGTTCTCATGATACACGCGGCGCATTCGAGGTCTTCGTTGAATATCGCTTTCCTATACTGATAGGCTTGCTCGACGGATCGGAAGACCCGACCGTACACCGTCAATCGGCACGCGTACATATTCGACAAGAACGAACGCGATCCGCCAAACTTTATAGGTTCCGACAACATGACTACCGATAACCCGCTACCGGTACCGCTTATATAGAGCCGCCGCCGCCGCCGCCGCTAGATGGAGTATCTAAAAAGAGGGCCGACGTACGGATTCGGACCCGGAATCTTGCGATCCCTAGTCGTACGCTCTCCCAGGAGAGCTAATCCGGCGCCGGCGCTTATGAGTGGTTTTATCGCTGTTATATACGCGTTATTGCTTACGCAACATACCGCTATGCTTGCGAGGTTGCTCGCTAGGGGACGCTCGCTGCTTACGTAACTAGGTACGCTATATAAATGCTTACGTAAGCACAACGGCAGGTCCTACGTTTCTCGCTAGGGCTAAAATAGTCACTGGGATAACCGCTAGGTGGCACCTCAGGGAAGGGGTAATCAATCAAAAGTGACAGGTCATCAATCACGTTTTTTATAAGTATGTTCCCGAAAACGTTTAGTGTCACCAAAATCCTTTGATCTTTTTTTTATAAGTATGTTCCCGAAAAAGATAAGGACGTTTTTTATGCATAGAGCTAGGCCTAAAAAGGGGCGGGGCGAGCCCCTGTGTCTCCAACATACTACTCACGTACACATACTGATCTTTGTGGCCGTTAAACATGTTTAAATATATCAGTCGACTTTACAGTGGAATGTCACAACTTATTTTACGATAAAGCGATAAGACTGTTTAACTTGTAGTACAGTCGGAAGACTTGTTCGTTTTGGCGAAGAATCCGTCGGGGGTGCCGAGGCTGGGAGGAACAGGGGTGAGGGGGTACCGCATCAGTTCATCAAGGTCGAGAGGCTCATCCAGGAGTTGCGACTTGATAAGAAGCATAAATGACAGGTTGCTCTGCTCACGGTACTGAATGAACTTTCCCTGTGTGGAGGTGAGCTTGTCTGTCTTGTTTGAGGCCTCCATCGTCTTCAGCTTCTGCTTCTTGATGGGTTCAAAGAAGGTCTCCTCAGATGACCCATTCTGGAAACGATCACTGATGAAGGCCTTCTTGGCTTCCTTACCAACTGTGTCAGTTCGAACGATATACAAAAAATCGCAGAATCATGTACAGCGATTCAAAATGAAGAACCGAACAGGCACATGTATTTCGCGGCATGTGTTAGAGATTGACAATGACAAATATGGCCCCATCGAGGTCTGCAGCTGTACTCAAATGTGATAGCAGTTAGGGACACCCGTATATATCACAGGATCGTTCGAGAAGGCCGAGTTTGTTCTCCGTGTAGTTCAGGGTCTATCCAGATGTCAGAGGTGAAAAAACATGATACGATTATAACTTGTAATTGCTCAAACAGACAATACGGTAAGTCGCATATCTAAAACCGTCATCTGATTTAACAGTTATTGTAAATGTGTAGGCAATTAGGCCTACTCGCTCTCAGATTCGCACAGGTGACACAGATAGGTGTCGTCACCTGTAGTGCCCTCAATGTGTGCCCATTTGAGGTACAATTGGCATTGATTCCATTGTTCATGCGACCTGCTGTCGGCGTAATTTTCACCGACATCCACTTCTTGTATCCACCCGACTCTTCCCCACCGTAGCGCGCCACAGAACCCACACAAATGTGATAATACAGTGACGAAAACGACAATGCTAAGTTCTCGTCTTACGTGTAATGATTTGTTCTTACATGTAAAGATTATGTCAGTTGTGAGCGTGTGTGTGTGCGTGCGTACGTGTGAGCGTGTGCAATAAAATATGATTTAGCTGCTGCTTATCATGCTTTGTGGGTCACCATCGGAAACACGAGATGTTAGTAATGTTTTATTCTGAACACTTACATCCCTACTAACTTATCAACGTAGCAACATCAAATCTTCAATTTGCAAGGTTTTTTCTACGTCGTGTAAACAATCAATGGCGCCAATTTGGTGATTTCCCCAAATATACTTACGTCATTCGATGTCAATCAGCCAATGGACATCAGCTTCTCGAATGGTTCTTGACACTATGCAGACCATCGGTTTCCGAAAGGAATGAAAATAGATGCAGAACTGTCAAGAGTCTTCCTTTGTCTGGTATTTTTCTTGCGATGCTTCGTATTAGTCCCACAAATGTATCGGGTAAATTGAATTAATAAAAATGGCACTAGCACAGCTTTTAAAAGGGCCTTGGTAGGTTGTTGAAACTTCACGAATGACATTTGACGTAATTAACAACACCTCAGCTACCTTCCCATCTTTCATATTTCGCTAACAGTGCGGTGATTCCGTTCTATGTGGCTACTTACAGCTGTGGCTTTTCTACAAATTTTGTCACAACACGGGACTTTAAATGTATAACCAACAAGTCGGCTCTTCTTTATTTGGAGGAGGGAGGAGGGAGGAGGGAGGAGGCAGGAGGGAGGAGGGAGGAGGGAGGAGGGAGGAGGGAGGAGGGAGGAGGGAGGAGGGAGGAGGGAGGAGGGAGGAGGGAGATGGGAGGAGGGAGGAGGGAGGAGGGAGGAGGGAGGAGGGAGGAGGGAGGAGGGAGGAGGGAGGAGGGAGGACGGAGGACGGAGGACGGAGGACGGAGGAGGGAGGAGGGAGGAAGGAGGAGAGAGGAGGGAGGAGGGAGATGGGAGGAGGGACCCCGTAACAGGACTGATAACTGAAACAATACATATAAATAATAAAACAACAATAGAATAATAAAAACAATAAGGACAATAAGGACATAAAAGCCACACAATATCAACATCAAATATACCAGGCAAACATATGTTATACATATAAATGTTTTTGAACTGACGATCTAAATGGTTCAGCTCCTGAATATATTTCATAAGTTGGATCACTTAAATACAATGTGTTGAAAGTAGTCATACATCTATTCAAAACACAGTGTTTTCTAATGTTGATTCTGCTATTGGAAACTCTAAGAGGGATGTAGTTTCGTAGAGATCGTGAAGGACTGAGAAATTGGATAGTCCCTACCAGATACGACGAGTCTAGTTGGGAGTGCACACACTTGTGTATAAACATAAGATATGCAACTTGCCTACGATGTTGAAGGGAAGGTAGTCTAAAATGTTGGCAAAACTCAGGATAACTGTCAGAGGAGTACTGTATTTTGGATTTGTAACATAGATATTTAATGAATTTCTGTTGAACTCGTTTGATTTTGTCAATAAACGTACGTTGCCAGGGATTCCAGATAGTACTGCAATACTCCAACTGGCTTCTAATTAGAGATATATACAAGGATCGCAAAGCCTGTACATCGGTAAATGTTGTGCAAACGCGCTAAATGAAACCACTCATCCTAAAAGCTTTACAAACACAACGATTAATAAGATCTTTAAAAGTCAAACAGTCGGTCAATGTGATACCGAGATCTTTGACAGCGGTGACCTTGGGCAGAGACTGGCTTAAAATCGTGTAGTCATAGGATATACGTTTCATTTTTTGTTAGTGAATGACGTTATGCAGCATTTCTCAACGTTAAGTTTAAGATGCCATGTCTCACTCCAAAGACGTACACTGTCCAGATCCTTCTGCACCAACTAACATTCTGTCACCGACGCAATTTCTTTAAACAATTTGGAATCATCAGCATACAATGACAGTTCACATGAATCAACATGATTAATGAGATCGTTAACATTCAAGATAAACAGATGTGGTTCAATTGGTGAACCTTGTGGTACACCAGACAACATTGGCTTCCAGTCAGATGTTTTGTCTTCGAGAACCACGCGTTGTTTTCGATTGACAAGGTAAGACTGCAGCCACTCTATGCATTGCCCGGAATAGCCATATGATCTAAGCTTGTGAATTAACAATGGGTGGCATACTGAATCAAAGGCTTTACTGAAATCCAAATAAACAGAACCAACCTCTTTCTTGTTGTCAATAGATTCAGAAATGGCGTTCAAGTAACAAGCTAGATTAGATACTGTACTTCTACACCTCACAAATCCGTGTTGGCTGCCCCAAATTATGCTACGCACATACTCATACAATGAGTCGTGTACGACTTTCTCAAAAACTTTGCTAAATAGCGGTAAAAATGAGATAGGTCTGTAGTTGCACATATTTCGTTTATCTCCCTTCTTGTATACAGGAACAACATTTGCTCTTTTAAAACAAGTTGGAAAAGTTCCACAGTTTAAGGACATACAAAAAGCATAGTTAGTGGACCTGCTAATTCGGCAGCACACTTCCTAAGGATTACACCTGATATATTGTCAGGACCGCATGCTTTGTTTACATCGGTGGTTCTTAGTACTCCGATGACATCATCATAAGACACATTGATATTAGTCATTGAGTCGGATTGACAGGAGGGAATACGTGGATAAGCAAGGTTATCTACTAATGTAAAGACAGATTCGAAATGGTCAGAAAATAGTTCTGCTATGTCAGCTGGACTGTCTGCCTCAGTGCCTTTATATACCATTGAATTAGGAAGTTTTACATTAGCTTGTTTGCTTTTGGCAAAACTGAATAGACCTTTGGTGTTTTGTTTGAA
This sequence comes from Escarpia spicata, assembly GCA_963995525.1. Lineage (NCBI taxonomy): Eukaryota > Metazoa > Annelida > Polychaeta > Sabellida > Siboglinidae > Escarpia > Escarpia spicata. The sequence continues at coordinate 14,872,183 of OZ023215.1, read as the reverse complement.
GGACTTTTCGATTTCCGATATGTAGTCACAATACCTTTCTGTCTTAAGTTTCTTAAAAGTGGCTCGTCGTTCAGAAAATACTTGGTAATCAGATAACGAATGTGAGCGTTTCCATGCTTTGTGAGCTGTGCGGTGTCTTTCTCGTTCAAGGTTGCGATCATATCGTTATCATACCATACTGGGTATTTACGTCCACGAATGCAGATACGAGGAACGCATTCGTTTGTGGCAGCATACAATTGTAAAACAGAATCTTGGTCTTTCTCTGTGTATGCATCTAACGTATATGTATGGTGTACTAAAATGGTATAGGTGTGGTGCTCTAGCGGGTCCTTTGGGGTAGTTACTGTTTTTTTATTTCACCCGGTTGGCCCAGGTGGGGTTGGAATATACGCGCGTTAATTTGTGTCCATGTCTGTCCATATCATTGTAAGAATAATAACACCACCTACTTATTTGTTGAAATAGTCCTAAACACCTGGTCGATATATATGGGTTAAATGTACATGCATTTCGTACTATAGCATACATATTCGATTAATAGGACAACGTTCGCCAATTTTGTATGTGCATTATGTGTGTGTGTGTGTGTGTGTTTGTGTGTGTGGGTGTGGGTGTATGTGTGTATGTGTGTGTGTGTATGTTCATGTGTGTGTGTGTACATGTATGTACGTGTGTGTACATGTGTGTACCTGTGTGTACGTTATGTACGTGTGTGTACGTGTTGTTTTTTATCTGAGTACGTGTGTGTGTACATGTGTGCACATGTCTGCACATGTGTACACATGTGTGTACGTATGTGCGTATACATGTGTGTACGTGTGTGTACATGTGTGTGTACGTTTGTATGTATGTCTGCGAGTGCATGCGTGTGTGCGTGTGCGTGTGCAAATGTGTATGTGTGTGCGTGTGCGTGTGCGTGTGCGTGTGTTTGTGTGTGTGTGTGTGTGTGTGTGTGTGTGTGTGTGTGTGTGTGTGTGTGTGTGTGTGTGTGTGTGTGTGTGTGTGTGTGTGTGTGTGTGTGTGTGTGTGTGTATGTGTGCATGTGTGTATGTGCGGATGTGTATGTGTGTGCGGATGTACAGGTGTGTGCGAGTGGGTGCGGAGTGCGTACACACGTATGTGTTCGCTTGCTCGATGGAGCGGGGTACTAGTGAGTCCGCCTATATTCAACACAATGCGAAGTGTTACGAAAAGTACGCATGGTTTGTCCAGCCAGCCACACCTTGAGGCATACGCTGGCATACGCTGGCATACGCTGGCATACGCTGGCATACGCTGGTAGATCCAACACTTCGGCCTGAGTAATGAACTAGTCAGCCATTGGCTTCTGTAGTTACAGCTCCAAGCTGCAGTAAATCTCTAGGACACCGGAGAGGTAAATAAAAACTCATCTGATTGGCTCGGTCTAGAGCACGAACACAAGTTAAACAGTCTTATCGCTTTACTGTGGAGTCTACTGATATATTTAAACACGTTGAACGGCCACAAAGATCAGTCTGTACTTGTATTTTACCTTTGATAGAACGTTCATTGTTATTATGTGTTGCTCTGCGTGATTGAAACCGCAATTGTACAAAGCAGTTTTTATGGAAATTCACAGATGACCACGGTTTTAAGAACACATTAATTTTTCAAGCGATTATCCTGTTAAATATTGGTTCACACGAGTGGTTAGCCAAAGATAGAAATAGGTAGACCTACCGCTGCCGCCGGTCGAATTGTAATTTTCCATTAGTCTTCTTAAATTCCTACTCGGACATTTATATTTTATTATAATGTATACTGGTTATGATATAGCCTACTGCAGTTTTGTACAAATGAAAATTACAACGTGCAGTACATGTGCAGTGGTTGACTCTCACACAACAATCGGTTTGTACAACATGGTAACAAAATAACACGCCACAAACAAGGTAGCCTCCAAAAACACGGTAATAATCATGAGCAAGATAACTGCAAGTTTATGGCCTACAAATATCCACTGGAGACTACGCTGGTAAATGTGCACATTGTCCTGCTTCGACGAGGACGCAAGGTCTGTTCTACTTTAGCAGTTACCTCGTTATTATTTATATGTTGTTATATTTAAGTTTAAGCCTTAAAAAATCAGCTATCTGCCAATGAACTGGTGTCTGTGTGTTCTTGCGTGCATGCATGTGCGTGCGTGCGCGTCCGTATGCATGCGTGTATGAGCGTGCGTGCGTGTGCGTGAGAGAGTGACTGACTGAGCAAGTGAGTGATTGAGTGAGTGTGTGTGCGTGCATGCGAGCGTGCGTCCGTGCACGCGTGCGCAGATACGAGTGTGGTACTTAGGAAGCACACGAAGTGTTCCCATCCCTGAGCAGATGTTGTATACATGGTCAACATATGCCTTGTGTCACCCCGCCACTCCTGTCTGTGCCTGCCAAAGGCGGCTTTAACCCATCTCTACGTAACTAACAATGTTGAGGAAGGTAACATTGCAAAATAGGAAGATTAGACCAAATACAAGGACACTATAATTGCTTGCCCTGCCAACTGTGTTCTCCGTAATAAGATTTCTTCAGGGTCTGCTGTCTTCCTCACCCGTACAAGAGTTGGTGCAACACACATCTCAGCACCATATCAACACGGAACAATACGGTTGACGAGAATTCCCCCTGACGGTACTGCGCCTTTGTTGCAACTGTTTGACTTTGTATATCCGTGTCGCGGACTCTCTCGAACTATACAAATCTCAGCTTAAGACACACATTTTTAAGAAAGCCTTTGAAGATTAATTATAAAATGTTAAGTTTTCTCGATATGCAGCCAATACTTTATGTTGTATAAGTTATTCAGTAACAAATGTATATTTAAATTTCGTATTAGTTTCTTATTATATTATACATTTGATACGTAAAATAATTATTGCATTGTAACGATTATGTTTTAACAATATTGTATTTATTTAAGCGCCTTCGAAAAGTGTGTTATATCTGGAGACACGGCGCTATACAACTCAAATTGATCATTAGTAATAATAATAATATATTACTATTATATGATTATTATTCAACGTCTCCAGCCGCTTTCTTCTGTCCTACTGCTCTATCCGATGTCTTCCAATCATAGCTACCCCTTACGGTCACTCCCCGTAACAGCTATTACTCCTTACAGCTAATACGTGTTACAGCTACTACCTGTTATAGCTACTACCCCCTATAGCTACTACTCGTTATGGCTACTACTCGTTTCAGCTACATCCCATTATAGCTACTTCTCGTTATAAACACTTTTCTTTACAGCTTCTTCCCGTTATAGCTGCTTTCAGTTAATGCTACTTCCCGTTATAGCTACTTGTTTATACCCGCTATAGCTATTCTTTAGGTTTGGCAGCCGATGTACTCCCGTTATATCTACGTTTTAAGGTATATTTCATAATACAACTGTAGTGCATATGTGTTTTATGTACTTTATCCGTCTCATATAACTGATACTCACTTGGTCGAACAATAGACTCTAGGAAGTAGCTATAACGGGACTAGTTTTAATGCATGCATTACTACTCCTCTCATTTGTTGTTGCAACGGGATAAAATGTAGCTATAACGGGGTGTGTGTAAAATGGGAATGTTAGCTATAATGGGCCTAAGCCAGGCAAATCCTCCACCTTGTGGGGCAAGGTTACTGGACACTGATGGTCAAAACCCGGGGTCACAACACGGGGTCACATCCTGGGGTCACAATTGGTTGTAACGAATATGCTACATATAATAAGGCTGGCCCATCATTATTGTTTCCAACCATAACTAATTATAATAATCTTAATCCTAACATATCATTCTATATTCCCGTCGTTTGATTATCACATTAACTGATTATTCTCGTCGTGTGAATGGTTCCAACGACAACGTTAGTAACTAACATTAACCCCAACCACAACTAATTCACCCCATCACTAATTATAATAATGACATTAAATATAATTGACATTTTATGACAATTTAACCTAACTATTTATTTTCGTTGCCTAATTGGCGCCAACGATTACGAACTTCACCCTAGTGTATAGGATGATTCTCTTAGGTGACTGTTGTAACTGGATGGTAAAATTATGCTGTGGGTAGTGTTTTGAAATTGGGGATACGCTTAAAACATTACGGTAGTGTTATAAAAGTTCGCTGAAATAGAGTATTACCCTAGTGTTTTCAGCGGGGTCATGTTTTGAGCGTCGACGCCATGACGCACTCACGCCATGATGCAGACACGCACGTACAACCGTATGCACATATACGCACGCACGGACGCACGCACGAACGCACGCATTCAAGAACACACACGCACTCTAACACACTCGCGCACGCACGCACACACGCAAGCACACACACTCACTCACGCACGCACACATACACACACCACCACCACCACCAACAACAACAACAACAACAAAAACAACAACAATAACCAACAAACTAACAAACAAACAAATACGCCATAAGCCTGTCTAATAACCATTTCCAAACCACTGACGACGAGTCTCGCTTTAGTACGAGCCCACCTTCACCTCCGTTCCTGGTTCTAACACACGGCAGCGTAACCCCATTAACGCGTCTGTCCCGGCCCGTATGATAACCTCTCCCCACCGCCTGCTCCCAGTACCTTCATCCCATCTCCCTCCCTTCTTCCACCGCCTATGGCGCACTTACCATAGCGTTCCCAGAAGTGGCCGTAACGTACACCTTGACAACCATGCCAATTTGATGTTTACAGAGCTGAGACGTTTATTATAGCGCTACCTAGTCGGGTTAGACCACGGTAATACGCGAGTCGGTTGACGAACCAACTTCAACCGAACTCGTTACTGAACTGGACTCTCGCTGTGGCAATCGCCGATATAGGCGCGGCTAAAAAGAGCCGTTCCCCGAAGTTGGGATATGAACTTCTGATGGCCGTCGAGGTAGGGGGAAAGTAAGCGCTTGACGTCATCGGGATGTTTTAGTCACGGGAGCAGGAAGCTGGCGTTGAAAACTGTGCGAATCGCATTATTACATAATATATGAGTCCCTAAACCGAGTATATGTAATGACTGGTTATTCACAGAAATAATATAACCTCTAACCAACTGGGCTAACCTGCCGGTGACGTCAGACAGACGAAACGGGGCTCCGTTTTTGCTAATGCTAAGGTACTGTAAGAATAAACGGTCACTTTGTTCCAGACATCACAATTTTTTCACAAGACACATCTATTTATTTTTTCAGTCAATGCCAATACATTCTACGTTATGAATCAAGCTATTACTGCAGTCGAATGTCCATGCTTTGTTCATTGTTGTTAGCCGTCTCTCGTTTCCGAAGTATGGTTTACGAGATCTTCTCGACACGATATACATGTGTCGCCGTGACCTCTTGCGCTGATCCTACATATGCGTGTCTTTGCAAGACATTAAAACAAAACGCCTACATAGAAATAGATAAAACCTACATGCTTCATTTGAGTTCAAAGTTCCATGTAACAAAAATATATCAGGAGAGTGAGTGTGTAGATTTCACTACAGATAACTCTGTTGTAAAACAAAAAACACCAAAGGACGCAAGGCGATACAGGTAAACGAGAGATAAAGCGCCATTGCTTTTGAGGCTAACCAAACCGGTTGTCTTGATGCGACCCTGGACTTGGTTTCCGAGGGCTTAGTGACAACAAACTTTTCGTATTATTCTATTATATAGATAGACGCTAACTTTGGGGAAAACCGGACAGCATCTCCCACTCGCCTCTTTATACGTTCATTCGTTTCCCTTGAACTTTGACCTGATATCTACCAACTTATGGTGATCTACTCTTCGGAGGGCGTCACTGTGGCATTACGTTCGCTTTATCTAGAATTTGGAAGGCCTTAATAGTTGTCTACAGAAAGTAAATGGTAAATGAAGTGAATGCTTGTTTAAGAAAAATTGTGATAGGCTTGGTTTGTTGTTAAATGGACAAGAATGTGTGTAGCTTTGTTTAGTATTCTGAAACACGTCGCAGCTGCTGTATGTGCCTACCACTAAATAAATAAACATGCCACTTACCACTTACCTGAACATGTTGTTGAAACGTATCAGTGATAAATCAGTGTAAACAGAAAAATGATAAATTGAACATTTAAAATCGCGTCAGACAGTATGGCGGCAAGGCAAAAATAATGTATTGCGCCGTTAATGCTCGCGGAATAAAGAAACAGCGTTCTCATAGCTGCTTGAGAAAAGATTGAAATCTTTCATAAGGTCATGCTGACATTGGATGAAAAGACTATCTGTCGCTTGCATAAACACACAATTTTGCGTAATCTTTATTAATTGTGTAAGAAAATGGCATCGTTATATAAAGCTTGTTGTCATACTGGTTCCATTTACTCAATACAGCAAACCAATTACTAAAGTACCTGAACATGTTGTTGAAATGTACAAGTGATAAATGAGTGTAAACAGAAAAAGTTGAATTGAACATTTGAAATCTCGTCAGACAGAATGGCGTCAAGGCAACAATAATGTATTGCGCCGTTACTGCTCGAGGAATAAAGAAATACCGTTCTCATACCTGCTTGTGAAAAGATTGCATTCTTTCATAAGGTCATGCTAACACTGGATAAAAAGACTAACTGTCGCTTGCATAAACACACAAAATATAGCTTGCTGTCATACTGATTTTAAAAACTTCATCAAGATAAGCCGCACCATTTACTCAATACAGCAAACTAATTGTAGGGTTCTCGTATTCGTTATTTTCAATCATACTTGAAAAAAGAGTTTTAGCATTATTGTTTGTTCAAGTGAACACGTTAGCATGTTGATGTAAGGGTTGGCTTATTTGGACTCGTGCCAACGATCATGGAAAGACATTTACCTCTGGGCGCTATATAAGGAGGGGGGTTATCGGTGGAATTCAAGTCAGACAAGGTTCGACTCGTCTGAAGACATTCGTGTGCCTGAATCAGGTAAGGATGGTTTATGTTACTTTCAGGAGATGTTGCTAAACAGTGGATGTTGGTTCTATGCTAATATTCTTAATACTTCCTAAATAACGTTCGTAACACTTGAATAATGTTGAAGTTATACTGCCCGCAACAACAAAAAATTTCATTAATCATGTTTGTAATTGACATGTTGCGGCAACGAAATTTTCAACTTGTAAATAAAACATTCAATATCTAAAGAACCGTTACTGACACTTATTGTGGAGGCACGTGGGCCTACCTGCGATTGCGAAAGTTAGATGTCACTTCAGACCACAAACTCATATAATAATACATTTCAATGATTAGCATAATGTAAGTGATCACTAACTCCATTTTAAAAATACCTGGTATTAATATTGGAATTGATAATATGCAATACAGCAGAACCTGTCTTGGGCGAATTCTCACGTCGACGAACACCTGTCTAGGGTGATTACAATTCTAGGCACGAAATGTTTATAACTGTAATATAAAAGTGGTGAGCATGACGTCGTCTGTAAATTGTAAGCCGAAGTGTGGTTGTAGCGTTTGTACAATCGTGCGCAGTTCAAATCAGAAGAAACAACAGGCAAAATAGGCACCTGTCAAAATCTGCCAACGGCAATGATCTCGACAGTAATGTCGTTTCGTCTTCATCAACACAGAATTCCTGTGTTCAGTTAACACACTAGATGGGGTAGGACTCTACTTCTAAATATTCCTGTTATATAACTGCATCCTGCCGTGGGCGACCACCTTACCTGATTCAGGCACACAAATGTCTTCAAATGACGAGTCGAACCTTGTCTGAGTTGAATTCCATCGATAACCCCCTCCTTATGTAGCGCTCAGACGTAAATGTCTTTCCATGATCGTTGGCACGAGTCCAAATAAGCCTACATGAACATGCTAACGTGTTCATTGCACAAACAGTAATGCTACATTGTAATTTATGTTATATTTTGAAAACTCTTTTTTCAAGTATGACTGGAAATAACGAATACGAGTACCCTACAATTAGTTTGCTATATTGAGTAAATGGTGCGGCTTATCTAGATGGAGTTTTTAAAACCAGTATGACAACAAGCCATATATAACGTTGCCATTTCCTTCTAAAAATTGTGTTCTTATGCAAGCAAATGTTAAAATATACAACGGAAGATTGACCCAACAATACTATTACTCCATATATACTGTACTAATAATGTTCCGTTGTCAGCTAGATGGCGTAGGCATATACTTATCAATATTCCTTATCTGCATCCTGCCGTGGGCGACCACCTGTCTTGAACGACCGCTTTGATTGTGCATAAGGGGTGGTCAACAGAGAGTTATATTGTATTTGTTAATAATTTCTCTCCACACAGACTTGCTTTGAAGAGACAATGCGTGCGAAAATCGTCTTACTTTTCGCCTTGCTGGCTTTGGTGGTTGTAGCGGCTCACGAAGCTGATGAAGTAAGTACCAACATTAACAAGACTAGTTATTCCTCACTTGAAGTTGTGAACACAGCGAATATATACAATTATGGGAGGCTGGAGGTATAAAGCAGGAATGCAATGTAATAAATATATATACAATATAATAATATCACATTTACAATTACGAGAGGCTGGAGGCATAAAGCAGGAATGCAATCTAATAAACCGTTCATACTGGCGCAGTGGTTAGATGTGCTGCCGAGTCGAACCTTGGGCACGTTTGTTAATTCTACGTTGTTCCAGTTCACTCAGCTGTATGAATGAGTACCTGGCTATAAACAGAGGCTAGCAGCGAAGCTAAATGCCTCCCAGAGATGTCGAGATCGTGATGGATTGAATAGATCTGCCAGGGAGTAAAGTGTAGAGCTTGGTTTAGAAGGAAAGCGTGCCATTGTCACTGGAGCTGATAAAGGTAGGTTAATAACAATACTATTACCGGAGCTGATAAATAATAATATCTTGCCTATTCTGACATTAGGCTACGACTCGAGAGTCTAGGCAAGTCGTCAAGCAATGTCGGGAGGCTATTTAGAACGTATACATATATATGACTGAGCCGGTTGTGTGTGTGTGTGTGTGTGTGTGTTTGTGTGTGTGTGCGTGTGTGTGTTTGTGTGTGTGTGTGTGTGTGTGTGTGTGTGTGTGTGTGTGTGTGTGTGTGTGTGTGTGTGTGTGTGTGTGTGTGTGTGTGTGTGTGTGTGTGTGTGTGTGTGTGTGTGTGTGTGTGTGTGTGTGTGTGTGTGTGTGCATGCGTGTGCGGGCGTGTGTGTGATGTGTGTGTACGTGAGTGTGTGTGAGTGTGTGCGCGTGCGTGCGCGTGTGTGCATGCGTGTGCATGTACGCGTATTATATGCTATGCTACTTCTCCTAGATGTGTTGCATTTCGGTCGCTATACTTTCGCGGGTTCATCTACGACCACTTGACGAATCCGTAACTTCTTCCGTTTTTCTCGACATTCAACCTACTATTACCCTTTCTGTTAAAGGTCAAATTACGATTATTCCAAGTTACGCAAAACATTCCCAACTAATCATTGAACAAGTTATGTAGCTTAATGATGAAACATTCGTACAAACAAACATAGCTTGTGCAACAAAAATACGTAATCACCAAATTGGTATGTAAAGCTTAACATATTTCATTCGCCTAACAGACGCACACGCACACGCGCGCGCGCACACACACACACACACACTTGACACGCATGCACAGGACATTACACCTTCGCTGCAGAGTCTGGGTATGTTAGTCTTTTAGACGTACACTCTGTTTATTCGTGTGCTGTCTTGCAACCCAACATCGCAGATGTAAATCGGTTTTTATAGACCATTGATTCCGTACAATTCATCGTCCACATTGTCAAGGTTGTTGCAAAAGGCATGGTCGAGAGAGGCCACGGCGGTGCTGTAGTCAGCATCTCGTCGATATTTGGAGGGGATATATGGAGCTTCGTACTTTCTTTGTTTTTCTGTCGAGATCGTTGAGAATTTAAAAAAGTTGAAAGCGGTTGAGTTATTGATTGATAAGTATCATTCTTGCCTTAATATTATTCATAAAGTAGCAGTAGGCATATAATGAGTAAGAGTTGCGTTTAAAGTTAGTCAGATAAAGTATTTTGGAACACTTTAGTCTAGTGAGTGTTGAAGTGGTAACTTAGGCCGCGATAAGTTTGTAAACAAGATTTAACAAACCTGATTGTGTAGTAGAATATATAGGAATAAAGGAACATACATAAAACTACTTACATAAGAGAATATCTGAGTAAGCCAGAACCTGCTGGATATTTTGATTAGCAATCATATAAATAAGGCAATCTAGCGTAAAGTGAATAATTGTATTTAAATTAGGTCATTCGTGACACTACTGGTAACGTTGGCGTTTGTGATAGGCTAGATAGTCAGCTATGTAATTAAAATCTGCTGTGATGTAACGTGTGCTGTAGTACACAGGAAACTGTGTAATGTTTGTGCACAGTAAAGTCTGCTGAAAAATCACATAGTGAATAGTGTAAACATAGTTGAATAAACTATTTTGAATAGATAGTTAGATTATTATCATTAATATTAAATGAATTCTGATATGGCGCCTTGCAAACGGCAATTCAAGGCAAAGGAACCCTTGGTGTGCAATGACTGCCACAGCTGGGTGGAGTTTGCCTTGTCCGGCTGTGGGAAGTCAGGGACAAATAGTAAGGAAGAGGGATTCATTTTTCAATGTGTGGAGTGTTGGAAGGTGGAATGTCTGCAGAAGGAGGTAGTTAGGTTGAGAGATATTGTGAAGAGGGTGGAGATGAGAATTCGCAAGGATACATAGAATTACATGAAATAATCATTAACAGAATTATTCAATAATTGCGTACATTACAAAGAGATTAAAATTCTCAAAGAATCGCTTGAATTTCTGCTAGATTTGTTGTGATGTCATCATAAATCCAAATGATACATGTATCTACACGCAGGGAAGCACCGATTGAGAGCTGTCATAATTTGACATATGTGATACCACACTGCAGAACAACATTATTTGTACTCATTCATCAGTAGAGAAGTCCATTCAGAAACTCATACAAACTGCATAATACTAGTTATACTGTGCACTATTTAACTTCATGATGGCGCTACGACGAATCCGTCTTAATGTGGCCTTACCCCTAATGCTTAGTCGCAAAAACGGTGGCGGACTTCACCGGCGGACTTCACCGGCAGTTACAAGGAAATCAAACGGAATGGATGTAATCTTATTCTTTCCTTGTTGATTGTTCATGATAGTCAATATTTCGGAAGACACAGGATGTTAGGATTAATATGACGTAGGCCTATCACTGAAAAAAAGTTCTTTCTGCTTCAATAAAACATATTTGGACAGTAAGTTCGCTAGAATATAGTTTAAATCTTGTTTAAGACGACTGTACAATAAAAACGAACGGACAACCTCCCTCTTTCATAATAATAATGTGTTTGAGTGCGAATGGACATGTGACTTGCAAACAAGCATGATATTTTGTCTGCAGGTCTGACGTCAATACGAGTTCGACTACCAAATAGAACTAGTTGAGCTGTCAGTCGAGGACCGGTGTCACGTCGACCGGCACGATGGGCCTAAGTACGTCATTGTCCGCCCATCCAACGGCCAGGTTACGGAGCAGTGGGAGGAGTTCCTGCAGCCGATGGGCTCGTGTGGTGCAGTCCTGGACTCGGCAAAGATCAAGACTGCGTTTCTGCGAGCCGTGGAGGCTGCCGTTGAGTCGGTGCAATTCCCCGCCGGTTGGTCACCTGACAGTCAGATGGGTATGGTCGATCCTAACCACTACCTCATAGACAAGACTCCTACAAGTCCCACGAGCATTTACAAACCTATCTACGTACGTCAGAACGGTCCGGCAATTATGTTTGGGCTTCAGTACAACGAAAACTATTCGCAAACGGACGACGAAGAAGTGAGGGCGAAGCTCAACCACGACTCCGACTTCATCAACGTCGACCAGGCATCGAGCATTCGAATACCGAAACGTAGTGAATACTTCCGTGTCCGTTCTCTTGCCGAGACGCGGGACGACTGGAGATTCTCGTTCTTGAGACATGTGTTCGAGAGTGACGACATTCCTCTACACGTCGTGTGTTCGAAGATGGACTTAGGGTCTTTCTCTCCTCCCACCTGTGGCGAATGTCCTGCAGTTGCATGGAGGCGTACCCTATGTACATTCTAAGCTTGAAAGTAAGCCTGTACGTTCGAGGACACGGCACATAATCGGTCGTTGTACACGAGTTAACAATTGTACCTCTCCTGTGACGTGGGCTCTCTCGTTAACACATGCCGTGCATAGGCCTACACACATTAACACAGCTGGTGAAGCAGATCGCAAGAAGGGACAACACAGAAACCATGCACATGCTCCTTACTGTAGTTACAGACTGCATCCAACAGGAGACGCACTGATCGGGTGCAACACGATGTCTTCTTAGCAACATTATACATTACACGAGGATAAACCCAAACTGCTGAAATCGAGAGCGTATACTATATTTTGGTTCAGTCTGACCCTTCACTTGTATTTGTACCATACGTTGACTGCGTGACCTCCGTAACTCGAGGGAAAACCAGTCACGCAGTGTGCTAATATTGATTGGCTACTTTGTTTCACGGTAAACAATCGTTGCCGTCAGAGTAAAAAAACTGCAAAATTCTCCACGTATGTACGAGAAACGGTGGCGCCTCATTGCGGAGTCATAGGCGGCCAAAATAACGTTCCCTTCATTTGCTGCAAAGTTTCTCTAACAATCTTGAAAATGTCACTGCATATTTGTCCTCCATTGACACAGATGCTGTGTAAAATTCGTGAAATGTTCCTACTTTAGTTTACAACAGACCAATTTCTAACCTGAAACCCCTTAAAGCGATTATTTGTAAGCTAATACCCCCATTCGAGCTATACTGCATCAAAACGTTATCATTTCCCATAACTACTTTCTCTGCTACTTATGTATTGCATGCTTATGTATAATTTGGGTGTTATCTGCACAAAAAGCCGATAAACAATTGTGTTTACGCGAATAATGTTGAGCTTGCTGCCACGTCGATGATTAGTTATGCACCCCGAGTGTAATGAATATTCATGCACGCGCAGTGAACCACGCAAAGACCGTTGACGTCACACACACCGTCAACATGTCACATTCCTAGGTGAGTAGATTCAAGCAATGGCATTGTAAATAAGCAATTAAGCAATTTGTAGACATGTTTATATTCACAGTTATTTTTTATAAGTGTAGGAAGCGTATGCATTGTTTTTTTATTCTGCTTCCCAATGCCGTCAACCGAGTAACGTTTCGATTAAGTAGAATTATAACGTCCGCCAACGCCGACGCAGTCGGTGTCAGCTGGGACTGGGTCTGTCGAGCCTCTACTACTAGGCAACTGTCTCGCCTTTCTGGTTAGTAAAACTGCATTGCTCAGTATTTGACATACAGTGAACGAAAATGCACACTAAAATACCAGTATGAGCAACCATTTCATAATGATTAACCTAGTCGTGGATGTTATTTTTTGCCTAAATCTGGGACGTGGGGCATATTTTGAATTGGGTCTGTGTGTCTGCGGATCTTGCCTTTCCAAATTCCAGTCAGCCGTTTTTGAAAAGCCGTTTTTGACATGCAGTGAACGAAATTGCGCACTAAAATATCAGTATATGCAACCATCCAAGAGGATTACCCTGGTTGTGGAAGTTATGTTTTGCCTAAAGCTGGGACTTGGGGCATGTTTTGGTTTGGGTATCTGTGGCTACGGGACTTGCCTTTCCAAATTCTACTCAGCCGTTTTTGAAAAGTCCCCGTTTCATATTTGAACCGAAACATGAAAATATGATATTCGAACGTTCACAGGCTGTTTCGAATGCTACAGCTACGATTGTTAGTAAACCTGGCCGGCAGGTCATCATTCAATGTAAACGTTTTAGGTTTGTTAAACAGTACATAATAATGTGTTGCCACGGAATTTTGTGATCCACGAATTTTGGACACCAGCAGATTTGCACTCTAGTATACATACCGTTTTATCAATGAATACATTAAAACAAATAATAATATATTAGATCAAGTTGGCTGCTTCATGTGAATAGCACATTAAATAATAATAGTACTCGTTAAAATTTATTTTTGACATGCTACTTTACCGTTACTGTACACTTTTCACGAAAATGGCCCATATGTATAATTATATAGAACTTTAATTATTAGAGCAAGAATAAAAGAAAACATACAGTGCACTCTGGATAAGGTCGAACCTCCAGGGACCCATGACAATACTGATAAGTTGAATTTCGGATAACTAGAAAGTTATCAGAAGGTCCCCTTATTGGGACCTTTGTCCAGGACCGAGGAAAAGATTAATTTAACTTAGTGAAAATTCAATTATGTGAGTTCGAGTTATCTGGAGTGCACTGTTTATGACCAATGCGTAGAGGTAATTATATAGAAGCAAATTAAAAATTGTCCAAAGTAATTGATTGGGATTTTAGCCTGACTGAATCAGCATAATAAGTTTATCTTGTCTTTCTTTACCATTTAGCCAGCTGTACACTTGGTGATAAATCCCATAATCTATTATCTAAACTGAATTAATCTGCACAGTATTGTATTAGTTAACTCATATTTAGGCTCAGTTTCCTAAATTCAACTTTGTTTATTTGCAGGAACATTGTAAATAGCTGAGCTGATGGAAAGAGGAAATTGAAGAGCTCTACTCAACAGTGCCATTGATTGGACAATGGGTCACCTGATATAAGATGGTGCCTGACTTTGTTCTGCCCCATTCTGTTATGTGCTACATCTACTGGGAAGGTGTACCTCACTTCGTGTTTCAAATGGATGTGTGCATCTGATAGCTTTGTGTATCAAAATGCATAGCAGTGCTATTAATAGGACAATATGTTAACTGACACAGTAGTGAAGAAGATGTCTGACTTTGTTCTGCCACATTAGTTCCGTGTGGCTTCTGCTGGGAATATGTACACCCACTACATGTTACAAATGGATTTGAGCAATCGATCGATTTGTGCATCCAAATGCACAACATCCTGTCATTATATTGCAAAATAGGTTACATAATAAAACTATGCTTTCTTGTGCTCATCATGTTTGGATTGTGTTCTACAGCATATTCTTCAAAATGTGTTGAACCAAGGTTGTGTTAAGTGAACTATAGTAGGAGTAGTGTATAAAAAGGTGTTGACAAAGTTTCCATTACTATAATTTTGAAAATTCATAAGATAAATGTTCCACACCATTCAAATTGTTTTAGGGATCTTCTTGAGTTAAATACACCAATGATGACTGAAAACAGTTTTGTTAATATGCGTTACGTTTAAAGTTTTTTATTTTATACCTTTATTTCCATCATACAATAACCATTTTATTTGTCATCAAAACAGGAGTTCAACAGAAAAAAAATTATATCTTTTACTCTAATTGATGGGCAGAACAAATAATTATAGTACTCCCAGTATAAAATAAAACATGTTGTTGCAGTGATGTAACATATTTCAATATTTTGTTGACAATAAAGTTATTATGCTCTTTATAGACTTAAATTTTTCAAACTAAAGGTAAACCTTATGTAGATCTATAGGAAAGTACATAACTACCTATGCTATTTTAATATTGTACATTACTTCGTGTGATGTATAGTGTTGTATTCATACTGCTTATGGAAATAGTTTGAATGTTTCTCGGCTTCAATAAGTTTATGCTATCTAAACGTTTCATTAAAACTAAACTTTAAAATGTATTGCCAGATGTACCTAGTGAAAAAGGAACATGATAGTACCATAGGTGAGATTTCATATGTTTGATATTCCAACAAAAACAATGCCAAACAATAATTAATATGTCATCGGCAGCTTCGTGCATTGAAAACTGGTGTTTTTTCCTTTAAATCAATCCGTCTATCATGAGCTGCCGCGATGTTCATTCTCCGGTTATTCCATATATTTTCCTTCTTTTCTTTGCTGAATCTGAGACATAATTAAACAGCTGCTGGTCAACATTTCCTTTTGATAATTGTATCGGTCAGGACTCATTCGCATGGAGGAGGCTAATCCAAATACACACATGTTGATGACGTTTTTCTTGCATCTATTAACTCGGCGTAGCTAATCGAAGTCTGAAGGTCAGTCCCGAATATTCATGAGCATGCCTTATACGGATCGTGAAGGTGGGGCCAAAATGAAAACTGCGCATACGCGCAGTTATTTTTTCGATATATTGTTAGGGTCAGTAGTGATTAATAAAAGAAAGGTTTAATGAAATAAAGGCATACAATTATATGAAATAATCATATTAACAGATTATTTAATAATTGCGTACATTACAAAGAGATTAAAATCTTCTCAAACAATCGCTTTAATTTCAGCTAGAACAGTGATTTGCCGTGATGTCATCATAAATCCAAATGACACCTGTAGAGTAAGGTGGGGCAAAGCGCCCATGTTGGGGCATATCGCCCATGCCACTATCTTGGCGAATATTGCATTTGGTGGCTCCATATAGCAATCAAATGATTAATTATTGAGTCCTGACGACACATCAACGTGCTATGGCTTTACAGAATCGAGCACGATGTAAGTACAGCTGATTTACCGTTTATTTATTATTTGTTATAAGATCAATTATTTATAATATTGTGTGTTTGTGTGTGTGTGTGTGTGTGTGTGTGTGTGTGTGTGTGTGTGTGTGTGTGTGTGTGTGTGTGTGTGTGTGTGTGTGTGTGTGTGTGTGTGTGTGTGTGTGTGTGTGTGTGTGTGTGTGTGTGTGTGTGTGTGTGTGTGTGTGTGTGTGTGTGTGTGTGTGTGTGTGTGTGTGTGTGTGTGTGTGTGTGTGTGTGTGTGTGTGTGTGTGTGTGTGTGTGTGTGTGTGTGTGTGTGTGTGTGTGTGTGTGTGTGTGTGTGTGTGTGTGTGTATCCGTGTGAATGTTAATGATATAATTTTATCAAACGTTCTTGTGATTATTATAATGATAACAGTTACAGCATGTTCGTTTCAGATTGAGAGACAGCATGGTTCGAACGTACAAAAGAAAGTCTACACAGGGGTCGTATGGGGCTGAACGACTGGCGTTAGCTGTAGCGGCTGTCCACGAAGGACAAAGTATACGAGGTGCAGGGGCAGATTATGGAATACCAAGGCGCACACTAAAGCGCCATTGCTCTGGTGTTGTACAGCTCCCTGGCGTTGTTGCTATGGGCAGCAAGCGTTGCGTATTCTCAAGTGCCTTTGAAGCACAATTGGTAGATTATGCAATGGAGATGGCCAAGAGAATGTACGGATTGACAACTATTGATGTTAGGCGTTTGGCTAACGCTGTTGTCACAAAATTAGGCATACATCAAAATTTTGATGACGAGCATCGGCTAGCTGGAAAGGACTGGCTGTCAAATTTCATGTAGCGCCACCCAGAGTTGTCGATTCGTGCGCCAATTTCCACTAGCCTGGCCCGTGTCGAAGGTTTCTACCGCGTTGCAGTTATGGCGTTTTTTGCTTTGTACAAAGATGTCCTGCAAGGAGGGGATCACAGAGTTACTGCCATTTGGAACTTCGATGAAACTGGCTTCACGACGGTAGCGAAGGCGGGGAAGGTCGTATGGGAAACTGGAACAAGGCAGGTGCGAAAGGTTTCGAGCGGTGAGCGTGGAAAGAACAATATCGCGCTGTGCTGAATAATAAGTCTTATTTGGTGGGGGTCGGTCACAATTTGGGTGACCTGGTGGCGGAGTGACTCCCACCCATATGGTGAATGTCGCATATTAGTCAGTAGTCATTTACTTATTAGGCATATTATTATCAATGGTGTGACCACACAATACATTTGCGAATTATACATATTGTCTTAAATTAGCAGTCAGGGGCCGGCATGCTTGCTGTGATTATTACTAGTGCTGTAATAAATGTCATTAACTTGGCCTGTTTCAATCTATACTTGACTTGTGTTGTTTTTCTGCATAAAGAACACTACCGCGCTGTGCTGTATAAGCGCTGCCGGTTCTTACATTCCTCCGCTGTTTGTGTTCCCTCGCAAGAGAATGGTGGAGGCCCTCATGAACGGTGCCCCTACTGGTTCGATTGGTGCAGTGAATGAACGCGGTTCAGGCTATATCGACTCAGCTCTGTTCATGAAGTGGCTCAAACACTTCGTTGCGATTGCCGGCTGCACCAAAGACCATCCCAACGTACTTCTGTTGGATGGACACGAAAGCCATAAAACGCTTGAGGCAATCGACTTCGCCCGGGAACATTGAGTCATATGGGTGACATTTCCACCACACTGCACACACCGGCTCCAACCACTCGAACGGACATTGTTTAAGTCACTGAAGTCTGCGTTCAGCCGTTCATGTGACAACTGGCTTACATCCAACAACGGACTTGCCATCACCCAGTATGATGTGATGCCATTGTTTAAGCAAGCATACAGTTCTACTGCTACAGTGCAGTCTGCCGTCAATGGA
The DNA here is from genome assembly GCA_963995525.1 of Escarpia spicata. Classification (NCBI taxonomy): domain Eukaryota; kingdom Metazoa; phylum Annelida; class Polychaeta; order Sabellida; family Siboglinidae; genus Escarpia; species Escarpia spicata. The sequence continues at coordinate 14,853,762 of OZ023215.1, read as the reverse complement.
TTTGGAACGTGCGGCTTATGGCCATTCAACGACAGCAAGATCGATGCAGAATTCAATGTACTTGAATTGCCGTTCATTCAGCCTGTCGATACTCCTCAAGTCACAGCCCTGGATGTTGTCGTCAGTAAGGTTGCCGGCACCCGAGTCACTACCTCTTCATCTCCGGCAATCTCAGCACCACACCACCCCATAGCAACCAGCTCTCGAAGCTCCAGTCTGCATGTCGCTGCCACCCATGTCGTCACCGGACACGTTGCCCCCACTGAAGCAACCAGCGCTCCAGATGTCGCCACTGATGTATTTGCACCGGCAGAACAAGAAGCGTAAACATGTAGCGAGAAGAACCACCAGTGCCGTGCTGAATTCTTCGCCATACAAGTTAATTGCTGAGACGAAACGCGACATGAAGAAACCAAAACGTTCGCTGGTGGTAAAGAAAATCAGCGAGATCAAGCTGCCCAAGTCAGCACTAGAGCCTACTGCTGGTCCGTCTGGGGTGTCAAACCAAGAAAGGAACACCGACGAAGACACATCATGCGTCGTTTGCTGCGAGCCTTACGCCAACTGCAAGTCCAGAGAGGTGTGGCTTCAGTGTCTGAGCTGCAAGAAATGGGCACACGCCGCGTGCACTACAGGCGACCCATACCACATTTGCCACATCTGTGAATCTGACTCAGACAAATGTGGATGAACAAATTCAACAGCACGTCGTCATAGCACATGTCGCTACACTGAAGCCACCAGCGAACTGCATTCAGTTTCCTTGGTGCGATATCGTTCTTTGTTCGTGTTTCATTTGGTTTGCAGGCTGCATTATGTATGTGCCTTAAATAAAGTTCTGTATTCTTGTTATTAGATAATCAATTTGTAGCCTACTGATAAAAAATACATGCAATTCAACATGGGGCATAGCGCCCATCCCATGTGCGCTTTGCCCCACCTACGGAGCAAAGCGCCCAAATCGGGTGTATGCACGTAATTAATCACACTACAAAAACATATTATTCGAATCATGTCAGATTTGCACGACATATACTCAATATAGTTACCGACATGTTGTAGACATTTGTAGGTATATTGCATTAAATAGAGCCAACCGTTATGACGATATGTGTTACCCTGGGCGCTATGCCCCACCCTACTCTATCTATACGCAGGGAAGCACCGATTGAGAGCTATCATAATTTGACATCTGTGATACCACACTGCCGAACAACATTATTTCTACTCGCTCATCAGTACAGAAGTCCATACGACGAATCCGTCTTAATGTGGCCTTACCCCTAATGCTTAGTCACAAAAAAAGTGGTTAGAAAGTGCTGCCCCTGGCGGACTTCACCAGCAGTTACAAGGAAATCAAACGGAATGGATGTAATCTTATTCTTTCCTTGTTGATTGTTGATGATAGTCGATATTTCGGAAGATACAGGACGCTAGGATGCATATGACGTAGGCCTATCACTGTAGCCTTCCCGACCGAGACACATGCAGACAGTACAAGGCAGAAATCACATTGCGACAAGTTGGTATCAGTTTGTTAAAAGTCACCCGTTTGAGAGGTTTCCGAAATCCGGGTAATATGCATGCTTATGTAACAGTGTTGATCCAACGTGTAGCAGGGGTGGGGGTGGCGACAGATGATGGTGCCACACCACGGACTCTGAATAACTGACGACATTATAAATTGCTGTTTCTCGTCGTATTTAACGGGAAGTAAAACTACTGTATCGAAAGTCTCGAAGGCGAGATAAGTTTACAAGACTATGTCCGCTAAAGCCGCGATACAAAATAGCGGCTTTTACATTTTAGTATTTTCATGACCATTGTTAGGTAACTTTAGTAGTTTAGGATCTACTGCATTTTAATAAAGTTCCACATAGCATACTGTCTGCCTGGTGGACCCTCGCCTGTACGCCCTATGCACAACATACTGTACGTATACGCGAGATTCTTGTCTAATCCTGTAATATTATAGATATCCCTCGATCACGGATGTAGTCAGCTCACGTTTGTGTCTCCTACTTTCACTTTCTGCTATAGCCATCACTCGGACATGTCGTTTAACACCGACCTGGCGGAGCGCAGACTCATTGACCTGGACGACAACGTGAAGTTTCTGCCGAACCACCCACGAGCTGCCGTCCTGCAGCGAGGCGTCGAGAACATCATACGGCAGATATTGGAGACAGTCGTTGTCAACGATCCACGCTTCAGGTCGCGTCTAGTTCCGGCCGGCAGCTTCTACGACGGGGTCAAGGTACGGTAAGACTAGCGGTTATGTGTGTGTGTGTGTGTGTGTGTGTGTGTGTGTGTGTGTGTGTGTGTGTGTGTGTGTGTGTTTGTGTGTGTGTGTGTGTGTGTGTGTGTGTGTGGTGTGTGTGTGTGTGTGTGTGTGTGTGTGTGTGTGTGTGTGTGTGTGTGTGTGTGTGTGTGTGTGTGTGTGTGTGTGTGTGTGTGTGTGTGTGTGTGAGTGTGTGTGTGTGTGTGTGTGTGTGTGTGTGTGTGTGTGTGTGTGTGTGTGTGTGTGTGTGTGTGTGTGTGTGTGTGTGTGTGTGTGTGTGTGTGTGTGTGTGTGTGTGTGTGTGTGTGTGTGTGTGTGTGTGTGTGTGTGTGTGTGTGTGTGTGTGTGTGTGTGTGTGTGTGTGTGTGTGTGTGTGTGTGTGTGTGTGTGTGTGTGTGTGTGTGTGTGTGTGTGTGTGTGTGTGTGTGAGTGTGTGTGTGAGTGTGTGTGTGAGATCATATATTATGGTATTATTCATTTAATGAATCATTAAAATGTTATTATTGAAATGTAGGTGCTTCACGAGGTCATGTTTACATGTTTGCATGACAGCGAGCCATTAAAAGATGATATGTCTCCCTCCCCGGAATTTTCCGAGCTGCTATTTGAGGATTTGACTGACAGCTCCACGATTTCTGTATACAATGAACTGTTGAATTCTAAAATTCTTTCTGCTTCGTTAAAACGTATTTGGGCCTTACGTTCGCTAGAATATAGTTTAAATCTTGCATAAGACGCTTTTACGATAAAAACGAACGGACAACCTCCCACTTTCATAATAATAATCCTAGTAAGAAATTTCTTTAATAAATTCATCTGACATAGAAATTATTTAACAAGATCAAATGTTAATTACATTATGTACACAATAGATGCTAACTGATATTTTTGCACATCTCTTATCAGTAGCGAAGCACATTCTAAAAGCCTAACCCATCATCCGGAAACACAACAGAAAAATATTTACAGGCTAAGGTGAACGCAACTGTGACGAAACGGGCAATTCTCACCCAATCACGAATTCACCCTCGTTGAAAGCTGCAACGCGGACTCCGAATAAAAATGATATTTCACGACATACACAAGTTTCGTTTCAGCTGTTCCGGATCGCTACTTCTTATCACAATACATTCAAATGCAACTTTTATCTATTTTAACTACGCATTTGTTACGACCTGTTTGAAAGGGATTTCACACATTATTATCTGTGTACCAGTCTCTCGGTCACATAGGTTATATCATGATACATAAACACATACACAATAGGAAACAACGCACGCATGGGAGCCATATAAAACACGAATGATTCTTAGATCATGGTGGATATGCTTACAAATGAGACTGCGAAATACACAGTACAAGCCAACGAGTTTAGTTGTAATGATGGATGTCAAATACACAATACAAGCCAATGAGCTTAGTTGTAATGATGGATATCAAATACACAGTACAAGTCAATGAGTTTAGTTGTGTGTGGTGTGTGTGTGTGTGTGTGTGTGTGTGTGTGTGTGTGTGTGTGTGTGTGTGTGTGTGTGTGTGTGTGTGTGTGTGTGTGTGTGTGTGTGTGTGTGTGTGTGTGTGTGTGTGTGTGTGTGTGTGTGTGTGTGTGTGTGTGTGTGTGTGTGTGTGTGTGTGTGTGTGTGTGTGTGTGTGTGTGTGTGTGTGTGTGTGTGTGTGTGTGTGTGTGTGTGTGTGTGTGTGTGTGTGTGTGTGTGTGTGTGTGTGTGTGTGTGTGTGTGTGTGTGTGTGTGAGTGTGTGTGTGAGTGTGTGTGTGAGATCATATATTATGGTATTATTCATTTAATGAATCATTAAAATGTTATTATTGAAATGTAGGTGCTTCACGAGGTCATGTTTACATGTTTGCATGACAGCGAGCCACTAAAAGATGATATGTCTCCCTCCGCGGAATTTTCCGAGCTGCTATTTGAGGATTTTACTGACAGCTCCACGATTTCTGTATACAATGAACTGTTGAATTCAAAAGTTCTTTCTGCTTCGTTAAAACGTATTTGGGCCGTACGTTCGCTAGAATATAGTTTAAATCTTGCATAAGACGCTTTTACGATAAAAACGAACGGACAACCTCCCACTTTCATAATAATAATCCTAGTAAGAAATTTCTTTAATAAATTCACGGGTTTGCCTTAGATATTTGCCTAGACTTGCAGAGCAACGTTATGTGTTTGACTGCGACTGGGCATGAGACTTCTACAGTGAAACCTAATAGCAAGTCGTCTGTTTGAGACTAGCAAACAAGTATGCGATTCTGTCTGCAGGTCGGTCGTCAATACGAGTTCGACTACCAAATAGAACTGGTCGAGCTGTCAGTCGAGGGCCGGTGTCACGTCGACCGGCACGATGGGCCTAAGTACGTCATTGTCCGCCCAGCCAACGGCCAGGTTACGGAGCAATGGGAGGAGTTCCTGCAGCCGATGGGCTCGTGGGGTGCAGTCCTGGACTCGGCAAAGATCAAGACTGCGTTTCTGCGAGCCGTGGAGGCTGCCGTTGAGTCGGTGCAATTCCCCGCCGGTTGGTCACCTGACAGTCAGGCGCGTATCGTCGATCTTAACCACTATCTCATAGACAAGACTCCTACAAGTCCCACGGGCATTTACAAACCTATCTACGTACGTCAGAACGGTCCGGCCATTATGTTGGGGCTTCAGTACAACGAAAACTATTCGCAAACGGACGACGAAGAAGCGAGGGCGAAGCTCAACCATGACTCCGACTTCGTCAGCGTCGACCTGGCACCGAGCATTCGAATACCGAAACGTAGCGAATATTTCCATGTCCGTTCTCTTGCCGAAACGCGGGACGACTGGAGATTTTCGTTCTTGAGACACGTGTTCGAGAGTGACGACATTCCTCTACACGTTGTGTGTTCGAAGAAAGACTTAGGTCTCTCATCCCATCTGTGGCGAATGTCCTGCAGTTGCATGGAGGCGGCGCTTCTTCAGGTAAGCATAACTGTCTTATTTTAGAGTGTCTAAACACAATAACAAAGGGCACGAAAATGTTTGTAGATGATTTCTGCGGGCGTATTTCGGACATAGCATGGTAAGTGGCCATGCGTAATTTGGTTCTACTTTCAAAATGTGTCCTCTATAGAGAGAGATAGGCAGAAACCAGGGCATTATTTCCCGTCATACAATGTACATATATCGTAATTTGAGATATTATAAATTCGCTAACATATTTTTAATTTTGACACATGTCGTCGTAGTAACTAAGGTTATAGATCCATCAGTGGATGTTTTTCTCGAAAACAAAACAGCTTCTGATGCAGTGTTACGGTGTGAGCATCGCACCCAATAACAATTCCACGAGTGATAGTATATGATTAAGCCTGACACTAAACTTGATTTGTCGCGGTTAGTTTCTTGAATAACGTCTAGTGAAAAATACCGCCACGTTTAATAAAATATACACTGATAAATACTATCATGTTTAATAAAACATACACAGATAAATATGTCTTTCACAGAGGTTGTCTCCCAATTGTGTTCACATGAGAGCGCTGCGTCTCATGAAGCACCTCACCGGCAAGTTCCGGACGAAATGCAATCCCGACTTACCGCCGGAATTGTTCGAAGCCATTGGCAAAGACTTCGGCCTGGACGCCAAACGGCTCATGGCTGACACCCAGTACATGGCTCGGCGGTACGGACATACGTCGGTGATACCCAGCTACGAGTTAAAAACGCTGTTCCTGTGGGACCTATACGGTCCGAAAGCGCTGGACCGCTCCGGACCGCAGGCAATAACGGTGGTGTCTACTCTGATCCGCTGGCTCGCCACGTTAGGCACTCGTTACAATGTCGACAAAGGGCGGTTTTGGGAGGCCGTAGCATCACAGATACCGGTAACTGTCGTCAGGTTGACGGAAGTGACGTTCGCGCGGACAAGACACTTCTTCTTCAACAGTCCGATCTCGTCAGTCGATGTGCCGCTCAGTACCGTAGAACAGATGACGGATGTCATATGTAGCATGATCGGTTACATCGAATCTCTGGGGATTCGAACGGTCGACACTGCAGCTGATGACCCTTGGGTGATGTTTTACAAAAGACCCGACATGTGAACGTTACAGTTAGGCCTACACTGTGCGCAGTACGTCCGTGAAGAATTTGATTTCGTGGCTGGGTGCGTGTTTAAACCTCCAGTTGCACCTTCATTCAGGCTTTCAATTGCACCTACTCTAGAGGTTCACTAAGACATACCTGCACCTCCTTATGGTATGACCAAGCAGAACCCTTGCCTCAACCGTGGGTTGGCTGCGCCTGCTATTTAGTCGTGTATGTTTTAGAAACGAGTGTATTAAAGCTTGCTTCAATAATGCTGTGGTACTGTGATTCTGTGTATTGCGTCTAGTAATGAAGTCCAATTGTTGTTCATGGAAAATAAGAAAATGTGTAGTAGTTCTTCCTGGTGTGGATGGTGTTGAAGTTTTGCTACTTAGATGTCATGATTGACGTGTAACGAGTCGGAGGAGGTTTCCGACTGGCAAGGATAGGTGATCCTGAATGGCTTTGTGGAGAACGGTGAGACGCCCGTACGTTCGTTTGGTTGTTAGTTGTTATATATTTACTTTCACCATTTCTGACACACATACGTCTTTATTAAAAACTTGATTTTTTAAAGAACAGGACTTTATTACATCGTACCCTATGTACATTCTAAGCTTGGAAGTTAGCCGGTAAGTACGTGAACACGGCACAACGACCGTTGTACAAGTTAACAATTGTCCCACCCCTGTGACGTGGGCTCTCTCGTTGACACATCAACTACATACAAACATTAACACAGTTGCTGAAGCATCGCAAGAAAAAACAACATAGTAATGAACAGAAACCATGCACACGCTCCTTACTATAGGTACAGACTGCATCTAACAGGAGACGCGCTGATCAGGTGCAAATATTGAATTTCCACCCACATAATATAGTTTTGTCGTACCACAAAACGATGCCTTCCTAACAACACAGTGCAGCAGAGAAGATTAAACCAAAAACTATTGAAATCGGTTACACTGGTTCTAAATTTTGGTTCAGCATGCCTCGCAAGTTTATTTGTACCATACGTTAACAGCCTGACCATTGTTTCTCAAAGGAGAAACCGAATACGCGCTGTAGTATGCTAATATTGATAAGTGTGGCCACTAATAATAATGTACGATCACTGGTAATTCAGCTCAGCTGTTATATAAGACAGATCCCTAACTGCAACTCCTCCATACGAGCAAACTTTACATGACGGATTTCGGTAACAGCAATTGCACTGTTTTTTTATCGTATCCGCCTCACAAATGCACGCACTGAATTGTAACGCTCAAAGGCCACCTGTATGTTACACAATGCAACACTTGTCCTGGTCTGGATGACCTAACAAAGAACGACAATGTACGACTTCCTTACGTCGGCATCACAAATAACACTTAGATGCAGCGTGCAGGGTCATGAGCGATTCTACGAAATAATCTCTTTGCGAATTAATATGAATCTTATGTTATATAAAAACAGACAAGTTTAATGAGCTCCTCTACTTTGCTAGTTACGTGGGTCGATGTTTTTCAGCCATCGCACCATCAAGTCGGCCGATCACTTAAAATCATTTATGCACAACTGTGCACACAAGTCTCTTCACTACGATCCGTTACTATTGGTCACATGATAGATACACTGACGTTGACCAACATCAACTCTATCACGTCTCCTTGATAAACTTGATCAGTCGTTTGAAACAGACACGTCATTTCTTTTCCGTGACAAAATAATAATAAAAAATGGCTCAACGCATGACAACTCTGCATCGTACAAGTAATGACGTTTGCATAATAAACAAAAAATTTACTAGTGCAACATGATATCACAGGTTTTCTGAAAATGCGAAGTATTTCCAACTGTTAAAAACAGATGATCGTGCATTAAAATAGGTGATAGTTAGTGACAATTAAATGTCCCTCGACGTCCAGTCAATTATTTGTGCGCCTGGGGTACAATACGCACTGACAACCTCTCAAGTATGTCATCTGACCGAGAAATTATTGAACAGGATCAAATGTTAATTACGTAATGTATACAACAGGTGCTAACTAATATGTTTGCACAGCCCTTATCAGTAGCGAAGCACATTCTGAAAGCCTAACCCTATCATCCAGAAAAACGGACACACATCACACAACAACACAAATATTTACAGGCGAAGGTGCACGCAACTGTGACGAAAAGGGCAATCACGAATTCACCCTCGTTGAAAGCTACAATACGGACTCTGAATAAATATCATATTTCACGACATACATAAATTTCGTTTCAGCTGTTCCAACTTGTTATCACAATACATTAAAATGCAACTTTTATCTATTTTAACTACGCATCTGTTACGACCTGTTTGAAAAGGATTCACACATTATTATATGTGTACCAGTCTCTCGGTCACATAGGTTATATCATGATACATAAACACATACACAATAGGAAACAACGCACGCATGGGAGCCATATAAAACACGAATGATTCTTAGATCATGGTGGATATGCATGACTGATTCACACAACCGAGACTGCCAAATACACAATACAAGCCAACGAGTTTAGTTGTAATGATGTATGTCAAATATACAGTACAAGCCAACGAGTTTAGTTGTAATGATGGATGTCAAATACACAGTACAAGCCAACGAGTTTAGTTGTAATGATGGATGTCAAATACACAGTACAAGCCTACGAGTTTAGTTGTAATGATGGATGTCAAATACACAGTACAAGCCAATGAGTTGAGTTGTAATGACGGATGTCAAATGCACAGTACAAGCCAACGAGTTGAATTGTAATGATGGATGTCAAATACACAGTACAAGCCAACGAGTTGAGTTGTAACGATGGATGTCAAATACACAGTACAAGCCAACGAGATGAGTTGTAATGATGGATGTCAAATACACAGTACAAGCCAACGAGATGAGTAGTAATGATTGACGTCAAATGCTTTAACAAATTCTGCTACGAAAACAATAATTTGGTGAATGGTCCTGCTGCGGGTCGTTTCCTCCACGTCAAACACGACTATATTTTGGGCCATCTGCAACACTAACAAGATGAAAGGTTTACTTCACTGCCAACCGTTTCAATTATTCTTCAGGATGATCTCAAATCACTTATGTACAATCAATGTCCAAACCTCGAGGTGTGAACTACAATCTAAAAATAAAGTGGTTTTTAAACAATTGCCAATGTCTCCCATATGAAACCGACTTTGTGGAACGTCATCATACATCAATGTTTTTGAACTTATCCTTTACTATTATAGACCTATTTGGAACTTTGCAGTTTGTTTACAAAATACCTATTCTAAGTGCTAGCCACAGATTAGCGTATGTTGAGATTACTATGCTACAAAACCAGCTAATCAGAAACAACACCAGTAAGGAAACCCATCATAACTTTATATATTTACCGTAATAACTACTGCTACCAGAAAACTGCTGATACCAAACCATATTGATTACAAACTAGATAACATCAAAAGAAACTGAAATATGATAGAATTAATGAAAGAATGTATTAAGTAGTTTTCATTGGTTACCTGAATATCAAACTTTTCGTACTGTTTCACAAATAAATTTAACATAAAATGTATTAATATTAATTTGATACCATCTTAGTTAGCTAACTGTTATGATCTTTCATCTCTTAAAACAACAGCTAATTTTAATTCAGAATTTGATAATGGAAATAGATATATAATAGAAGTTGTTTTATGGCACTAAATTGACGCTAGTATACCTACTACAGTAGGTATTCAAGATCAGTTAGATTAATATCTATATTTGTAGCAACCGTTATTCCGACATGGCAAGTGTGTCTAATCGAAACATAAAATATACCCAAAAGCGTTCGAAACAAATTGACTTTTGTGGGACATGAACCTTCGACCTTGAAATGTTATAGCTTGTCAATCAGTTTTATTTTTGTGTGTTGTGTGACTCGTTTCTATATATTCCGAGTTAACTGGGTCGACAGCCGATGTCTCCAGATTCTTCATGATCGAAAAACGGTCGCGCCTCATTGCGGAGTCTGCGTACACTAGATGGCCGCATGTTAGAAAGTGCTGCCCCCTGGCGGACTTCACCAAAAATAACATGGAACTCGACAGAATGGACGTATTCTTATATTTTGCTTGTTGTTCATGATAAACGCGATAGTGTAGTGGTTAGCACATCCGCCTGACATGCCGGCGCCCCGAGTTCGAAACCCGGACCGGGCAGGTATGGTATATTTGGTGTAAAAACCTGGCTCTCAACATTGGGGACTGTGTATCCCTCGTGACTCGGAGATCACGTTAATGTCGGTCCCGTCTCAATTTGGGACGTAAAAGAACCACTGAGGACGACAAGCACCCTGGCAGTGACCACCCTCAGTGCCAGCATAGAAAGGTCGGCTTGGCGATAATGTTCTGAAAAAGGCTGACTAGTTGAATGAGACCTCATAAGATCACTGTAACCACAATATATACAGACTAGTCAGTTAATAGAACGTTGCCGAGTGCTGGAAACAACTAGAACTAGAATCCATATTTCGGAAGATTCAGAACGTACGCCTACCAGTGTTGCCTTCCCGACCGAGATACACGCAACCAGCACAAGGCAACAAACAGCACAAGGAAACAATTACGTTGCGACACGTGATTCCGTCAGTCTGTTTGAGTGGTTTCCGAACTTCCGGGTTAACAATGTCAATAGTAACCTACGCCTACGGTACTCCTACGTGCTTATGTTAAGTAAGTGTTTAGCGGGGGTGGCGACAAACGGTGGCGCCACACCACGGACTTTGGACATTGACGATATTAAAAATGGCTGTTTCTCGTCGTATTTGACGGGTAGTAAAATTACTGTATCAATATAAGCTTAGAACGCGAGATAAATTGACAACATTATGTCCACGAAAGCAGCGATGCAATGTAGCTGCTTTTATATTTTAGCCTTTGGAAGACCATTCTCATGTGACTAGTAGTTCATTATTTACAGTATTTTAAGTTCCACATAGCCTACGTTTTTACTGCCTGGTGGACACACGCGTGTACGCCCTACTATTGCACAATATGCTCTACATATACGCAAGATTCTTGCCTACAGTGCTTTAATAACGTAAATATCCCCCGATCACGTAATACAGTCAGCTCAGGTTTGTGTCATCTACTTTCACTTTCTGTTTTAGCCATCACTCGGAGATGTCGTTTGACATCGAGCTGGCGGAGTGGAGACTCATTGACCTGGACGACGAAGTGAAGTTTCTGCCGAGACACCCGCGAGCTGTCGTCCTGCAGAGAGGCGTCGAGAGCATCATACGACAGATACTGGAGACGGTCGGTGCCAACGACCCCCGCTTCAGATCGCGCCTGGTGCCGGCCGGCAGCTTCTACGACGGAGTCAAGGTGCGGTAAGACTAGCGGTAATGTGTGTGTGTGTGTGTGTGTGTGTGTGTGTGTGTGTGTGTGTGTGTGTGTGTGTGTGTGTGTGTGTGTGTGTGTGTGTGTGTGTGTGTGTGTGTGTGTGTGTGTGTGTGTGTGTGTGTGTGTGTGTGTGTGTGTGTGTGCGCGCGTGCGTGTGCGCGTGTGGTGCGTGTGTCTGTGTGCGTGTGTCGCGCGGCAACTCATTTTTTTATTGCATGAATTATTATGTTCATTATGGCGTATGACTACCGACAGCCCAATTCTGTTGTAAGAACCATTTTTGTTGTTGAAATTTAAGTGCTTCACGAGGAAATAATCTGTTTACATGACAGCGAGCCATTCGGTGGCGTGACGCCCCCCTCCCCGATATTCTCCCACCTGCTATTTGGAGATTTGACCGACATCTCCGCGATTTTGGTAAACGTTGAACTGTTCAATTCAAAAATTGTTTCAGCTTCGTTAAAACTATTTTACGATAAAAACGAACGGACAACCCCCCCACTTTCATAATAATAATCCTAATAAGAACTTCCATTAACATAATATTTTATTGTTCGATTTGCCTTAGATATTTCCCTAGATTTGGAGAGCAACCATTATGTGTGCGACAGGACTTGTGGCTTAGGAATTGACTTGGCGATCAGAGATAAGTCGAAAATTGAGTTGTCTTCATTCAGCACAGGTAACACATGCAAGTCGTCAGTTTGTGACTTGCAAACAAGCATGATATTCTGTCTGCAGGTCGGTCGTCAATACGAGTTCGACTACCAAATAGAACTGGTCGAGCTGTCAGTCGAGGGCCGGTGTCACGTCGACCGGCACGATGGGCCTAAGTACGTCATTGTCCGCCCAGCCAACGGCCAGGTTACGGAGCAATGGGAGGAGTTCCTGCAGCCGATGGGCTCGTGGGGTGCAGTCCTGGACTCGGCAAAGATCAAGACTGCGTTTCTGCGAGCCGTGGAGGCTGCCGTTGAGTCGGTGCAATTCCCCGCCGGTTGGTCTCCTGACAGTCAGATGGGTATCGTCGATCTTAACCACTACCTCATATACAAGACTCCTACACGTCCCGCGGCCATTTACAAGCCTATCTACGTACGTAAAAACGGTCCGGCAATTATGTTGGGGCTTCAGTACAACGAAAACTATTCGCAGACAGAAGACGAAGAAGCTAGGGCGAAGCTCAACCATTCCTCCGACTTCGACAGCGTCGATCTGGCACCGAGCATTCGAATACTGAAACGTAGTGAATACTTCAGCGTCCGTTCTCTTGCCGAGACGCGGGACGACTGGAGATTCTCGTTCTTGAGACATGTGTTCGAGAGTGACGACATTCCTCTACATGTCGTGTGTTCGAAGACGGACGTAGGTCTATCCTCCCACCTGTGGCGAATGTCCTGCAGTTGCATGGAGGCGGCACTTCTTCAGGTAACATAAGTGTCTTCTTTTCGCGTGTCTAAACACAATAACAAAGGACACAACAATGTTTGACGATGATTTCTGTGGACGTATTTTTTATATTCCGGGGTAAATGGCCATGCATAATTGGTCCGTATTTCTGTTTTAGTCGAACATGGACACAGGTTGTATTAAGACTTTCTCTTTCTTCATGTGGTACATGTCTTACATTTCGACCAAATATATAAGACTACAGACATAGGTATCAAATGCTATATTGTGGGTTCCTCTTGGTGATAGGCTGTTGTGAAGCTGTTTAATGTTAAGCTTCTTTCTACTCTCCAAATGTGTCCTCTAGAGGGCGACAGACAGAAACCATGGCATTATTCCCTCATCATACTAGCTACATATCTCGTAAATTAAGATACTAGAACTTCGCTAGTATATTTTCAAAATGTCATCGTCGTTATTATGGTTATACATCCTTCGATCAATAACTGTTGATCAAAAACAAAACCGCTTCTGGTTTAGTGTTACGGAGTGAGCAACGCACACAATAATCATATCCCCGAGTGATATTATTTGATTAAGCCTGACACTAAGCCTAGTTCGTCGCGGTTAGCTTCTTGAATAACTTCTACAAAAAATAATCTCATGTTTAACAAAATATACACTGATAACTGTCTTTCACAGAGGTTGTCTCCCAATTGTGTTCACACGAGAGCGCTGCGTCTCATGAAGCACCTCAACGGCAAGTTCCGGACGAAATCCAATGCTGACTTACCGCCGGAATTGTTCGAAGCCATTGGCAAAGACTTCGGCCTGGACGCCAAACGGCTCATGGCTGACACCCAGTACACGGCTCGGCGGTACGGACATACGTCGGTGATACCCAGCTACGAATTAAAGACGCTGTTCCTGTGGGACCTATACGGTCCAACGGCGTTAGACCGCGCCGAACCGCAGGCACTCACGGTGGTGTCTACTCTGATCCGCTGGCTCGCCACGTTAGGCACTCGTTACAACGTCGACAAAGGGCGATTTTTGGAAGCCGTAGCATCACAGATACCGGTAACTGTCGTCAGGTCGACGGAAGTGACGTTCGCGCGGACAAGACACTTCTTCTTCAACAGTCCGATCTCGTCAGTCGACGTGGCGCACAGTACCGTGAAAGAGATGACGGATGTCATATGTAGCATGATCGGATATATCGAATCTCTGGGGATTCGAACTGCCGACACTGAGGCTGATGACCCTTGGGTGATGTTTTACAAAAGACTTGAAATGTGAACATTACAATTAAGCCTGTGCTGTGCGAGGTACGTCCGCGGCTGGGTGCGTGATTAGACCTCCAATTGCAACTTCATTCAGACATTCAACTGCACCCACTCCAGAGGCTCACTAAAACACACCTGCACCTCCTTATGATATGATCGAACAGAACTCTTGCCTCAACCGTGGGTTGGGTGCGCATGCTATTTAGTTGTGTATGTTTAGAACCGATTGTATTAAAGCCTGCTTGAATATTACTGTAGTTCTATGATTATGGCTATTGTGTCTGATAGTGAATTCCAGTTGTTGTTAAGGGAAATGTGTAATGGTTCTTACTAGTGTGGATGGTGTTGAAGGTTTTACTATTTAGATGTCATGATTGACGTTGGACGGGTTGAAGGAGGTTTCCGACTGCCAAGGATAGGTGACCATGAATGGCTTTGTGGAATACGGTGAGACGCCCGTTTGTTCGTCTGGTTGTTAGTTGTCATATGTTTACTTTTAACATTACTGACACACATACGTCATAATAAAAACTGGATTTTTCTGAAGAACAGGACACCGGGATTGTTATTAACTTTATTACATCGTACCCTATGTACATTCTAAGCTTGGAAGTTAGCCGGTAAGTACGAGAACACGGCACAACGACCGTTGTACACAAGTTAACAATTGTGACGTGGGCTCTCTCGATAACACATCAACTACATGCAAACATTAACACAGCTGGTGAAGCACATCGCAAGAAGAAACAACATAGAAATGAACAGAAACCATGCACACGCTCCTTACTATAGTTACAGCCTGCATCCAACAGGAGACGCGCTGATCGGTGCAATTATTGAATTTCCACCCAAATAATATGTTTTTGTCGGACCACAAAACGATGTCTTTTTAACAACACAATGCAGCAGAGAAGACTAAACCAAAAACTGTTGAAATCGACAACATACACTGGTTCTATATTTTGGTTCAGCCTGCCTCGCCAGTTTATGTGTACCATACGTTAACAGCCTGGCAATTGTTTCTCAAAGGAGAACCAAATACGCGCTGTAGTATGCTAATATTGATAAGTGTGACCTCTAATAATAATGTATGATCACTGGTAATTCAGCTCAGCTGTTATATAAGACAGATCCCTAACTGCAACTCCTCCATACGAGCAAACTTTACATGACGGATTTCGCCAACAACAATTGCATTGTATTTTTTTTAAACGTATCCGCCTCACAAATGCACGCACTGAAATGTGACGCTCAAAGGCGACCTGTAATTTACACAATGCAACACTTGTCATGGTCTGAATGACTTAACAAAGAACGACATTGTACGACTTCCTTACGTCGGCATTACAAATAACACTTAGGAGCAGCCTGTAGGGTCATGAGCGATTATACGTAACGATCTCTTTGTGAATTAATATGAATCTTATGTTCAATGTAAAAATGGACAAGTTTAATGAGCGCCTCTACTTTTGTAGTTACGTAGGTCGATGTTTTCAGCCATAGCACCGTCAAGTCGGCCGATTACTTAAAATCCTTTATGCACGACTGTACACACCAATCTCTTCACTATGGTCCGTTTCTATTGGTCACGATGGATGCGTATACACTGACGTTGGCTAACATCGACTCTATCACGTCTCCTTGATAAACTTGATCAATCGATTGAAACAGACACGTCATTTCTTTTTCGTGACAAAATATTAAAATAAATGTCTCGACGCATGACAAATCTGCACAGTACAAGTAATGACGTTTGCATAATAAACCAAAAAATAACTAGTGCAACATGATATCACAGGTGTTCTGAAAATGCGAAGTATTTCCAACTGTTTAAAACAGATGATCGTGCATTAAAATAGGTGATAGTTAGTGACAATTAAATGTCCCTTGACGTCCAGTCAATTATTTGTGCGCCTGGGGTACAATACGCACTGACAATCTCTCAAGTATGTCATCTGACCGAGAAATTATTGAACAGGATCAAATGTTAATTACGTAATGTATACAACAGGTGCTAACTAATATGTTTGCACAGCCCTTATCAGTAGCGAAGCACATTCTGAAAGCCTAACCCTATCATCCAGAAACACGGACACACATCACACAACAAAACAAATATTTACAGGCGAAGGTGCACGCAACTGTGACGAAACGGGCAATCACGAATTCACCCTCGTTGAAAGCTACAACGCGGACTCTGAATAAATATCATATTTCACGACATACATAAATTTCGTTTCAGCTGTTCCAACTTGTTATCACAATACATTAAAATGCAACTTTTATCTATTTTAACTACGCATCTGTTACGACCTGTTTGAAAAGGATTCACACATTATTATCTGTGTACCAGTCTCTGGGTCACATAGGTTATATCATGATACATAAACACATACACAATAGGAAACAACGCACGCATGGGAGCCATATAAAACACGAATGATTCTTAGATCATGGTGGATATGCATGACTGATTCACACAACCGAGACTGCCAAATACACAGTACAAGCCAACGAGTTTAGTTGTAATGATGTATGTCAAATGTACAGTACAAGCCAACGAGTTTAGTTATAATGATGGATGTCAAATACACAGTACAAGCCAACGAGTTGAATTGTAATGATGGATGTCAAATACACAGTACAAGCCAACGAGTTGAGTTGTAACGATGGATGTCAAATACACAGTACAAGCCAACGAGTTTAGTTGTAACGATGGATGTCAAATACACAGTACAAGCCAACGAGTTTAGTTGTAATGATGGATGTCAAATACACAGTACAAGCCAACGAGATGAGTTGTAATGATGGATGTCAAATACACAGTACAAGCCAACGAGATGAGTAGTAATGATTGACGTCAAATGCTTTAACAAATTCTGTTACGAAAACGATACTTTGGTGAATGGTCCTGCTGCGGGTCGTTTCCTCCTCGTCAAACACG
Organism: Escarpia spicata; assembly: GCA_963995525.1. NCBI lineage: Eukaryota > Metazoa > Annelida > Polychaeta > Sabellida > Siboglinidae > Escarpia > Escarpia spicata. The sequence goes on along the minus strand of OZ023215.1, from coordinate 14,836,408 downwards.
ACTATATTTCAGGCCATATGTAACACAGACAAGATGAAAGGTCTACTTCAATGCCAACCGTTTCAATTATTCTTCAGGATGATCTCAAATCACTTATGTACAATCAATGTCCAAACCTCGAGGTGTGAACTACAATCTAAAAATAAAGTGGTTTTTAAACAATTGCCAATGTCTCCCATATGAAACCGACTTTGTGGAACGTCATCATACATCAATGTTTTTGAACTTATCCTTTACTATTATAGACCTATTTGGAACTTTGCAGTTTGTTTACAAAATACCTCTTCTAAGTGCTAGCCACAGATTAGCGTATGTTGAGATTACTATGCTACAAAACCAGCTAATCAGAAACAACACCAGTAAGGAAACCCATCATAACTTTATATATTTACCGTAATAACTACTGCTACCAGAAAACTGCTGATACCAAACCATATTGATTACAAACTAGATAACATCAAAAGAAACTGAAATATGATAGAATTAATGAAAGAATGTATTAAGTAGTTTTCATTGGTTACCTGAATATCAAACTTTTCGTACTGTTTCACAAATAAATTTAACATAAAATGTATTAATATTAATTTGATACCATCTTAGTTGGCTAACTGTTATGATCTTTCATCTCTTAAAACAACAGCTAATTTTAATTCAGAATTTGATAATGGAAATAGATATATAATAGAAGTTGTTTTATGGCACTAAATTGACGCTAGTATACCTACTACAGTAGGTATTCAAGATCAGTTAGATTAATATCTATATTTGTAGCAACCGTTATTCCGACATGGCAAGTGTGTCTAATCGAAACATAAAATATACCCAAAAGCGTTCGAAACAAATTGACTTTTGTGGGACATGAACCTTCGACCTTGAAATGTTATAGCTTGTCAATCAGTTTTATTTTTGTGTGTTGTGTGACTCGTTTCTATATATTCCGAGTTAACTGGGTCGACAGCCGATGTCTCCAGATTCTTCATGATCGAAAAACGGTCGCGCCTCATTGCGGAGTCTGCGTACACTAGATGGCCGCATGTTAGAAAGTGCTGCCCCCTGGCGGACTTCACCAAAAATAACATGGAACTCGACAGAATGGACGTATTCTTATATTTTGCTTGTTGTTCATGATAATCCATATTTCGGAAGATTCAGAACGTACGCCTACCAGTGTTGCCTTCCCGACCGAGATACACGCAACCAGCACAAGGCAACAACCAGCACAAGGCAACAACCAGCACAAGGCAACAACCAGCACAAGGAAACAATTACGTTGCGACACGTGATTCCGTCAGTCTGTTTGAGTGGTTTCCGAACTTCCGGGTTAACAATGTCAATAGTAACCTACGCCTACGGTACTCCTACGTGCTTATGGGGTCAGCACACTGTTGGACTTCCTGCTTGATTACAGACGAAACAAAGTGCAGTATATTTTTGAGAAATGACTTTCTAATATTCACTTGCTCTGACATAAGTGCACTTGAGTAGTCAGATTTCTAGATGTGATTGTTGAAGCTGTTGACAGTAAAATGGTGTCTTTTTAGCTGATTTTACTAAGCGGAAGGGTATCTGGCAGCAATTTGGCTAGTTGACACTTTAGCCGGATTACTGCCTGCATCCAGTTGTAAATATTGACGGGTGTCATACATACAGGCATTTTGCAAGAGCTAGAGATATGAGATTTTGACTAAACTCGACCAGCATGTCAATGAGATGATAATAACAGCAGGTGAGAAGTTTAAGAAAATTTATAGGTCACGTTTTCTTATAATCACACAAAACATTAACATGGTCGCCAATGGGAAACCTGACAGTGTGCTGACCCCTTATGTTAAGTAAGTGTTTAGCGGGGGTGGCGACAAACGGTGGCGCCACACCACGGACTTTGGACATTGACGATATTAAAAATGGCTGTTTCTCGTCGTATTTGACGGGTAGTAAAATTACTGTATCAATATAAACTTAGAACGCGAGATAAATTGACAACATTATGTCCACGAAAGCAGCGATGCAATGTAGCTGCTTTTATATTTTAGCCTTTGGAAGACCATTCTCATGTGACTAGTAGTTCATTATTTACAGTATTTTAAGTTCCACATAGCCTACGTTTTTACTGCCTGGTGGACACACGCGTGTACGCCCTACTATTGCACAATATGCTCTACATATACGCAAGATTCTTGCCTACAGTGCTTTAATAACGTAAATATCCCCCGATCACGTAATACAGTCAGCTCAGGTTTGTGTCATCTACTTTCACTTTCTGTTTTAGCCATCACTCGGAGATGTCGTTTGACATCGAGCTGGCGGAGTGGAGACTCATTGACCTGGACGACGAAGTGAAGTTTCTGCCGAGCCACCCGCGAGCTGTCGTCCAGCAGAGAGGCGTCGAGAGCATCATACGACAGATACTGGAGACGGTCGGTGCCAACGACCCCCGCTTCAGATCGCGCCTGGTGCCGGCCGGCAGCTTCTACGACGGAGTCAAGGTGCGGTAAGACTAGCGGTAATGTGTGTGTGTGTGTGTGTGTGTGTGTGTGTGTGTGTGTGTGTGTGTGTGTGTGTGTGTGTGTGTGTGTGTGTGTGTGTGTGCGCGCGCGCGTGCGTGTGCGCGTGTGGTGCGTGTGTCTGTGTGCGTGTGTCGCGCGGCAACTCATTTTTTTATTGCATGAATTATTATGTTCATTATGGCGTATGACTACCGACAGCCCAATTCTGTTGTAAGAACCATTTTTGTTGTTGAAATTTAAGTGCTTCACGAGGAAATAATCTGTTTACATGACAGCGAGCCATTCGGTGGCGTGACGCCCCCCTCCCCGATATTCTCCCACCTGCTATTTGGAGATTTGACCGACATCTCCGCGATTTTGGTAAACGTTGAACTGTTCAATTCAAAAAAAAATTCCGCTTCGTTAAAACTATTTTACGATAAAAACGAACGGACAACCCCCCCACTTTCATAATAATAATCCTAATAAGAACTTCCATTAACATAATATTTTATTGTTCGATTTGCCTTAGATATTTCCCTAGATTTGGAGAGCAACCATTATGTGTGCGACAGGACTTGTGGCTTAGGAATTGACTTGGCGATCAGAGATAAGTCGAAAATTTAGTTGTCTTCATTCAGCACAGGTAACACATGCAAGTCGTCAGTTTGTGACTTGCAAACAAGCATGATATTCTGTCTGCAGGTCGGTCGTCAATACGAGTTCGACTACCAAATAGAACTGGTCGAGCTGTCAGTCGAGGGCCGGTGTCACGTCGACCGGCACGATGGGCCTAAGTACGTCATTGTCCGCCCAGCCAACGGCCAGGTTACGGAGCAATGGGAGGAGTTCCTGCAGCCGATGGGCTCGTGGGGTGCAGTCCTGGACTCGGCAAAGATCAAGACTGCGTTTCTGCGAGCCGTGGAGGCTGCCGTTGAGTCGGTGCAATTCCCCGCCGGTTGGTCTCCTGACAGTCAGATGGGTATCGTCGATCTTAACCACTACCTCATATACAAGACTCCTACACGTCCCGCGGCCATTTACAAGCCTATCTACGTACGTAAAAACGGTCCGGCAATTATGTTGGGGCTTCAGTACAACGAAAACTATTCGCAGACAGAAGACGAAGAAGCTAGGGCGAAGCTCAACCATTCCTCCGACTTCGTCAGCGTCGATCTGGCACCGAGCATTCGAATACTGAAACGTAGTGAATACTTCAGCGTCCGTTCTCTTGCCGAGACGCGGGACGACTGGAGATTCTCGTTCTTGAGACATGTGTTCGAGAGTGACGACATTCCTCTACATGTCGTGTGTTCGAAGACGGACGTAGGTCTATCCTCCCACCTGTGGCGAATGTCCTGCAGTTGCATGGAGGCGGCACTTCTTCAGGTAACATAAGTGTCTTCTTTTCGCGTGTCTAAACACAATAACAAAGGACACAACAATGTTTGACGATGATTTCTGTGGACGTATTTTTTATATTCCGGGGTAAATGGCCATGCATAATTGGTCCGTATTTCTGTTTTAGTCGAACATGGACACAGGTTGTATTAAGACTTTCTCTTTCTTCATGTGGTACATGTCTTACATTTCGACCAAATATATAAGACTACAGACATAGGTATCAAATGCTATATTGTGGGTTCCTCTTGGTGATAGGCTGTTGTGAAGCTGTTTAATGTTAAGCTTCTTTCTACTCTCCAAATGTGTCCTCTAGAGGGCGACAGACAGAAACCATGGCATTATTCCCTCATCATACTAGCTACATATCTCGTAAATTAAGATACTAGAACTTCGCTAGTATATTTTCAAAATGTCATCGTCGTTATTATGGTTATACATCCTTCGATCAATAACTGTTGATCAAAAACAAAACCGCTTCTGGTTTAGTGTTACGGAGTGAGCAACGCACACAATAATCATATCCCCGAGTGATATTATTTGATTAAGCCTGACACTAAGCCTAGTTCGTCGCGGTTAGCTTCTTGAATAACTTCTACAAAAAATAATCTCATGTTTAACAAAATATACACTGATAACTGTCTTTCACAGAGGTTGTCTCCCAATTGTGTTCACACGAGAGCGCTGCGTCTCATGAAGCACCTCAACGGCAAGTTCCGGACGAAATCCAATGCTGACTTACCGCCGGAATTGTTCGAAGCCATTGGCAAAGACTTCGGCCTGGACGCCAAACGGCTCATGGCTGACACCCAGTACACGGCTCGGCGGTACGGACATACGTCGGTGATACCCAGCTACGAATTAAAGACGCTGTTCCTGTGGGACCTATACGGTCCAACGGCGTTAGACCGCGCCGAACCGCAGGCACTCACGGTGGTGTCTACTCTGATCCGCTGGCTCGCCACGTTAGGCACTCGTTACAACGTCGACAAAGGGCGATTTTTGGAAGCCGTAGCATCACAGATACCGGTAACTGTCGTCAGGTCGACGGAAGTGACGTTCGCGCGGACAAGACACTTCTTCTTCAACAGTCCGATCTCGTCAGTCGACGTGGCGCACAGTACCGTGAAAGAGATGACGGATGTCATATGTAGCATGATCGGATATATCGAATCTCTGGGGATTCGAACTGCCGACACTGAGGCTGATGACCCTTGGGTGATGTTTTACAAAAGACTTGAAATGTGAACATTACAATTAAGCCTGTGCTGTGCGAGGTACGTCCGCGGCTGGGTGCGTGATTAGACCTCCAATTGCAACTTCATTCAGACATTCAACTGCACCCACTCCAGAGGCTCACTAAAACACACCTGCACCTCCTTATGATATGATCGAACAGAACTCTTGCCTCAACCGTGGGTTGGGTGCGCATGCTATTTAGTTGTGTATGTTTAGAACCGATTGTATTAAAGCCTGCTTGAATATTACTGTAGTTCTATGATTATGGCTATTGTGTCTGATAGTGAATTCCAGTTGTTGTTAAGGGAAATGTGTAATGGTTCTTACTAGTGTGGATGGTGTTGAAGGTTTTACTATTTAGATGTCATGATTGACGTTGGACGGGTTGAAGGAGGTTTCCGACTGCCAAGGATAGGTGACCATGAATGGCTTTGTGGAATACGGTGAGACGCCCGTTTGTTCGTCTGGTTGTTAGTTGTCATATGTTTACTTTTAACATTACTGACACACATACGTCATAATAAAAACTGGATTTTTCTGAAGAACAGGACACCGGGATTGTTATTAACTTTATTACATCGTACCCTATGTACATTCTAAGCTTGGAAGTTAGCCGGTAAGTACGAGAACACGGCACAACGACCGTTGTACACAAGTTAACAATTGTGACGTGGGCTCTCTCGATAACACATCAACTACATGCAAACATTAACACAGCTGGTGAAGCACATCGCAAGAAGAAACAACATAGAAATGAACAGAAACCATGCACACGCTCCTTACTATAGTTACAGCCTGCATCCAACAGGAGACGCGCTGATCGGTGCAATTATTGAATTTCCACCCAAATAATATGTTTTTGTCGGACCACAAAACGATGTCTTTTTAACAACACAATGCAGCAGAGAAGACTAAACCAAAAACTGTTGAAATCGACAACATACACTGGTTCTATATTTTGGTTCAGCCTGCCTCGCCAGTTTATGTGTACCATACGTTAACAGCCTGGCAATTGTTTCTCAAAGGAGAACCAAATACGCGCTGTAGTATGCTAATATTGATAAGTGTGACCTCTAATAATAATGTATGATCACTGGTAATTCAGCTCAGCTGTTATATAAGACAGATCCCTAACTGCAACTCCTCCATACGAGCAAACTTTACATGACGGATTTCGCCAACAACAATTGCATTGTATTTTTTTTAAACGTATCCGCCTCACAAATGCACGCACTGAAATGTGACGCTCAAAGGCGACCTGTAATTTACACAATGCAACACTTGTCATGGTCTGAATGACTTAACAAAGAACGACATTGTACGACTTCCTTACGTCGGCATTACAAATAACACTTAGGAGCAGCCTGTAGGGTCATGAGCGATTATACGTAACGATCTCTTTGTGAATTAATATGAATCTTATGTTCAATGTAAAAATGGACAAGTTTAATGAGCGCCTCTACTTTTGTAGTTACGTAGGTCGATGTTTTCAGCCATAGCACCGTCAAGTCGGCCGATTACTTAAAATCCTTTATGCACGACTGTACACACCAATCTCTTCACTATGGTCCGTTTCTATTGGTCACGATGGATGCGTATACACTGACGTTGGCTAACATCGACTCTATCACGTCTCCTTGATAAACTTGATCAATCGATTGAAACAGACACGTCATTTCTTTTTCGTGACAAAATATTAAAATAAATGTCTCGACGCATGACAAATCTGCACAGTACAAGTAATGACGTTTGCATAATAAACCAAAAAATAACTAGTGCAACATGATATCACAGGTGTTCTGAAAATGCGAAGTATTTCCAACTGTTTAAAACAGATGATCGTGCATTAAAATAGGTGATAGTTAGTGACAATTAAATGTCCCTTGACGTCCAGTCAATTATTTGTGCGCCTGGGGTACAATACGCACTGACAATCTCTCAAGTATGTCATCTGACCGAGAAATTATTGAACAGGATCAAATGTTAATTACGTAATGTATACAACAGGTGCTAACTAATATGTTTGCACAGCCCTTATCAGTAGCGAAGCACATTCTGAAAGCCTAACCCTATCATCCAGAAACACGGACACACATCACACAACAAAACAAATATTTACAGGCGAAGGTGCACGCAACTGTGACGAAACGGGCAATCACGAATTCACCCTCGTTGAAAGCTACAACGCGGACTCTGAATAAATATCATATTTCACGACATACATAAATTTCGTTTCAGCTGTTCCAACTTGTTATCACAATACATTAAAATGCAACTTTTATCTATTTTAACTACGCATCTGTTACGACCTGTTTGAAAAGGATTCACACATTATTATCTGTGTACCAGTCTCTGGGTCACATAGGTTATATCATGATACATAAACACATACACAATAGGAAACAACGCACGCATGGGAGCCATATAAAACACGAATGATTCTTAGATCATGGTGGATATGCATGACTGATTCACACAACCGAGACTGCCAAATACACAGTACAAGCCAACGAGTTTAGTTGTAATGATGTATGTCAAATGTACAGTACAAGCCAACGAGTTTAGTTATAATGATGGATGTCAAATACACAGTACAAGCCAACGAGTTGAATTGTAATGATGGATGTCAAATACACAGTACAAGCCAACGAGTTGAGTTGTAACGATGGATGTCAAATACACAGTACAAGCCAACGAGTTTAGTTGTAACGATGGATGTCAAATACACAGTACAAGCCAACGAGTTTAGTTGTAATGATGGATGTCAAATACACAGTACAAGCCAACGAGATGAGTTGTAATGATGGATGTCAAATACACAGTACAAGCCAACGAGATGAGTAGTAATGATTGACGTCAAATGCTTTAACAAATTCTGTTACGAAAACGATACTTTGGTGAATGGTCCTGCTGCGGGTCGTTTCCTCCTCGTCAAACACGACTATATTTCAGGCCATATGTAACACAGACAAGATGAAAGGTCTACTTCAATGCCAACCGTTTCAATTATTCTTCAGGATGATCTCAAATCACTTATGTACAATCAATGTCCAAACCTCGAGGTGTGAACTACAATCTAAAAATAAAGTGGTTTTTAAACAATTGCCAATGTCTCCCATATGAAACCGACTTTGTGGAACGTCATCATACATCAATGTTTTTGAACTTATCCTTTACTATTATAGACCTATTTGGAACTTTGCAGTTTGTTTACAAAATACCTCTTCTAAGTGCTAGCCACAGATTAGCGTATGTTGAGATTACTATGCTACAAAACCAGCTAATCAGAAACAACACCAGTAAGGAAACCCATCATAACTTTATATATTTACCGTAATAACTACTGCTACCAGAAAACTGCTGATACCAAACCATATTGATTACAAACTAGATAACATCAAAAGAAACTGAAATATGATAGAATTAATGAAAGAATGTATTAAGTAGTTTTCATTGGTTACCTGAATATCAAACTTTTCGTACTGTTTCACAAATAAATTTAACATAAAATGTATTAATATTAATTTGATACCATCTTAGTTGGCTAACTGTTATGATCTTTCATCTCTTAAAACAACAGCTAATTTTAATTCAGAATTTGATAATGGAAATAGATATATAATAGAAGTTGTTTTATGGCACTAAATTGACGCTAGTATACCTACTACAGTAGGTATTCAAGATCAGTTAGATTAATATCTATATTTGTAGCAACCGTTATTCCGACATGGCAAGTGTGTCTAATCGAAACATAAAATATACCCAAAAGCGTTCGAAACAAATTGACTTTTGTGGGACATGAACCTTCGACCTTGAAATGTTATAGCTTGTCAATCAGTTTTATTTTTGTGTGTTGTGTGACTCGTTTCTATATATTCCGAGTTAACTGGGTCGACAGCCGATGTCTCCAGATTCTTCATGATCGAAAAACGGTCGCGCCTCATTGCGGAGTCTGCGTACACTAGATGGCCGCATGTTAGAAAGTGCTGCCCCCTGGCGGACTTCACCAAAAATAACATGGAACTCGACAGAATGGACGTATTCTTATATTTTGCTTGTTGTTCATGATAATCCATATTTCGGAAGATTCAGAACGTACGCCTACCAGTGTTGCCTTCCCGACCGAGATACACGCAACCAGCACAAGGCAACAACCAGCACAAGGCAACAACCAGCACAAGGCAACAACCAGCACAAGGAAACAATTACGTTGCGACACGTGATTCCGTCAGTCTGTTTGAGTGGTTTCCGAACTTCCGGGTTAACAATGTCAATAGTAACCTACGCCTACGGTACTCCTACGTGCTTATGGGGTCAGCACACTGTTGGACTTCCTGCTTGATTACAGACGAAACAAAGTGCAGTATATTTTTGAGAAATGACTTTCTAATATTCACTTGCTCTGACATAAGTGCACTTGAGTAGTCAGATTTCTAGATGTGATTGTTGAAGCTGTTGACAGTAAAATGGTGTCTTTTTAGCTGATTTTACTAAGCGGAAGGGTATCTGGCAGCAATTTGGCTAGTTGACACTTTAGCCGGATTACTGCCTGCATCCAGTTGTAAATATTGACGGGTGTCATACATACAGGCATTTTGCAAGAGCTAGAGATATGAGATTTTGACTAAACTCGACCAGCATGTCAATGAGATGATAATAACAGCAGGTGAGAAGTTTAAGAAAATTTATAGGTCACGTTTTCTTATAATCACACAAAACATTAACATGGTCGCCAATGGGAAACCTGACAGTGTGCTGACCCCTTATGTTAAGTAAGTGTTTAGCGGGGGTGGCGACAAACGGTGGCGCCACACCACGGACTTTGGACATTGACGATATTAAAAATGGCTGTTTCTCGTCGTATTTGACGGGTAGTAAAATTACTGTATCAATATAAACTTAGAACGCGAGATAAATTGACAACATTATGTCCACGAAAGCAGCGATGCAATGTAGCTGCTTTTATATTTTAGCCTTTGGAAGACCATTCTCATGTGACTAGTAGTTCATTATTTACAGTATTTTAAGTTCCACATAGCCTACGTTTTTACTGCCTGGTGGACACACGCGTGTACGCCCTACTATTGCACAATATGCTCTACATATACGCAAGATTCTTGCCTACAGTGCTTTAATAACGTAAATATCCCCCGATCACGTAATACAGTCAGCTCAGGTTTGTGTCATCTACTTTCACTTTCTGTTTTAGCCATCACTCGGAGATGTCGTTTGACATCGAGCTGGCGGAGTGGAGACTCATTGACCTGGACGACGAAGTGAAGTTTCTGCCGAGCCACCCGCGAGCTGTCGTCCAGCAGAGAGGCGTCGAGAGCATCATACGACAGATACTGGAGACGGTCGGTGCCAACGACCCCCGCTTCAGATCGCGCCTGGTGCCGGCCGGCAGCTTCTACGACGGAGTCAAGGTGCGGTAAGACTAGCGGTAATGTGTGTGTGTGTGTGTGTGTGTGTGTGTGTGTGTGTGTGTGTGTGTGTGTGTGTGTGTGTGTGTGTGTGTGTGTGTGTGCGCGCGCGCGTGCGTGTGCGCGTGTGGTGCGTGTGTCTGTGTGCGTGTGTCGCGCGGCAACTCATTTTTTTATTGCATGAATTATTATGTTCATTATGGCGTATGACTACCGACAGCCCAATTCTGTTGTAAGAACCATTTTTGTTGTTGAAATTTAAGTGCTTCACGAGGAAATAATCTGTTTACATGACAGCGAGCCATTCGGTGGCGTGACGCCCCCCTCCCCGATATTCTCCCACCTGCTATTTGGAGATTTGACCGACATCTCCGCGATTTTGGTAAACGTTGAACTGTTCAATTCAAAAAAAAATTCCGCTTCGTTAAAACTATTTTACGATAAAAACGAACGGACAACCCCCCCACTTTCATAATAATAATCCTAATAAGAACTTCCATTAACATAATATTTTATTGTTCGATTTGCCTTAGATATTTCCCTAGATTTGGAGAGCAACCATTATGTGTGCGACAGGACTTGTGGCTTAGGAATTGACTTGGCGATCAGAGATAAGTCGAAAATTTAGTTGTCTTCATTCAGCACAGGTAACACATGCAAGTCGTCAGTTTGTGACTTGCAAACAAGCATGATATTCTGTCTGCAGGTCGGTCGTCAATACGAGTTCGACTACCAAATAGAACTGGTCGAGCTGTCAGTCGAGGGCCGGTGTCACGTCGACCGGCACGATGGGCCTAAGTACGTCATTGTCCGCCCAGCCAACGGCCAGGTTACGGAGCAATGGGAGGAGTTCCTGCAGCCGATGGGCTCGTGGGGTGCAGTCCTGGACTCGGCAAAGATCAAGACTGCGTTTCTGCGAGCCGTGGAGGCTGCCGTTGAGTCGGTGCAATTCCCCGCCGGTTGGTCTCCTGACAGTCAGATGGGTATCGTCGATCTTAACCACTACCTCATATACAAGACTCCTACACGTCCCGCGGCCATTTACAAGCCTATCTACGTACGTAAAAACGGTCCGGCAATTATGTTGGGGCTTCAGTACAACGAAAACTATTCGCAGACAGAAGACGAAGAAGCTAGGGCGAAGCTCAACCATTCCTCCGACTTCGTCAGCGTCGATCTGGCACCGAGCATTCGAATACTGAAACGTAGTGAATACTTCAGCGTCCGTTCTCTTGCCGAGACGCGGGACGACTGGAGATTCTCGTTCTTGAGACATGTGTTCGAGAGTGACGACATTCCTCTACATGTCGTGTGTTCGAAGACGGACGTAGGTCTATCCTCCCACCTGTGGCGAATGTCCTGCAGTTGCATGGAGGCGGCACTTCTTCAGGTAACATAAGTGTCTTCTTTTCGCGTGTCTAAACACAATAACAAAGGACACAACAATGTTTGACGATGATTTCTGTGGACGTATTTTTTATATTCCGGGGTAAATGGCCATGCATAATTGGTCCGTATTTCTGTTTTAGTCGAACATGGACACAGGTTGTATTAAGACTTTCTCTTTCTTCATGTGGTACATGTCTTACATTTCGACCAAATATATAAGACTACAGACATAGGTATCAAATGCTATATTGTGGGTTCCTCTTGGTGATAGGCTGTTGTGAAGCTGTTTAATGTTAAGCTTCTTTCTACTCTCCAAATGTGTCCTCTAGAGGGCGACAGACAGAAACCATGGCATTATTCCCTCATCATACTAGCTACATATCTCGTAAATTAAGATACTAGAACTTCGCTAGTATATTTTCAAAATGTCATCGTCGTTATTATGGTTATACATCCTTCGATCAATAACTGTTGATCAAAAACAAAACCGCTTCTGGTTTAGTGTTACGGAGTGAGCAACGCACACAATAATCATATCCCCGAGTGATATTATTTGATTAAGCCTGACACTAAGCCTAGTTCGTCGCGGTTAGCTTCTTGAATAACTTCTACAAAAAATAATCTCATGTTTAACAAAATATACACTGATAACTGTCTTTCACAGAGGTTGTCTCCCAATTGTGTTCACACGAGAGCGCTGCGTCTCATGAAGCACCTCAACGGCAAGTTCCGGACGAAATCCAATGCTGACTTACCGCCGGAATTGTTCGAAGCCATTGGCAAAGACTTCGGCCTGGACGCCAAACGGCTCATGGCTGACACCCAGTACACGGCTCGGCGGTACGGACATACGTCGGTGATACCCAGCTACGAATTAAAGACGCTGTTCCTGTGGGACCTATACGGTCCAACGGCGTTAGACCGCGCCGAACCGCAGGCACTCACGGTGGTGTCTACTCTGATCCGCTGGCTCGCCACGTTAGGCACTCGTTACAACGTCGACAAAGGGCGATTTTTGGAAGCCGTAGCATCACAGATACCGGTAACTGTCGTCAGGTCGACGGAAGTGACGTTCGCGCGGACAAGACACTTCTTCTTCAACAGTCCGATCTCGTCAGTCGACGTGGCGCACAGTACCGTGAAAGAGATGACGGATGTCATATGTAGCATGATCGGATATATCGAATCTCTGGGGATTCGAACTGCCGACACTGAGGCTGATGACCCTTGGGTGATGTTTTACAAAAGACTTGAAATGTGAACATTACAATTAAGCCTGTGCTGTGCGAGGTACGTCCGCGGCTGGGTGCGTGATTAGACCTCCAATTGCAACTTCATTCAGACATTCAACTGCACCCACTCCAGAGGCTCACTAAAACACACCTGCACCTCCTTATGATATGATCGAACAGAACTCTTGCCTCAACCGTGGGTTGGGTGCGCATGCTATTTAGTTGTGTATGTTTAGAACCGATTGTATTAAAGCCTGCTTGAATATTACTGTAGTTCTATGATTATGGCTATTGTGTCTGATAGTGAATTCCAGTTGTTGTTAAGGGAAATGTGTAATGGTTCTTACTAGTGTGGATGGTGTTGAAGGTTTTACTATTTAGATGTCATGATTGACGTTGGACGGGTTGAAGGAGGTTTCCGACTGCCAAGGATAGGTGACCATGAATGGCTTTGTGGAATACGGTGAGACGCCCGTTTGTTCGTCTGGTTGTTAGTTGTCATATGTTTACTTTTAACATTACTGACACACATACGTCATAATAAAAACTGGATTTTTCTGAAGAACAGGACACCGGGATTGTTATTAACTTTATTACATCGTACCCTATGTACATTCTAAGCTTGGAAGTTAGCCGGTAAGTACGAGAACACGGCACAACGACCGTTGTACACAAGTTAACAATTGTGACGTGGGCTCTCTCGATAACACATCAACTACATGCAAACATTAACACAGCTGGTGAAGCACATCGCAAGAAGAAACAACATAGAAATGAACAGAAACCATGCACACGCTCCTTACTATAGTTACAGCCTGCATCCAACAGGAGACGCGCTGATCGGTGCAATTATTGAATTTCCACCCAAATAATATGTTTTTGTCGGACCACAAAACGATGTCTTTTTAACAACACAATGCAGCAGAGAAGACTAAACCAAAAACTGTTGAAATCGACAACATACACTGGTTCTATATTTTGGTTCAGCCTGCCTCGCCAGTTTATGTGTACCATACGTTAACAGCCTGGCAATTGTTTCTCAAAGGAGAACCAAATACGCGCTGTAGTATGCTAATATTGATAAGTGTGACCTCTAATAATAATGTATGATCACTGGTAATTCAGCTCAGCTGTTATATAAGACAGATCCCTAACTGCAACTCCTCCATACGAGCAAACTTTACATGACGGATTTCGCCAACAACAATTGCATTGTATTTTTTTTAAACGTATCCGCCTCACAAATGCACGCACTGAAATGTGACGCTCAAAGGCGACCTGTAATTTACACAATGCAACACTTGTCATGGTCTGAATGACTTAACAAAGAACGACATTGTACGACTTCCTTACGTCGGCATTACAAATAACACTTAGGAGCAGCCTGTAGGGTCATGAGCGATTATACGTAACGATCTCTTTGTGAATTAATATGAATCTTATGTTCAATGTAAAAATGGACAAGTTTAATGAGCGCCTCTACTTTTGTAGTTACGTAGGTCGATGTTTTCAGCCATAGCACCGTCAAGTCGGCCGATTACTTAAAATCCTTTATGCACGACTGTACACACCAATCTCTTCACTATGGTCCGTTTCTATTGGTCACGATGGATGCGTATACACTGACGTTGGCTAACATCGACTCTATCACGTCTCCTTGATAAACTTGATCAATCGATTGAAACAGACACGTCATTTCTTTTTCGTGACAAAATATTAAAATAAATGTCTCGACGCATGACAAATCTGCACAGTACAAGTAATGACGTTTGCATAATAAACCAAAAAATAACTAGTGCAACATGATATCACAGGTGTTCTGAAAATGCGAAGTATTTCCAACTGTTTAAAACAGATGATCGTGCATTAAAATAGGTGATAGTTAGTGACAATTAAATGTCCCTTGACGTCCAGTCAATTATTTGTGCGCCTGGGGTACAATACGCACTGACAATCTCTCAAGTATGTCATCTGACCGAGAAATTATTGAACAGGATCAAATGTTAATTACGTAATGTATACAACAGGTGCTAACTAATATGTTTGCACAGCCCTTATCAGTAGCGAAGCACATTCTGAAAGCCTAACCCTATCATCCAGAAACACGGACACACATCACACAACAAAACAAATATTTACAGGCGAAGGTGCACGCAACTGTGACGAAACGGGCAATCACGAATTCACCCTCGTTGAAAGCTACAACGCGGACTCTGAATAAATATCATATTTCACGACATACATAAATTTCGTTTCAGCTGTTCCAACTTGTTATCACAATACATTAAAATGCAACTTTTATCTATTTTAACTACGCATCTGTTACGACCTGTTTGAAAAGGATTCACACATTATTATCTGTGTACCAGTCTCTGGGTCACATAGGTTATATCATGATACATAAACACATACACAATAGGAAACAACGCACGCATGGGAGCCATATAAAACACGAATGATTCTTAGATCATGGTGGATATGCATGACTGATTCACACAACCGAGACTGCCAAATACACAGTACAAGCCAACGAGTTTAGTTGTAATGATGTATGTCAAATGTACAGTACAAGCCAACGAGTTTAGTTATAATGATGGATGTCAAATACACAGTACAAGCCAACGAGTTTAGTTGTAATGATGGATGTCATATACACAGTACAAGCCAACGAGTTTAGTTGTAATGATGCATGTTAAATACACAGTACAAGCCAACGAGTTTAGTTATAATGATGGATGTCAAATACACAGTACAAGCCAACGAGTTTAGTTATAATGATGGATGTCAAATACACAGTACAAGCCAACGAGTTTAGTTGTAATGATGCATGTTAAATACACAGTACAAGCCAACGAGTTTAGTTGTAATGATGGATGTCAAAATACACAGTACAAGCCAACGAGTTTAGTTGTAATGATGGATGTCATATACACAGTACAAGCCAACGAGTTGAGTTGTAATGATTGACGTCAAATGCTTTAACAGATTCTGTTACGAAAACAATACTTTGGTGAATGGTCCTGCTGCGGGTCGTTTACTCCTCGTCAAACACGACTATATTTCAGGCCATCTGCAACAAAAATAAGATGAAAGGTTTACTTCACTGCCAACCGCTTCAATTATTCTTCAGGATGATCTCAAAACACTTATGTACAATCAATGTCCAAACCTCAAGGTGTGAACTACGAGAACAAATAGTGTTTTTTAAACAATTGCCAATCTCTCCCATATGAAACCGACTTTGTGGAACGTCATCATACATCAATGTTTTTGAACTCATCCTTTACTGTTATAGGTCTATTTGGAACTATGCAGTTTGTTTACAAAATACCTCTTCTAAGTGCTAGCCACAGATTAGCGTGTGTTGAGATTACTATGCTACAAAACCAGCTAATCAGAAACAACACCAAATAAAGAAACCCGGTAAACTTTAGATATTTACCGTAATAACTACTGCTACCAGAATACTGCTACTGCCAACCCATATTGATTACAGACTAGACAACATCAAAAGAAACTGAAATATGATAGAATTAATGAAATAATGTATTAAGTGGTTTTCATTGGTTACCTGAATATCAAACTTTTCGTACTGTTTCACTACTAAATTTAACATAAAATGTATTAGTATTAATTTTATACCATCTCAGTTAGGTAACTGTTATGATCTTTCATCTCTTCAAAGAAGATATTATTTTAATTCGGAATTTGATAATGGAAATATATATTGTAGAGGTTGTTTTATGGTACTAAAAGTCGAACCAATAAATCGTTTAAAGGGGAATTTTTTTTTCTCTCCATCGGATGATTTATTGGCCTGTCAAATTCTTGTTTATACAATTCCTGAAGGTAAATAGTAATAGAAATAAAAACTTGAAATCAATAATACGAAACACCCATCTACCTATATAACAGTTAACCAATACAAATGGATTGATATTCCCTGTAACCTAACCGAGATTTGCAGTGAACCTGTCCTATATTAAACATGGGTATTTTAGATGTTCCGAAACATTAGTCATTATGGGAAAATATTTGATTAATTATGTCGTAAGTGGTCTTCATTTCATACAGACATTGGAAAGAAAGACAACACAAGTATTCTTTACAATATCACTTAACAACCCATTTCGTGTCCAATCTACCCTCAACATAGTTATTTTACTTATTATTCTGTCTAAGTATTAGTTAACATTACACAATGGACATGGTGCATCAAGAACAAACTTAGGATAATTATATGGCTTGTTGTACGTAACAACTGGCACTAATTATAACATCTCATCCAGGTGCTAAATCTACAACAGGGTGGCAACAGGGTGCAAGTTAGGCCTTAGGGTAAAGGAAGTAGGGGGATCAAAGCCATGCTGGGGTCATACAGCCGTCTCGGGTTTCATTGCCAGCTGCAATGTTGGTGCTAACTACAAGCATGCCATTAAATCACTGAAACCAATCAACACACATCATCTGGGGAGTATTTCACAGAGACAGAGCTCATCAGGAAAATCCACCAATAAACGCCTTTTTTAAATTTACAGATGTCTTTAAAAATCTACCACTGTATCACCGAGGACGCTATTTCCGTGACACTGACAAGTGTCTCGGTGGCGCCTCCTGGTGTTGACAGTTGTCTTTATACAGGATCACTGTTAAGGAGCTCATCAGAATGTCAGTGAAACGGGCTCATGCTGCAATTTGTTTCCTGACAGATGACAGCATTACCCCTTGGAGGAGTCATCAATATCACACATAGCCTTGGGGTGGTCTAAAAGACCCAAACCATCCCTTTGGGATAGTAATTAACCATGTGTGTGTCACATGAAGTAACATGGAAATTTCAGTGGATAAATGCTCAAAGTCTAGGCAATGTATTTTGCTTGTGTTTTTAACAAATTCTAATTTCCAAGGGGTGACCATGCCTACCTGCCAAGAACAAGTGTCACTTGTTCATAATACGTCCTCAACAAAAACTGGATCTAGTCACCATATATGAAACACACCAAGTGTAGTCTTAACAATGAGTGGTCTTGAAGGCATATATTTTAACATAAAGAATATACACTAAACAAAATTCCAAGAATTATTGGGCTGCTTCCAATGGGTACACATAGTCAAAATTGGTCAAACCAAAACACACATCTTAGATCTGTTTTATCCATTTCTGCCAATGTGACAAATTTATCTTCAATGTATTTTATCAGGTGACTGGATCCATTGTTGTGAGACAACGTCATATATTTACAAGAAAACAATATAAATTACATCATTGGCTCTTGGGCATGCAATAATTCCACAACGACATCATATACAGTAACCAATCACTGTCGAACTATGACACTCTTATATTATTTTGTATTACACACATTAATACCTGTGCTTTTGTGAAAACATTCTAGCTTAGCAACTATTATCTTGACCCAAAATAAGAAAGCTGACAATTTACATTACTGTTCTTTGTACTGAAACATATCAAAATAATTACGCTGTTTTGTTCAGTTGCCAAACAAGAGATGAAACGGAGACTTAGAACTTTGTTTTCTACATATAGTTTTGTTTTAAATAAAGAAACATGTTCTGGAACCAACAATTTCAAATTTTCCGATACATCATGAAAGATGAAACCAAAAAAAGATATGTCTAACTTAGACCACTTGCAAGAATATATCTACATGGACAAGGCATGAAGATTAAAATTATAGCTTATTTAACCTTAACATTGAACATAAAATGTGTGTATCTTATAAAAACAATGTTCATATTTTGAATGTGATCAATAACTGAAGATAGCCCATCAATACAAGTCAACACAATTCTGCAAACAAACTACACATGCAGGTAATTTTGTAGTATTGTCACTGATAAGCAGATTCACAGCCAAACTGCAGGGGTTGAGAAGCTATGAATAAATTGCAGCAATGGAAACAGTCTACCTTGACACTCAGCAGAGTAACCAAGTGTTACCTCAGCTATGTTTTTGTACAAGTTCTTCTCCTAAACAAAACATAATAAAATATAATTTACCAGCATCCAGCTGCAAGGCAGGTTCTTCTAGGCATGGCTCATGCATCTGGACACTATACATTAGGCACTAGTTAAATAATAATAAAAAGTTACAACTGAACTATCTTAGTAGTTGAGAAATTGTGACAAAGAAAGTACATATCCAACACCTTCGCTTTACTATTTATACACATAATAAATCTTAAAATAAAAAACATGACAATCAAACATGGTAACACAAACGATGTCATAATCATGTCAATCTTTGGTACATAGTAATAATGTGCTTAACATTAACATTTAAAACACCTATATCCTTCAGAATTACTTAAATGAGAAGCCAGTTTCTTGCACAGCTTTAGTACTGGCAGCTTTATATGAACTATACATAAAACTGTTTGCTTCTGTCAATGCAGTATCTGACCAACATACCCCTCAATAATGTGTTGAAATCAAACTGACGAGACCATACCTGAAGGAAGACTGACATGCAGCCATGCATGACAGTGCAGCCATGTGTGAAGAAGATTCAATATTTACTTGACCATGTCAACACGGAATTTGAGGGAACCAGAAAACTACATTAACCTGAACCTTTCCATAAATGTAATTATTTTACCCAGTTGCCTATGCAACAGTTCCAGGGTTGGTAAGATGAGTGTGCATTGACAGAGGCATACGTCTACCTTCATGTGGCATCCGTGTGCAGATGACTCGTTTGTGTTTCCCTTACAATCAAACGCACTGCAAGGTCTGCCATAGTTAGTCCTCGTGACCAGAACGGACAGTGCAGGAAGCATACAATTAGGACACTGATGGTCAGTAAAATGGATGGACTGGACAATTAGGTGCAGCAGTAAGAACTTTGGTATCGACATCTGGCTTTTCACCAGCTCATGAAGTAGAAACCGTGAGAGAGACTATGAATGGTGATAGGTTTTGCACAGACTTAGTTTGTTACCCAAATTAAGAAATTTCAGATAAATCAGTTACACTTAGATCTTGTTCAAGGTTTCTTAATCAAGATGAGGACCTCTTTGTTAGCAACAAGCCTACACTAAAATCATCACTGTCAGTGGGCAGTGAAGGTGTGATTTAAAGATTAAATACATTTCAATTAAATCTGCATTCAAACAACGCTTCTACTTTATCAATGTTTGAAACAACCACATTTAGCAGTCTTATAAGAAGTCTTACTGCGTATATATCTTGATGATTAAGATTACCAAAATGTCACACCAAAGGTATTTATTGGCAGATCATTACGAATGGAAATGTTCATACCAGATTTACAGCCAAGCACCCGAGTAATATTTTGAATGTGATTATAATATGATTATATTAAATGTTAACATTGTAATAGAAATTTTATATGGATACAAACATATCCTATTGTAAGTTGCAATGACAGATAAACCACCACCAATGTGCAAGCCAGCCAGGGACATGCAAGGGCAAGACAAAAAAACGAGGTGATCTGGATAAATTCTGAGTATGTCCAAAGACCTTTTTGACATTATCGAAAATACGCAAAAGACAGGAAGACGAGACGCACAACGTAATCACCTGCAGAAGGGATGCCACCTGGGGGCAGCATGGGTACTAATGTCGCTATTGTCAGAACTGGCCCAAAGGGGTTATACCTTCGTCGCTGCTGTAGCAATTTTGACAGTGGAGACGGGACGCACGCACCCTCACGTCGGTGCCACGTTCGCCCGTCCCGAGGGGCGCGTAACACACACAGCAGCGGAAGCACTCGATGTGGTAGTAGAGGCCGAGGGGTTCAATCACCATAGCGGCACCTTGACCTGACCGACAGCAGCGCATGCCACACAGAAAGGACAACATTTATAAGACGAGCAACGGTGACGATAAAGACAACAGCAAGCAACAGGTGACGACCGGGGTTTATGACAAGGGGCGGGAGGGGATAAAGCACAAATGCTGTCCAAAGGTTGGCCGAAATACAGGGTTATGCCATGTTCCAATCAGCTTGTGAATACCGTGAACACGACTTGGTGAACTTGAAAGTTCAGAAGCAGCCCGACTTCACCACTGGTAAATTAAAATTTTTGCAACGAAGTGAAATAGGCGTGACAAATCTACGATAAACACAAGCCAACTGGAATGCAGCATTATAAATGTAAGAAACATTTACTGAAACAGGAATTTAATGTGGTGGAAAGTTAACAGTTTCCCCACTGAAACGGATCTCAACTGACAAAGAGAAACAATGCAGCTCATGGGATTCACGAAACAAATTAGAATGATATCCTTAAGAGGTAGCAAAAGTTGAGTTAAAAGGTGGTGAGGTGAATCAACATTGGACATCTTAAAAGTGTCATGAGGATAGTTCCCATTTCTCATGCACCAATTTCCTTCCATGCCAACACAT
Source organism: Escarpia spicata (assembly GCA_963995525.1). Taxonomy (NCBI): domain Eukaryota; kingdom Metazoa; phylum Annelida; class Polychaeta; order Sabellida; family Siboglinidae; genus Escarpia; species Escarpia spicata. The sequence goes on along the minus strand of OZ023215.1, from coordinate 14,814,843 downwards.
AACGGTGTCCGGTACTTTGGAATTTTGCAAATCTAATTATCACCCCCATCTGTATGCCGACTACAAATTATTATGAAACAAGCTAAGATAAGATAAGATTTGTAGTTCACTTCTAAGCAAATGTTGTACGTGCAGGTGTGGGTTTGTGCACGCACATGTGCATTCATTTCTTGCCTAATCAACATCATATGGCCATCATACAAATGATAATTTTATGACAAATAAAAAATTTTACTCATAATTTCATTTCTTGGTGTTTCCATACCAGTTCAAAATCCTTTAATATTGTCTGAAAAAGTGTTCCCATCACAAATAAGAATACCATATACCAAATGTTCACTCTAATTTTTTGGCTACTTTAGAAGTGCGACAACTTTTTTTAATTTGTCAACTATTTTAATATTGATCCCATTTTAGAGACAATTCCGAGAACATAACCTTGGAAGTAAATCCACTCTCCAATAGCACCATAAATAGCCTAATCTCCAAGATATATGAGACAATTTACAAACGCTTGTATGCTACATTACTAGTTCAAAATTTAGAACTTTTTTAAAAACTCACTGTGGCTATTGATAGTCAACTGGTAGATGTGGGAAAACCGAATTTCAGAGCTGACATGAGATAATAAAAAACCATCACCACATCAAATGTAGAATGCCACCACCACCACATGCGAAAAATAGTGCAAATGGAACTATGACAGACCATAAGAGGTTAAGTGTCGTAACTTTACCAAACACACGCTAAACATTTCACCTGCCAACTAGTTTAAAGAGAAAGTGCAATGATTGTCAAGGTAGCATTCTATCAATAATGGCAATAAGGTGATCATTATGTCATAAAATTGCCTCATTGCATTTCATTGCCAAATCATGTATTTTTGAAAGTACGAAGAGCAATGATTGTAACATGTTTTGCATAAATATATTTTTGTACTAACCACGATGGTAGAAATATTAATCAATTCTATATCACAATGTCTGATAAATCAATGACCCCTGGAAAAAACTTAGAAAGATGGCCTTTTCTTCAATTTCCTGTTTTTCACAATTTATAATGGTGCATACTAAATTTCACAAAACTTTCAAACATGCAGTAGAATTCTAGTAATCTAGATGTATTTTTGAGGTCGAAAAACTAAAAGAATTGAGACATATAAATTATACGAAACCCCTGACCAACTCTGTATATATTAACCAATGAAAATCACTGCACACTCCCTTTAAACGAATATTTACCAACATATGTTCCAAGATCGACCAATAAACTTCCCTAACTACCTTGGCTGGTATGGTGAATCTGTGACTTATTGGGGCTAACATGGGAGCTACAACCAGTGTTTGTCTTGCCTAGGGCAGCATGGTCAATTCCAGGGTTTAGACAATGGTTTACAGTTGGTTGGTTAGTTGGGGTTGTGATAAACATCAGTCCAATGCCAACCTGTGGGATGAGGTGACAACCCATAGAAAACTTTCAAAAACAGTTACTTGAGATTCCCTGGGGTGGGGAATTACCAACAAATATGTGGTAAACTGCTTAAATCCAGGAACTGTATCAGCCAACCACAGAAGACAAACCATGAACATGTTTTCATGAGAAAACGCATGCAAGATACACTCTAGTTTCTATACAACTCGAATGCAACTGATATGTGGAATTCTATAAAGTTGATTTTGAAAATTATATGCCAGCAACGTGCATCGTACAAAACGTAAGTTCTGTATTTTCTGTAGATTTAGATGATTTGTGGACAAGGAAGCAACTGCCTTCAGATCATAGCAGATATTACAATTATTTAAATAATTGATATGAGAAGTATAAATGTCATAGTTACTTTTTTAAATAATACCGATGAGTATTACTGGTCTGAATGTGCTTGCTGGCATGCAAGTTTCGCAAATAAACATAAAAGTTACTATTCTACAAACAAATACCTCAAACAAAACATAACTACAACAAAGGTAAACGGAATCGTCAAAGACGCATGACATGCACTGCAGAGCTGTGATCACACCCTTTGATGAAAGGGCAATGGTGTTCTCCACAAGGGGTTTATATGGAGTCCATAATTCTATGTTAGATTCTTAATGGTATATTATAACATTTTGAAGCCTTACAGACATAAATTTGAGTTTAGCATTCCCCTGGGTTCGACGACAACATCCAAGGTTGTAAATTTGACATTACACATGTGGCGCCACTTGGTGAGCAATGCCAATACTATTGAATGTGGCGCCATCTGGTGGGCTAGAATGAAGTATTGTGGAGAACACCACGTCACTTCCGCTACATCAGAAGATGCAAGCGACATCCTTCACACCCGAGTGCAGCACTACAGCACTACATAGCGATGCAGGTGGCAGCACCGACACATACTCGAACTGAGCTCACCTAGTGCATCACCACAATTCGCACACGCCTGATAGCCGTTCACGGCGATCACTTGCTCGGCGGGATGCGAGTTCTCACCCCCTGCCAACAATCGGGGTGGCTTCGGGGGTACAGGTGGCGGTTCCGAATTCTGTGATGATGTCCGGCTATGCACTGGCTCAGCACTGGGGTAGGAAACCTGAGAGGGCTGTTGATGATCGGGGTACGAGGGGTAAGGGTTTTGAGACAGTGACAAATTGTCGCTGTGGGGGTAATGGTACTGCTGAGTGGGACTGGGGGCGTAGTGATATGACGGACTATTTGGCTTTGGGGCAGTATTCGGATGATTGTGTGGTGATGTGTCTGTGTATCGCACCAGGGTGACACGATCGGTGAGAACCTGGTCAGTGGAAGTGGGGTGAATAAGAGAGGGTTGGTTGCCATAACGATCGTATCTATCGCTGCCATCATACGACGTTCTATAAGCGGGACTCGACAGCGACCGTGACTGCTCGTCGAAGTCGTACCGCTGCGGTAAACCATAGCCACTATCCCCGCTGTATTCTACCGAATATCCATTACTGCCGTCAGATGGCACCACTGCTTTCTGTGACCACCACTGCTGATATTGCAAGGGATCTTGCCTTTTCTGTAGATGTTGCGTTCCCTGCTGCGATGCGAGACGACGTCGCTCCGCCTCCTCAAATAACCAATGCTCCCCGGCATGGTTGATGTTCTGCCGCATTATCTCTGAGCGTCGGGGCGCTGGCCGGCGTTTCGGTTCCTCGGCTGGTTTGATCCAGTTGTCGCTGAAGCGCGGTCGTGGCACTGCCGCAATCTGGTGTAGCTCAGCCTTGGTGAGGTGGGTTGGTGACACCTGGTCATCCTGGTTGACAGCGGTGGTGACGGGTTTAAGGCTGTCTGCCCATGGTGGTGCAGACTTTGGGGAGAAGTCATCCACTGGCTCTGGTCTCCGCTGGTACTGCAGGGAGACACAAAATTGTGGCATGATATAGGACACTAGTGTTAAGGTCCAACACATACGGTAATACACAGAAAAATACACAATTCACAAATAGGCCTACAGTGACTAACTAGAATAAGTGATCGTTATCACATTCAGCATCGATGTGTTGTGCAATGAATAGTTCCTTCAATTTGTAAGGTATGTGTCATGTCTTAACCGATCTATTACTATTTATATATTAATATGTATTATATTTATTACACATGTATCTGTTCGTACACTTTAGCTCCTGTTTTAAGAATCACTGACTGGACTTCCTTCAGATATACAAGCGGAACATAAATAATAATAATACAAAACATTTGTATGGTGAAAATATCCTCGGACTCCCGAGCACAGTGGCCCATCAAAACCAAAGGATTAGACACCCTCATGACAGGTGTACAATGCAAGTCGTCAACAGATGGACAGGTGTGCTACGATACTAAAAGTATTTATTATGTTTTTCCTAAACTAAAAACTATTAAATATACAATTTATGTCCATCACTATAACAAGTTATAATGCGTTTCCCCACCTCCGAGTGCCTCCTTGCGTTGTCGCCCATGGTGTCCCTGGTGGGATAGTACGAGCTATTCCCACTAGGTAGTCGACTACTCCTCAACGCTGCCTCTCGTCCTGTATCCGACAGCGACGCCTCACTTCCTGTTGGGCTGCGTCCCGCCACATTTGACTGCGACCCATATGTCCGCCTCGACTCCGGTCTTAGTCCCATCTCTTCCCTGAGACTTGGTTTCGGCTGAATTGGCAGTTCCCGTCGCGGCAACTTCTCGAACGTCGTCCGCGGGCTGAGACCGTTGTTGCCACGGTAATTGTAGTCATTGTCCTGCTGCTGGTGAAGTGTGAATATTCGGTTCGGCTCCGTTTTGAACTCTATGTGAAACTGAGGCTGTGACGTCGGCGATATGTTATCCGGGTTGTTGGGCTCGTATGTTTGTTCATACTGGCCCTGGTAGGCATTGTTCCGAGGCACGTAACTGAGCCTTACTTCATCAACCTTTGGTTCCTCATAGGAGGGCATCGTGTGCGTGGGTATGGGGGGTGCATCATATTCTGGGGGTGCATCGTACCCCGCTGGGTTTGACTGCGGCATACTCCAAGGCTTCTGGTGATTCGTCTTCTCTATCTCAAAACGTTCCTTCTCCAGTCGCAGCTTTTCTGCTTCTCTCCGTATCCTCTCCTGGCGTAGAAACAGCAAACGAGTAAACAACATCATGTCAGGCAACAACATTATACCAACAACATCACTTTTGCTTATAGTTTAAATATTTTAGAACTACCTGGTAGTTTGTAATTTGTATATTTTATATATACCTGATATTTTTTATTTTGCATAATTCATAAATGCACTGTAGTTCTTTTTTTTCACTTTTTATTATGCATGACTTGTTTAAATGAACCTGGAAAGCAATTTGGGCTGAAAATGGCACAATATGAAGCCATATATTATACATCACTAGTTTACTTACCCCAATGTTGCACACCGAGAAAAGACTTATTTCTAGTTAAACCGCCTATAGACCAAAATTTATGTGATGCCCATGGATAGCCACAATGTCACTATGTAATGCCACGTTGGCATTTGTTGCTTGGCACCCTGCCAGAAATAATACCTCACAATTAAGGTCACTCTAGGACAGTCCCAAAATACTTCCATAACCATGAAAGTATAGGAAATTAGCCGCTAACACGGTCACCTTGTTATTCAGGTCATTTTCCCAAGGGTGACCTTAATAGACAGGTTTCACTGACCTCCATCAGCCTCAGCTGTTCCTCCCTCTCCCTCAGTGCCTTTGCTTCCCGCTCCTCCTGCAGTCTCTGGTCCTTCTCAGCCTTACGAACCCTCTCCTCTTCCATCCTCCGTTGTTCCTCCTTAGCCTTGCGAACCCTCTCCTCCTCCTCCAGCCTCTGCTGCTCCTCAGCCTGCTTCTGAGCCCTGTCTGTGTCCTCCCTCTTCCTTGCAGTCTCACGCTCAGCCAGGATCTTCTCTTGCTCTGCAATGACAGGGTTCATGGAGTGAAAGTTGCATTCTGGGTAAAACTACCATCTTTACCTGGTTTAAGAAAACATACACATGTGCAACGTTTACTTCTTCTACTGTTTAGTTTTCGACTATAAATTGGCCAGGTTCATTTTCGGACATTAACGCCAAAGGGAATTTTGGAGAAGGCGATCCCAGCTCGGTGAGTCCGTGACAGGTTTTTTTCATTACCCTGCGTGGGATGTTTCATTTCCTCTGGTATAGACACCAGATAGAAGGGACCAATGGCTTATAGTGTCTCTAAGACATAGGCCACGCAGCTGAACAAAACTGCACAAGTTTTGACATGGCGGTTGATGCCAAACCACCGATCAGTCGGCACCAGGGTTCAAACCCTGGTTCCTCTGAAAGACATTCCAGCATCCTGACCGCTTGACCACCACATTTCATTTATTTGATCATACTTGCTACCATATATGTCACTTTAGCATTTGATATGTTATTCAATAAATTATACTTTTGCAAACTTACAAGTTGTCAGATCTGGCCAGCAAATTAATAAACGTGTGGCACATGAATATGACTATATATTGTTTATGCTGTTTTACATTAAATTTACAAATTAGTGAAAAATGTATCATATTGAGGAAAGTGATTAGTATAGTTAGTATATGTCGATTCAACGGAAATTTGTATTTAAAGGACAGACGATGTCTGAATGCTGTGTTTGAAAAAGATCATGGCTAGATTGTGTTAACCTAACTGCAGTTCACTCTAACACATTTCAGCATTACAGATGTTACTTATTCAGATTCAGGACCTATAATTAAATCAGTCGTTTAACTCAGGACATCAACTCAATAGATTATCAGTTAAATTTATTTATTCTCTCCGAATAAACAGATACCTATAATGTAAATGAAATGTGAACCAGAGTATCACTTACCAACTCTCATACGGTCTGTATCAATAGCCTCTCTCATCGTCTGTGGTGTCTGCCAGGGGAAGGTATTCCTGTCGGCAGAAAGACACCAACTAAAGGGTGTGACTAATTAATAATATTTTTTCTCTCAATAAAGCGCCACTTCCAATTAAATACTCAAGGCACTGTACAAAATGTAATCTGCCTAAAAAATCATGATATCATAATTATAAGAACGCTTAAGTTAATTTTTAAATAATAAATTAATTATAAATTGTGATTAAATGTTATTAAAATATATCAGATAATATATAGATATAGAATAGTAATTACTATTTTATTTACATAAATACAGTCAAGGATAGATAAATAAAGTACAAATCTGGCAGTAAAATATCCAAGAAAGTAAAGTATTAAGGAAATACTACGCAAGTAAAATGAACTAAATTCAATCCATCTATTGCACTGTCAGCAGTGTGTGATGACAATCAGCCACACATACACACTGTCAGCAGTATGTGATGACAGTCAGCTACACATACACACTGTCAGCAGTGTTTGATGACAGTCAGCCACACATGCACACTGTGAGCAGTGTGTGATGACAGTCAGCCACACATAGACACTGTGAGCAGTGTGTGATGACAGTCAGCCACACATACACACTGTCAGCAGTATGTGACGACAGTCAGCTACACATACACACTGTCAGCAGTGTGTGATGACAGTCAGCCACACATACACACTGTCAGCAGTGTGTGATGACAGTCAGCCAAACATGCACTGTCAGCAGTGTGTGATGACAATCAGCCACACATACACACTGTCAGCAGTGTGTGATGACAGTCAGCCACAGACACACTGTTTCAGTAACAATCCCACTACTTACTGTTCATTCTCCCTCGAGTTAGATCTTCTCTCCACCTGCCTAAGCTTTCTTTTTTCATCTTCCTGCTGCTGCTGCCGAATCCTCCTTTTCTCTTCCGCCTGCCGAATCTTCTCTTGCTCTTCCTGTTGTCGCTGATTCTCCACCTCTGCCTGCCTCTGGAGTTCGTCAAATCTCTGTTGTTGTTTCTCCTCCTTTTCTGCCAACTAAACAACACATCACAATGTCAGATAAACAGGTCAAGGTCAGTTGTAGTACAGTCAAACCTTGCTTTATTGTCAACTTAGTAATACAGCCACCTCTCAATTAAGGACAGCCCCAAATTATTTTCGTAACAATAAAATATAGGAAATTAGTTTGGCTAATATGGTCACCTTGCTTTACAGGTCAGTTTGTTCTCATTACTAATAGAGGTTCCACTGATGTAGCTTTATTTCACAATGGTGACCATGTAACACACAGTGTGATTCTCAATGGGCCATCAAGAGCACATACAGTCCTACATACTTATGATCGACTCAATGCATAAAACCTACTGAAGCAAAACATTTTTGTAAAATATTTCTAAAATATTCCGAAGAAACATTGAAAAATTAAGACATTTTCTTATTAAAGCACTTTGGTAAAAAATATCATGGTGTGACATTGTGGTATGTGGTTGATAGCCTGATGCATGATGGGAGTGACCTCTGACCTCTCTCTGCCTTTCCTCTTCCAGCTGCTGAGATTTCCTTAATTCTTCCTCGTGCTTTTTGCGGATGCGCTGTTGCTCAGCTTCGTACAGTTGCTGCAAATGACAACATTCAGTTACCATAGCAACCCAAATGTTAAACACATTCCCACAAACTCTAGCATAAATCATGCAATACATAAGCAGACTCAAACAATTATACAGCAATTTGTGACAGATTTAATACAATTATTAACTGTTTTTTTGTTACAAATCATGATAAATTGAAGATACTGTACAATGACTGTACATAAAGATACAGGCAAGAAACTGATACAGAAATTAAGTATTAATAATAATACAACAAACAAATTAGGCATACATAATGTGCCATTTATAACTGTAAAAACCTGCTGAAAGGCGTGACAATACTAAAGAAACAAACACACTTCAACAGAAAAAAATGGGCAACGAAAGGACTTCAGGGGGCCCTGGGGGGTTAGAATGATTCAATCAAATACACGTTTCTTGTGTATAGTGGTACTACCACATGAAATGTCCATGCAAAACCAGAGAAAAAGTTAATGAAATGTTCGTACTATAACCAAAGTTACAAGAATTTAAACAGGGCACCCATCAAGAATTAGTTATGTAGAAAAGTCCATTTTAAAGTCGAGAGTCATTATTCACATGAAAACAAAATTCAACATGGTAGAACAAAATATTCATTGCTATTAGTAAAATCAGAGAACAGGTTACTAGTTTTTTTTAAATAGACAAAATGTGAAAATTTACCAGTTTCGGGGGGGTTAGAATGAATCAATCAAATACAGATTTCTCCTGCATAATGGCAGTACCCTAAGATATGTCTATGCAAAATTAGAGAAAAAGTTGCTGAACGGTTTCTGAGATATGGCAGCTAACGGCAGATGGCACACACAGAGTGATGGCATAAGTCTGTTGGACCTTCAGCGTAAAGGATTAAAAAGCACTGCCACCATACATATATATTGCAATGCTTAGAACCTAACAAAAAACCACCAATTATACATAGCTAAATTATAAAAGAAATGATTACTGTGCTGCAGGAAATTGACTCTTGCTTTAAGGAACACAGTGGGACCAGGTGAAACTATTTATTATATCCAATGTTCCATTTATTATTGCAGGCAAGGATGGACATTTCAAAGTCGTTCCTTTAAAACAGATGTTTCTTAGGCATCGATAATAATTATCAATATATACATAATTACACATAGCATAGAAAAGGGGATCATGGCTCACATACCAATTATAAAAATGCTGGTTACATGTGAATTGTATAATTATAGTGATTATATGTTTGAAAGCATTATCATTATGGTTGTTACATGTCATAACTCTTTTAAGTACTTGCATAAGACTTTCAAATTGGAAAATTACTGACTGTAAAGTACTAATTCAGGGGGTAGTGGGGTCTGAAAATCGGTACACTCTGTACAAATAGGTAAATGTTTACAATTTTGGATGACTTCTAATATCAGGAGTTTTGTAGAAAGATTCCACAGTATGTAGAATTATTTTGAAACCTGAACACTCCTGCCAATAATTGATGTAGAACTAGTGCAAAGTGAAACATGATTGGACACACAGATTGAATTGTCAGACCAGACTACTTCCACCAATGCATATCACCACATTACCTGACTCCTACCCTAAACCATGTTCGTAATAGTCACATTACAAAAGAAAATGTAATACCATATCTGGTATTAAGTGGCATTAATTTTGCGATTTTTAAAGAGAAATACAGCTGTATATAAAATAATGTGAATATCTGTTTTAGTTTGCATTTTGTGTGTTTATTTGGCAGCGAAAGTAAGTTACAACTATTTTTATTTAAATCATTAAAGTATTACCACTAAATACTACTTTCGACTTTGTTCAATATTCCTCACAATTATATTAAATTGCCACACATATGCTAAAATCTTGGATATTTTTAGTCAATATCTTTAAAAATGTCAATTGACAACATCCATATAATGCGGCAATACACAATCAAGCTCCTAATTTAATAAACATTAGTATGTGATATGTCTACAACCTCAAAGCAACAACAGGTTAAACCAGTGAAGCCAGTCAAAATACAAACACCAAATTAAATATCCGCCACCCAAGTGTTCTCTACAAGACCAAAAAGACAGCATAATAAACTATATTGTAATGTGCCAGTGGTGAAGGTGCAGAAGACAAGTCTAGGTGTTCTAGAGGGTGTGAGTATAAGTCTTGGTACCTTGTTCTCATAGTCGTCATTCCATTCCATCTCAGGCTGCATAAACAGGGCACAACACAATTTACACATCTGTCCTGCTACACACTTACGAGTCTTTACACGTCAATGTTTTCATATAAGTTTTTTACAAATCTCTCCGTCTATACATTTGTGGTAAGCTACCGTTATTGCAGTACTTATAAATGTAACCAATTACAGTTTCTGTTCAAATGCACAGACCATGAGCCATTATAACTACGATTACTTACGGATGTAAGCAAGATTACATCTGGACTACCACATAGGACATATATTTTGTTTTTCTACAAAAAATTACAGTTTGCTATCACTCACAAATAGCAGTGGATCACTATATCAGCGGAACCTAATGTAGGAAACTTCTGACACGTTGAAACTTCATGCCATGGGACACGTAACTTTACCTCACTCCAGGAAGAGCAAATAACACATGCTAGGTGTGCCTACGGGTGGGTGTTTCAGCTGGGGATGGGGTTCATGTGAGGGAAATAACAGGGGTGCAGGGAGTAGAGTACAACCCCCAGTGATTCACCATCCCAGACCCACCTTCCGTTTCTCTTCCTGGTCTGTGTCCCATTCCTCCATCCGTCTCCTCTCTTCCTCCAGGTCAAACATCCTCCGCTCCGTCGGACTCCGTTGTGTCAGTGGGGCCATACTCAGCGTACTCTGCATGTCCAGCGTGGCCCTGGCCTCGATACTGGCCACTGTGGAGCTGTGGACGCTGTCCGTCGACCTTGAACTGCACTGGTCTTGGTAGATGTCACCGTTGTCATGACAACAGTTATTCACGAGTTGACGACTTGCCTCCTCGTCGCGCTCCAAGTTCGCGATGATGTCCATCTCTCGCTGCTCAAGGTCGTATGCAGATGAGGGGTCGAAAATGTTGGTTGACTGCGAAGTGTTGTATGGTGAGTATGATGTGTCATGAGTGGCACCCTCTGGTGGCTGCCATAAGTTCTCTGGTGGGCGAGTGTCTGCAATGCTGCGTAGGTCCTTCAGAATACTGTCAGTTGCTTCTATTCGCTCCCATTCAATCCTCTCTTTCTGTTGCTTGTCTGAAAGACATAAAATAGGTTAACTTTTCAACCAAAACTAACATGGTCAGCATGTAGTGTAACAATTGTGGCCATATATAAGAGGTTGGCATGAATATATATATGTACACAATTTACGTTTTTGTATAAATTCATATAATAAGCTGAATCACTTTCTTATGTATGTACTGCAAATGTTACCTCAAGTTTGGGTCATATATGAAGTAATCCAATGAAATTTTGATCACACATGCAAACTAAATAACAATTACAGTCAAAAGAAGGTTTATATGTTTACTAGTTACTGTTTACTAAAATTGTTTGTTTAATAGTCTGTTTTCATGAGATGTGATTCCAGTTGCACTTTGCACTCACCATATTTTAGGTTGATTAGAAAGAACTTTGTTTGTGAGCAATCTCACACAGAGAAGCCATTTAACTTTAGAACATGCACAGGTAGGACACAACTTCATGACAAAACAAAGACAATGTAACCACAACAATGAACCTGTCTGTAGTGTGTGATATTCCTCGCATTTCTCAAGTCCCAGGAACTGTGACTTCCTCCGAAGGATGTCCGTGCGCACACACCCCGTCTCTGGGGTCACGGGGGTCACCGGGGCTTCCCTCTCCTCTCCACCAGTATTCTCTTCCATTGATTTCTTCGCCATGTCCAGATCAGGCAGCAGGTCATTCTGGTCGAAGAAGTCGTCATCGGTATTCGCAAATTCTCCCGTCACCGTTGGAAACGTGTTCCAGTTTGGTGCGGGAGGCGGCATCGAAGGGAGAGGTGGAGGAGGTTCGCTTGGCACTTCAGGCAACTCCATCTGGTGGTAGTCCTAGCAGTTAACAAGCAACATTTGTTATACCATAATTACCGACTAAATAAATTAAATAAACACACAGGTAATCAACCTATTTTATCTTGATACGTTTGCAGTCATAGTTTGATAGCATCGCTGTCTTGAATTCTTTTGGGAACAAAATCAGTCCAGTGCATTGGTAGATTAACACAAATAATGAATGCTATTGCAAATTCAGTAAAAGAAGAACAATTGTCAGAAAAAGAAGCAAATGATGATAGCAATTTTCACAACAAATTTTCCTCTGTGCTTTTAAATCATAAAGTCAACCTCCACGTTAAAATGTCAAATGAAAATAATTTACAACATTAAGTATGACTATAATTGGCTGTGCAGTAAACATACCACTTCAGTCTAATGGCAACTTGCCCATTTGCAAATGGCTTCATCCATGGTTAAAATATCAAATGAAAACAATTTACAATTTCAAGAGTGCTCAAAATGATCTACTCAGTGAACATACCATTTCTGTCTGTGACACTGTCACATCGTCTTGTTGTCTGTCGTCTTCCACCAGCTGCTGTTCTTCCTGTATCAGCTGCTCTCCTGGCAGCTGCTCATTCTGTTGTTCACCTTCCGGTGGCTGCTGCTGTTCCCACTGCTGCTGCTCCCACTGCTGTTGTTCCTGTTGCTGCTGTTGTTCCTGCCACTGTTGTTCCACTCGATTCTGTTCCAGCTCCTGCAGTTGCTGCTGTTGTTGTTCCTGTTGCTGTTGTTCTAGCCACCGCTGTTCCTTCTGCTGTTGTTCTTGTCGCTGCTGTTCCTGCTGTTGTTTCTCTAACCACTGTTGTTCCATGAGTTGATGTTCCGCCTCCTGCTGTTGTTCGATTCTCTGTTGCTGTTCCTTCTGTTGTTGTTCTTCCTGTCGCCGCCGTTCCTGTTGTTTCTCCACCAGCTGCTGTTCCTGTGGCTGCTGTTCCTGCTGCCGTCGTCGCCGCGGCAACGGCTCCTGCTTCTGCTGCTTCAGCCGCTGCTGCTCCAGCTGCTGCAGCTTCTGCTGTCTCAGTTCCTCTCGCTGCTTCTCCAGCTGCTGGCGCTTCAGGTGCCGCTGCTGTTCCCGCTCCTGTTCCAAGCGCAGCTGCTCCGCTCGCTGTTCCTCCTGTCGCTGCTGCTCCTCCAGCTCTCTCCTCCTCTGCTCTTCCTGCTCCTGCTTCAGTCGCTGCTGTTCCTCCTCCTGGCGCTGACGTTCCAGCTCTTCCTGTTTCTGCTGCTCCTGCTCTCTCTCGTCCTCCGACTCATCAGAATCTGAGCGAAAGGAAATATTGATGTAGCAAAATCTCACTTTGGTAATACAGCCACCTCACAATTAAGGTCACCCTGTGGCAGTCCCAAATTATTTCCATAATGGTAAATTATGGTAAGTCAGTTCTGCTAATATGGTCACTTTGCTATTCAGATAATTTTGGGGCAGTGTAATTAAGCATTTGAAAAAGTAGTTGGGAGCAGACTGAGATGGGCAGGACACGTACAGAGGATGAGTGGGAGAGATTAACAAAGAGAGCAGGGAAACAGAAAACATAAATTAAGACAGACAAAGAGACAGACATAGAGACAGGCAGGGAGACAGAAAGACAGACAGACAGAGAGACAGACAGACAGACAGACAGACAGACAGACAGACAGACAGGGAGACAGAAGACAGACAGACAGAGAGACAGACAGGGAGACAGAAAGACAGACGAGAGACAGGCAGGCAGGCAGGCAGGCAGGCAGGCAGGCAGGCAGACAGACAGACAGACAGACAGACAGACAGACAGACAGACAGACAGACAGACAGACAGACAGACAGACAGACAGACAGACAGACAGACAGACAGACAGACATACAGAGACAGACAGACGGACGGACGGAAGGACGGACGGACAATGTGAAGACAGACCTCCAAAAGGCAGGGATGAGAGTTGGAGGAATTGCAGAAGATTGCAATAGGTGAAGTATCGTTGATAGGACGAAATGGACTGAGTGATGTGTCCTCTCCCCGCAAGGCACAGAGAGGAAGGCAGAAGTCAGGGGTAAAGGTCACCTGCGAAAGGGTATCGTCGTATCCTGAGGTCCATCAGTCCAGTCCTCACTGCCTGGTTGATGACATACAGAACAGAACCCTGGTAGGAGTCATCCATTGCAACGCCATTGATCGCCACAATCTCGTCACCTTCCACCAACCCGTAGGCATCAGCAGCGCTACCTGGTGGTCAAATGAGATACCAATAATGAGTTACAATTCATCCATAATAATAACTTTATTGATGCACAGACATCTAGAAAAAAACTATGTTCAGGCATGTTTACAATCGATTGAAATACTAAAAAAGTATTTTTTATAATAACACTAACATTTAATATTATATGCTACTAAGACTTGGCTACACAAAACTGATGTACTGTAAGTATTCCGACATGTAAACACTGTATGACCCCTTAACCAATGGTGAATTTAAACAAAATAAAACTGTTACATTTCTTCTTATGGATTGTACATGAACTGCTGATAGTTTGGCACCCAAGTTGTAAAGCACCTACGAGAAAAAGTTTAACATACATACATAACATATATACATACGCAAGCTTGATCATAGTTAGATACAGACCTAGCGAGACTTTCTCGATGACAATGGGACAGCAGTGTTCCTTGCCTCCGCCGATTGTGAAACCAAATCCCTTCTCACCGTTTGGTTTCTGACTGATCTTTATCGTCTTCTCCTCGAACTCCTGTATGGCAGCAGCAAAATTATTAGATTCTAACGCTTGTTCCAATAACTCTTATGAGTACCTTCGTATGTGAAGTAGTATGAATAACCTGAAGGTCTTTCACACTTCAAAACCAAACTGGAATGATGCCGTAGGCAGGAAACCTAATACTCCTGTGCACAGAGATCTGACACTCATCATTGGCATTATAACCATCAGGTCTGTGCCGATTAATATATAAACACAAATATTTTATATTTACATAACTCGAGTAACAATAAACAATTGCATAACTATCACGGTGTCAAGTATATTTGATCAAGTATAATTCCAAGTACATTACATCAAGTACAGATATGTACCCTGAAACAAACTAGCATACAGTTGTCATTACCATCACTACGGCAACATGCTCCCTGATACCACACTACAGCCATCATTATATTGCTGTTCCTGAACTGAAATTACGCTCCACAATCAACAAGACTGAAATGCAAACATCACCAAATGCAGCAATCAAACAAACTATAACAAGTGCAAACTAATCAAAATGTTAAACAAAGCCACAAAACGTTAATGCATGTCAACAAGTACTCAGTTGTTATAAAAATAGTAAACCAAGCACTACAACATGAGCCATCAGAAATGGCAGTCAACAAGTAACAAGTGCGCCTGTGTGAGGTGAAGCATGCTGATTAGTGATGTCAATTAGCAGCCTCCGCAGGGCAGCACATATGTGGTTAATAAAACCGAACTCTTTGGCAATGTCACAATTCTGAATGTTTCGATGACATCACCGCAACGACCTAACAAACACAACCTATCACATACTATGTGTTCCCGAATGGAACCATTGCAGTATGGAACCCTGTATTCAATTACAACCGAACCTCTCTTTCTGGCCGCCTTGGTAATACAGCCACCTCGCAATTAAGGTCACCATAGGATAGTCAAAATTATTTCTATAACAGTAAAGAATAGGAAAATAACCTTTCTAACAAGGTCACCTCGCCATTCAGGTAACTTTTGCCCAGTCCCAAGGATGACCTTATTAGAGAGGTTCCACTAAAGTTTCTAGTAACTACTTGACCACTCACACACCCACTACCCCCTTGACATGAGCAGCCGGTGTATCTACCTACATGTATTCTACTACCACATGGAGCTTGCCAAGAAACCACAACATATTGGGTTTGGACCCCGGGTTTATATCCGGGCTGGCAATCAGCCAAGTCTTTTTTATAAAAAATACACACAGCTTCCTGGCTAGGCAAGTGTCTGGTGCTATACCGGAAGAAGCTGAACATGGAAGCTTATGGACCCTAAACCATTGTAGGTCTTTCACTGGTGTGTAATTAATCACCACGGGTGACATGTAATTATGGTCAGCCTGAAATATTAGTGGTCAGTAAATATGAACATATCCAATAAGATATTGTGTATGTTCAATGATCACTGGTAAATACATTGGACTCTCTATAAAGAACACATTGTCTATAAAGAACACATTGGCAGTCAGGATCTGTGTCATATAAATGGGTACATAATATTGAGCAGGCAAGTTCTTATACACCACAACACCCAGTCCTTAACTCAGAATGCTTTCAAGTTACTCCCTGGCAGGCCTGTTCAATCAAACACCATTTCAACTTCTCTGGGAAGCATTCAGCCATGCTGTAATGACTGCAAAAGACTAGTCATACACAAATATCCACCACTCTGTATAGCCAGGTACTCATCCATACAGGTGAGTGAACTGGAGCAACATAAAATGAACAAACTTTCCCAATGTTTGAAACCACAGCAAGGAGTCTAACCCGGAATCTCTCAATTGAGACCCAATTGCTGCAACTACTACCCCACTGCACTCAACAGAGGGTGTTCCTTTTAGCACGAGTCTTATACAAATTGATATCAAGTCCACTGTATATCCAAAGCAGCCCAATAAAATATAGATTATGAATGAGTTGTGGTTACATCCTAATCAGTAAGTAGCAGTGCATGTTATGTGAACGTTTTATCTTGGTGCTTGATACCATAAATACACAGTGTGCCTGTTCCACACGTCTTTGATTTGCGACTGTGTAGGATATATTATGGGGCTATACTGTACCGCTACATTTGGCCAGGGAAGGCAGCTACGCAGTAATTAGGTTGGACATTTACCATTTGTTTTATCGAGGGCAAAGAAAAAACAAAGGCATAAAATGGAATATACATGTCTGTAAACTGATTAGCTTGCGACTCATTCAGTAGGTTGGTAGATAGGCACCAATTACACAAATAGTATCGAGTGTCACTGGATATATCTGCATCTACTGTTACATATTAGTTGCAAAATAACTGTTGCTGTTAGTTTCTATGGTTAACTGTGTAACTGCTACCAAGACTAGCTCAGAAGCAATTAATTCCCATGAGAACTGGTGTGTCAAATTGAAACATTGTTACAAGTGCATGTAAAATGAACTTATTTAACTTCAGTTATCATTTACATTTCAGTGGAATTTCATGGTATGTAATGAAATGTCAACAAATTGCATGAACATTTTTAAAGACACCCAACAGGAAATGGTGAGTAAAACCAGTATGGACCCCCAAGGGGGTTTTAGATACTGCCACCACCACCACTATCACCACCATCACCGCCAGACCAACGCTTTTGCATTACAAACCTCAGAATCATTCTCCGCATTCTCCTGTCCATTCTCCGTAGACGTCACATCCTGTGTCACCTGTGATTCTGGTGACATCACATCTGACAAGATGGGTTCCTCCGCAGACATCACATCCTGTTCCCTGGGAGCCACCCCGGTAAGATTCTCTGTCGTCTCCCACTTATTTATCCCCATCCCACTCCCCAATCCCTGGCTCGGAGCCAAGTCTGGCGGCAACACCGGCTTATGGCGATATAGACACACGTCCTGTGGCTTCACCAAGGGGGCAGAAGTGGAACTATCAATATTCTCAAATCTCCTGGGTCTTGATGTGTTTTCGACGCGTGGCTTAGTGAGACGAGGCATTTCTTCCGTTGACATTCCCCGCTCAAACATACTGCGTCTCTCCTGCATTGACATCCTGCTAGGTTTTGTTGGTTCACTGAAGACGTCGTCCGACTCCTGGTGCTGCCACCTGGGCACACGGGGCTCATTTACGAGCCCTCTGTAATCCCTAGCGTGGGGTCGGTTCTCAGTTGTGTCATTTCTGTGTCGCTGCAACTGTAAAACCAAATGGTACAACCACTTGTGAAACGCTATGCGAGAGTGTGTTATAAATACCCACACCTGCGTGGAATGCACTCCATCTCAACACAAGGGTCGGAGCACTTGATGTCTTCTTGTCCAACTGATGTGTGAACAAACTCCACAGAGGCATGGGGTAAAGGTTGAACGTAAAACCCTCGAGAATCTGCACGAGGTAAAACTGTCACACTGCTACACGGAGGAAGTTATCACCCACATCCTAGAAAACATTTAGATAACATCAAAAAAAATAATCTGCTGTTGTCCTATAATAAAAATAAATTCACCTAACTCTGTAACATTTTAAGATTATTATTATTGAGTAAACTGCTAGTTTTAAACTTATATGCACAGGCACACAATACAAAATTTGGCTGTATTCATTGGTAAAACAAACTATTATTTTTTGTTTCTTTAGGGCTTCTTAGCTTGTGGCGATGTAAGTCTGTATTGTGATTTTATGGACTATGACAACATATCACTTCACACAAGTAGACATAAAACTTAGTGATCTCATAATACACATGCCATGGCAATTCAAAACTGTAAATCAAAGATTGAATCGTTTACATTCCGTGACAATTATATAGGCACACAGCATAGTGGGCATACCATGTCTAAAACTGTATGGCACGAAGTTAAAGGTATTCAAAGTCTATGGAAGTGTCTCACAAAGAACTCAAGTTTGGACCCATTTCAAAAGGCAGATAATTTTGCCCCCCCCCACCCCCCACAATGAGGGTTACAGCATAATTTCAAAATGTATTTATAATCGGGTTCCCTGTTCTACTGCAGAGCAGATAACAAATTGGGAACAATTTATGTCAAAAATGTCGTAGAACAAGTTAGTAACACATCTTAAGGTATACAAAGGTTTGGATATTTACACATTTTTTATAATAAACAGTGTAAATTTGAACAGTTAGCACCCTTCTATGATAAGAATCCCGAACAATGACACACATTATGGTTGCTATGAAACATATTTGTTTTGTTGTACATAACAACATATAAAACAAATTAAATAGTGACACATCAAGACATGCAAACATGTGCGTCTTCTTCTTTAGCTAAGTATAAATGAACTACTCCATCTAACATCTAACTACAGGCAGGGTTGCAAACATGCTGTGAATATAACTCACGATGAAATCACTGCAAACAAAACGAGACGCAAGTGTTCGGTAAACACATCTGTGCATATATTCATCTAGCGGAACACTCACCTGGTTCTCAGACTCCTCCTTTCTTCTCTCCATCATCTCCCTTCCTCTGTCTCGTGTCGTCTCGCCTGCATTATCCGGCTGACTCTTAGTCCGTGTTCGTGCATTCTGGGATACGGTGTACCTGTTGTAGGATTGGGTGGTGGACAATTCCGTAACCCGACTACTGGGTTGGTTATTGTTTGTTTTGACAGAGTGCTCACTTTCGAAAGTTTCTGTGCGTCTTATGTGTGCGTTGTCACTGCTCTGGGAGTTACTGTTAGTAGACTTCCTGTACACTGAGGTCACAGTGGCACTGTCTTGTGTGGTCTGGGCACTGTTGAGTCTGTTCACCCCACCAAGGGCACCGACGTCTTCCTCCGTGTATGGGTAGAAGTTACGACCTGTGCTTTTCCGCCTCTCTCTGAAACATAAAAATAAATTGTACAAAATGTTATGACATCAGGATGGTTATTAATTGTAACGTGATGAAATTTGGTGATATTCTGAATATCAAAAGTTGTTAGGGCATTGTTTCTATTTTGTAAAATTTCCATATTCTAAATTGTCAGTCCAAAAACATAATGTTACATAAAGTAGCTTATCATTATCTTGATGACATTTTGGGAGATTTGCAACGTTTAAAACAGTGATAACTTTTTGAGGGATTTTTTTATTTTCTTATAAAAAATAGCTTGTAAGTTTGCATGTCACTGGCTCATCATACAAATGAGACAGCTCATTATTCTACCACTCATTATGAGTACACCTTGACATGATCACAAAATAATATACCAGTAAAAATTTAATTCTGGACTCTTGCCAGCTGCGGTGCTGTGAATAAACTATCCTGAAGACTGTTCAGTAGTGTTCTGTTCAAGATGAGTGACTAGGTTAAACTTAGTAGAGAAACCCATCTCAAGACTCATTGCTCAAAGCAAAGGAAGCACCAAACTAAGGTATGGTCTGTTCCGACTGATAATAAACCTCCCACAGGAGACGCGAGTTCCTGGCACACCTACGCACTAATAGTGATGGACGGCCAGTCTTTATCTGGCACCTCTACACTGCAGAACCACCGCATACGAGTACGAAAACTCATATTTCATTTACATTTTGTATGTGAGTGAGTGAGTGAGTGAGTGAGTGAGTGAGTGAGTGAGTGAGTGAGTGAGTGAGTGAGTGAGTGAGTGAGTGAGTGAGTGAGTGAGTGAGTGAGTGAGTGAGTGAGTGAGTGGCCTGTTTCTTTAGAACAGAGGCAACGCGAGTCAGACCTAAACAAAGTTTATAAATATCTTAGTGGCCTCAACAGAAATATACCAGAAAATTTTTTCATCCATGAGCAGGAAATCTGCGAGGCTTCATTGAATATTTTAAAGAAGAAATTGAGGTCTCTGGCTACCGGCTAAAAGAGACTATACAACCAAGTATACCAACTAAGTAAGAGTGCGTGCGTGCGTGCGTGCGTGCGTGCGTGCGTGCGTGCGTGCGTGCGTGCGTGCGTGCGTGCGTGCGTGCGTGCGTGCGTGCATGCATGCATGTGTGCATGCTTATGCATTTATGCACGTGTGCAATGTTGTGCATGGGGTACCCACCTACGTAAACACATGTGCGCTTGTTGTGTCCATGCATCCATGTGTGTATTCATGTATGTGATTGCATGGAAACAAATAGCTATAGGACAAGTGAAAACATGGGGATTTGGATGGGGGTTCCTGTGCTAATGTGTGGGATGGGCAGTTAACACATCTGCCAGTTCACTGGGCATGACCATTGCAAAGATCACAGCAGGTCAAATGTAAATAAACAACTGGTAAACAGACACCACTGAGGTGTGTCAATATCAGATTCCTAACACCTTTCCACTGTTCCAGCACCAAGTACTCAACCCACATGTTGAAGGGACCAAAGGAAACTGCTTTACACAAAATGGTACTTTGTCTTAACTCTGCTAATGACCAGAATTATCTTGAAAACAGTAGCACTTGGGCTGCTGCCAAAATGGGCTTTGGTTATCAGCACTTTATCTGCCTGGCTAGTGATGATATGGGATTGATTTCAACTGAATCAACTCTCTGAACTGTTCCCTGTTATGGGAGGATTTAGCCTCTTCCACCCACTAGCATATCTTTGATGTAGAGATGATCTTAGGATTCAGCTAAGTACATGTCAAGTGTTGTTTTTATGGGGGATTGTGATAGAGAACATACATCAGACCCTTTAAACTGACTATTGCTCAGCAATGTGTAAACAAGTAACTAGAAAATTACATTTAAACATCCTCCACGACAACAGTCGTATCCAGCACTATACGCACTGTGCATGTAACGGAGACTACTGTACGCACTGCGCATGTAACGGAGACTACTGTACGCACTGCGCATGTAACGGAGACTACTGTACGCACTGCGCATGTAACGGAGACTACTGTACGCACTGCGCATGTAACGGAGACTACTGTACGCACTGCGCATGTAACGGAGACTACTGTACGCACTGCGCATGTAACGGAGACTACTGTACGCACTGCGCATGTAACGGAGATACTGTACGCACTGCGCATGTAACGGAGACTACTGTACGCACTGTGCTTGTAACAGAGACTACTGTACTCACTGCGCATGTAACGGAGACTACTGTACTGCGCATGTAACGGAGACTACTGTAATGATCATATGTATTCGAGCAATGAAAAATAATTAAATTATCAGCTGTTTGGAAACATAGAACACACAAAAATCATTCTCATGTCTAATTATATGGACAAACGCACTTACCAAGGCGTCAAAAAAACACAAAGTACTCAAAAACAATTACTTTTGTGGATTTGACGTGTATGAAAACGTACAGTGTCTTGATACACACAGTCATGACGGTGTACAGTATTTTTATACTACATACCTCTCAGCCATCATTTCACCAAATGTCTTTGACTTCCTATGAGAGGGCTCTGGATCTTCCAGGGTCTTATCTATCTCCTCTGTGCGTTCATGCGCGGCCTTGTTCTTTGTACGCATCTTCGACTTCCAACTCGACAAGTTCTGCAAACACAGAAGAATTCTAAGTTAATTTAACAAGCAAGAAACATCTTCTAAGGTTCCCTAGCTTCAAGGTTTACACAAAACTCTTAACAGATTTTTATAACTATTGTGCATTTTTATCATTTGCAATGACAAAAGAAGAACATGTATACAACATGAGAATCTTACTGAAGTTTTACAAAATAAGAAAATAATGTTGTCAATGGAAGAAAATAATAGCTTTTATGTTTATACATTTATGACAACTGGGACACAAGGATGCACACACATGTGTGCATGTATACACGCACACGGACACAGATAGACATATGTAGTTTGCACCCATTCACCCTTACTGCTTGATAATATTATTTTCTACAGTTAGGAATGTGGGGTTGAAGCAGATCCCAAAGTGCATGTAAGATAGCAGGAATAAGCTGCTGTGGAAACCTCCATACTGCCATCTAACGTTCTGAAAAAGTCCAGAATACCAGATGATATTTGTTAGTAACATTACTGTCAGACAACTTCCCACCACGTCTTCAGTGGTACAGTCGAACTTCTCGGTAATACAGCCACCTCGCAAATAAGGTCACATTGAGACAGTCCAAAATTATTTCCATAACAGAAAAGCATAGGAAATTTGTATCGCTAATAAGGTCACCTTGCTATGCAGGTCACTTTGGCCCAGTCAAGGCCAGGTGACCTTAATAGTGAGGTTCCACTGTACTCAATAAAATATCTGAATAGTACTCAGCTGTCAAAGCAACATCACCCAGTGCTTACAATCACAAGTGCCTGTGACATGGTACAATGCTACAATCCTGTCATAGATAATCCCTGGTCCAAGTGATGTAGCATTTATGACAGAACCTAACTATTAAGGTCACCCTGGGGACTGCACCAATGTGACCTGAATTGCAAGGTGACCATATTGGAGGGACAAATTATTACACCTGTGGTCACCTGTGTTCACCTGTGGTCACCTGTGGTCACCTGTGGTCACCTGTGGTCACCTGTGGTCACCTGTGGTCATCTGTGTTCACCTGTGGTCACCTGTTGTCACCTCTGTCTAGTGGAAAAATTATGACAATAGGAAATGCAAAGCTGATGAAGAGGACGTGCTAATGATGGGATGAGGACATTTGGTCATGTCCTGTGGCCAAACATCATGTGATGACATGTACACCATGTGTTGAAATATAATCAAATCAGTGTCACATGACCAAATATCTTGCATCCGTTACTCTATAATGAGACCCAGCAATATTAAATGAAAGCTGCCGATCTAAGACTCAGCTGCAGCCAGACCGAGACTCAGCTTCAGTGAAAGAGTCAGCTGCAGCCAAAACATAACCTAGCAGCTCTCTCAGTCTAATCGTGTCAGCACAAACACATCAATGACAGCACTGCACAGAATACTGACCACTACTGACCTCACTGGCACAGTGACACCAGTTCTATTATCTCTATCTTACACAAGCAGACATCTGTTCTTACTTTGTCGTTCATCCCAGCACTGCCTTCACTCCATCCCCTCTGCCTGGGGGCCCCGGATGACTCCACAGTTCCCATCTTCCTCACGCTCTCCGTCTACTCCCACGAAACGCTGCCAATTCTTCTGAACTTATCCTTCCATAACGCACAGGCGATAACATTCCAGCACAGAGACAGCCAGCACATGGGCAGAGATAAGCCTCTTCTGACAGACCCACAGCATCTCTGTATCTACCACAGTAGTGACAGCGAAAAGGCTGCGCTATAAATGTTCTGCAAGCACTTAATAATCTCACGGCGGCCGAGGGAAGATGCCGGTGCGTATAGTCGCATTCCCGACTGCCCCGGAGCAACCTATATAACCGTCAGCTGGCAGTCCACACACACACACAAGATCTTGTACACTGCTAATACAACACAGCAAATGCGCTTGATACTTCCGATGAGTGTTAGTGTGTTAGGAGTGCGACTGACATGGCTCTAGCTGCTCCATCAGATGGCACAGCAAGCTGGAGTGTCTTCTTTCATCTCCCGGGTCTAATCCATGTTGCAACACTGCACCCCCTCAAAGCCCACTGCAGCCCATAGCAAGGCTGTGATGTGTTTCATGTCACACGGCCCCGGCAATCACCACGGATCCGGAAATAGCACCAAAATACAATGTGGACTGTTGGCTGGAAACAGGGACGTTTGGCCAAGCGCAGACTCCGGAACTGAGATCAGACAATAGTGGCACCAACGAGTGGCTTGGGTTGTCCGCTGGAGGCTGAACTATGGAACGGAGACCCAGTCAACTGAAGTGACACTAGATGACAGTTTAGAGTGTCTCATTGCCTGTGTGGAATGTTTAATCAGGACTGTCCCAGTAATGGGATGAGCTGGTGTCAGGTAAACACACACAAAGTGACACCCAGAAATTCAGGATTAACAAATTGCAGTCTACACCACTGACATGAGAGATTACCGAGTGAAATAAGCAGACGACAGGGCATGCTTGCACACCATGATTACAAACATAATTTTGTAATGCCCCATGTCACAATATTTAATAGATCCCTTACATTTTTAATGCATTGGTCACAAAATGTTGGTTTTATCTGGTTAACAGGTTTCTTTCTTTTGAAATCTGTTGGTGAAGTACCAACACGCTAGTTACTTAAAATACAAATATATTTCTGGGAAAAAACTGGGGATCATATTAACAAACCATTATATTGATACATTTATGACCAGAAGTAATGTTTACGAATTACCATTAACCTATAAAAAAGATCTTGAACTGGCCTTGCAGAGACCATCCTGCAAGGCACTGTGCCAGGATGAAGAAGGAGAGGCAGACAGAGGAAGAGGTGGGAAGACAACATCCAGGAGTTGACTGGATTGACCTTTGGCACCTCCCTGAGGGTGGCAACGATGGGGGAGCTGCAAGGAAGTCATCAGTGGTGCACCAACAACCGCGTGGCTATGGGGTAAAAGTAGAAGAATTGGTAGAAGCTACAAAAGGAATAAACCCAAGTATTGTTATAGTACAGAATCAGCCTGGGTTAATTTGCATTAGCAAACTTGGAACTGAACGTTGTCCTAGATAACGGAACTGAATGTTGTCCTGGATGCTGGGTCAAACAAAGTACAGCTGTTCTAGACAATGAATTGACCCACTAAGGCAGCCACTGGTTTCAACATCTAACAAATGCCTCCTATTAGTTTGTTCAAATTTCTAAACGACTTCATTTATTTGAGACAATTTAATGTCACAACCCAGATATTTTGAACACATTACATAAAATAACTTGGACATGTATTTTACCTGCTCAAAAACTAAATTATTTCGTGAATATATCTAAACCTAATAATCGTATCATGCCAAATAGGGTGCATATAGGGAGACATCTTTCATCAAATAAATAAGCATGCTGGGATGTTTATAAGACACAGAAGAGTACATCGGTACTTGAGCATAGTACCTGCAGGGGGTGATGCAGCAGAAACAAAGGTACTTTCTTGGATTATTGTTTACAGTTTCTGAGCTGCAAGTTGAGCCGAGTTAGTACTAACACATTCACCAGGTGACAGCACTGTGCAACCAACATCCAGCATGTGACATGTCACTTGTCAGAGTACTATTTTTATTCTTCCTGTCACAGTCGCCACAGATCCTGGCCGTTAATGGCTACTGCCAATAAAAAATAAACATCCCATGGTTTTATTATATATTTACTAGCTTAAGGCTGTCATAAATTAATGACAGGATGTCGGTTAAGCTGTTATCTTTTGTTTCCAGTTCACTGTGCAATATGTTTTTGCCTGTTACACATTTTGCTATAAACAACAATACTCTATTGATTATAACCAGCTGAGATACATTCCACCTACATAAAACAACTTCAATCATACTTTGCATGCAAGTAATTTCTTGACACTGTCATCACAAAATAAAAAAGTTGACCTGTCTACTTTAAGTAGTTAGTATGCATGAATGTCTTTACAAAATGGCAAACTGTGTGAGACATCTTGTCACAGCCATACTGAAGTGACTGAAACATCTTGTCATAGCTAGACTGAAGTGGCTGAGGCACATTGTCACAGCTGGAATGAAGTCACTGAGACCATGTACAATGTCACAGCCAGACTAAAGTAACTGAGGTAGATGGACTGATTGGACCAAGTCTAGTCTGAGGCACCTTGTTATGGCTAGATTGAAGCAGTTAGGAAGAGACCTGTCTGCCAGTTTTCAAGACTGGCAGATGACTGGCCCAGATAGGTTATTACAACAGAAAAGACTGATGGAATCTAGAGGGGGCCAGCTGGCCACTAGGTTAACTAACAGTTCCACATCTACTGGCCACTAGGTTAACTAACAGTTCCACATCTACTGGCCACTAGGTTAACTAATAGTTCCACGTCTACTGGCCACTAGGTTAACTAATAGTTCCACGTCTACTGGCCACTAGGTTAACTAATAGTTCCACGTCTACTGGCCACTAGGTTAACTAATAGTTCCACGTCTACTGGCCACTAGGTTAACTAATAGTTCCACGTCTACTGGCCACTAGGTTAACTAACAGTTCCACGTCTACTGGCCACTAGGTAAACTAATAGTTCCATGTCTACTGGCCACTAGGTTAACTAATAGTTCCACATCTACTGGAAACTAGGTTAACTAATAGTTCCACATCTACTGGCCACTAGGTTAACTAACAGTTCCACATCTACTGGCCACTAGGTTAACTAATAGTTCCACGTCTACTGGCCACTAGGTTAACTAATAGTTCCACGTCTACTGGCCACTAGGTTAACTAACAGTTCCACGTCTACTGGCCACTAGGTAAACTAATAGTTCCATGTCTACTGGCCACTAGGTTAACTAATAGTTCCACATCTACTGGAAACTAGGTTAACTAATAGTTCCACATCTACTGGCCACTAGGTTAACTAACAGTTCCACATCTACTGGCCACTAGGTTAACTAATAGTTCCACGTCTACTGGCCACTAGGTTAACTAATAGTTCCACGTCTACTGGCCACTAGGTTAACTAACAGTTCCACGTCTACTGGCCACTAGGTAAACTAATAGTTCCATGTCTACTGGCCACTAGGTTAACTAATAGTTCCACATCTACTGGAAACTAGGTTAACTAATAGTTCCATGTCTACTGGCCACTAGGTTAACTAATAGTTCCACGTCTACTGGCCACTAGGTTAACTAACAGTTCCACGTCTACTGGCCACTAGGTTAACTAATAGTTCCACGTCTACTGGCCACTAGGTTAACTAATAGTTCCACGTCTACTGGCCACTAGGTTAACTAATAGTTCCACGTCTACTGGCAACCAGGTTAACTAACAGTTCCATGTCTACTGGCCACTAGGTTAACTAATAGTTCCATGTCTACTGGCCACCACGTTAACTAACAGTTCCACGTCTACTGGCCACTAGGTTAACTAACAGTTCCACATCTACTGGCCACCAGGTTAACTAATAGTTCCACGTCTACTGGCCACTAGGTTAACTAATAGTTCCATGTCTACTGGCCACTAGGTTAACTAATAGTTCCACGTCTACTGGCCACTAGGTTAACTAATAGTTCCACGTCTACTGGTTCTTGACTGAAGTGATCATTTCAGGCACATTGTCACAGACTGAAGTGATCACTTTATGTCACACTGTCACAGCCCCGCCTCATTGTTTACCAGACGTCCACAACTAACACCACAAGTCAACAATGTTCACTGTCAACAGAAATCTTTCAATTTGGCATGCCAGTTTTTCTTCTTTATAACAAACACCGCTCCGTAAACACACAGTTGGTGCAACGAATGGCGAGATAAAATGAACCAGTAGACTGCAAAATCACAGCCAACAAATACACCCAGCTTTGGCAATGTCAACATAACAGTCTTATCGTGAACCCCAACTTTTTCTAAGCCACCGACTGCGAGATCTATAATGATAAGTGTGTCTGCGGCGGACCCTGGACGGGGCACAGTAACACTTTCTTTGTGTTGACATTCCTAGAGTCATGCGCAAAATATGTCATTGTCTGTTCCACATACCTCGCATGGAACCACCACCGGACCAAACATTAAAAACACATCACGGTATTATCCAAAAATTTACTGTGTAGAGTTCGCTATGCAGCGAGTCAATTTTTATCAACAGTAATACTTGTCTAGGTAGGGCCTACTATAATTCCTATTCCTACTGAAGACATGCAATTTACGGTAAGATCATTAGGCTGATATATTTAAAAAAATGTCATATTAATGTCATAAATTATACTAGCCTTATTAAAGCAACACACAAAGGGCATCAGTTATCTCTACTAATGTTCAGTATTTTGATCTTAGAACTTTTTCACACAGATGCCATCGGGACAGTTGCCCACCTCTCAATTCACCCAGTTTCCATCCAACATGTATAGAAACATCTTGGTTCCACGTCAGTAAATAACTACTTTTGTTGCGTTTTTAACAGATCGCCACTTCATAGATTTATAGGCCAATGGTCCACGGGAGCATATGAACACAGAACAGGCAGGTGGACCTCAGTGTTCTGGCAGGAAGAGATATTGTCAGACTGAACCTATTAATATATAGATGATTTAGATTTGACGGTATTTAAACATCTCAATGAAGTCCTTTCAACATCCAGAAGGGAAAGCCAATAAATATGCTTACTTTTGTTCTGGTAGTTAGCATTCAGATTATATGATCTGTAAATCCTATGTACGTTAGACAGATTTTCCACAACATAAACTGCCAGTTCTTTCCCTCCTAGTCTACCACACCCCTGAAGGCAATCACCCACTGTGCCAAGCTGGTGTCTAACTTGATTATCCTATAAATGACATCTATCCAGTCTCTGCTGTACATATTCGCCACCTACAGTCCAAGAACAAGGGCAGAAACCACAGGTATTTAGGATCATTTTCCCATCCAAACAGAAACTGGATCCTCCATTCAATACAAATTGGACAGAACAGCTGCATGACCTTAAACCATGCCAAGTCTGGCACACTGACCTTCGTAGCAATAACACCCATCTAAGGACAATTTTCACTTCACCAGTGTACAGTGTTACTACAAATTCATCCACAGAAATAATCATTCTTGCAATTAAGTCTTACTATTCCCGTACAAATGTTCCGCCAGGCAGTCCTATTAAACAAATATTATTATTTTAAAAGTTTTTATACAGTTCTGACAGTACTAAAAAATGTGGAACATCAGGTTTGTAGATCTACGTATGTAGTATGCATGCATACATGCACACATGCACATATGTACACATGCATGCATGCACATACACTTTTGAAGCCTAGGTAAGAAAAATATGCTTAAAATTAACTAATTTAATTTTACATTCCTGACACAAATGAAAACCCACCCAGGTAAATACATTGGAACACAAATAATCCTCTAGGTACATAAGATATTTACTTGACCTCAACCCTTTGATTTGATCAATCTTTCAGCATGAGGATATTGCTATATATGGGGCATATAAATGCCATATTTCCACCATTTACTTACGGATTGGGGGATCGTGAGGTGGGTGAGAATGCTGTTACAGAACTACGACCTAAAATTACTTTTTTCCATAGATCAACAATGGGCCACTGATCACTGCCTCACTTGTGGCTGTTGCAGGTGGTTGTTACTTTGCTTCGTGGTATCCGGAGTGTCAGCTTAGAAAGGACGGCTTATTGATGATGTTATTAAATGGCTGACTGATTGAAAGAGACCTCATATATATGATCATAAAATTATAACCACCATATATGTATATATATATGTATGTAGACTAGTCGGTTAATATTTATTGAGTGCGTGACAATGCAGTGGTTGGCACATCCGCCTGGCATGACAGCGCTCTCAGTTCAAAACACAGACCAAGCAGGCATGGTACATTTGATGTAAAAACCTGACTCTCAACAATGTGGAATGTGTTTCCCTCATGACTCAAAGATCATGATAATGTCGGTCCCATCTCAATCTGGGACATAAAAGAGCCACTGATTACGACATGTACCCTGGCAGTGATCACCCTCAGTGCAGCATAGAAAGATCAGCTTGGCGATAATGTTCTGAAAAGGCTTAGTAGTAGTTGAATGAGACCTCATAAGAGTTTAAGACCATAACGTTCCCATCACAATGCTTACAGACTAGTCGGTTAACAGTACATTGCCGAGGACTGGAAACAACCAGTAAAACTGTCTGTACTCACCGAGTGCCAGTCCAACTCCTCGTGCTCCAGCGCTTTTGTGACTTTCTTTTGTTCTTCCATCGCTTCGATCACCTCCTTCGCTTTCTGCGACAGTTGGCTCCCTCCGACATACACAAACTGCAACGGGTCGGCGTGCGCAGTTGACGCCTTCCGCACCTGAACTGGGGGCAGGTAACTATTCCGTCGCTCGCCCGGTTTCACCCCATCGATATTGTCCGACGATGAAGAAGCCTTTCCCTGCTTCTCGAGCTTATTGCCGCCAAATCGAAACCGATTGCAGTCGTCGCGTCCAGCCCTGTTCAACTGAGGCGTGCTCTGGTAAACCGCATGGTTCTTCCACCGATTCGACAACAAATTCGGTGATGTAGCGCCCTCTGGTGGGGGTGTGTATGGAGAGTCGAACGTCGCCGAGTATCGCTGCTCGGCAAAGCGGTTGCCATGGCTGGCACGGCAGCGGTATTCCTGCGGGATTGGCATGTTATCAGTCTCACCAGTGTCAGGGGTAATGTTATCCGACTGACGCTTCTCAGTGTTCAACCGGCGGGTCAACGGAAGATCTTCCGACACAAATGACTCGTATGGCTCATCTCGTAGCTGTGATGTCACTGGGTCATCCTCGAACACATCTGATGACAATGACGATTTTGCGTTGTCATTCCGTATGTAGACGCTGCCACGATCGATGGAATCACTCGACTCTTGCCGGCTGTGGTGCTGTGAATATGACGACGATGATGTTTTCGAGTCGCCCCGATATGAGCTGTATCCACTTGAGCAATCAAGCGAATCACACGACTCCTGTCGGCAGTGTAGTTCGTCCGAGAGGATATTTTCCGACGATGATTCAACGTTGGTGAGGTGTACCTTCGGGTGATGGTAGCCAAGGAGATCAGAGAATGCGCTACAGTCAAGGTGTGGCCCCTTATACCATGGCTGGACAGTTCGACCAAGCCAGTACACGGTCACGACCACCTGCAACAAAACAAGCGTAACTATAAACACACTTATTTTATATATATTTTATTGTCTACAACAATGTTTTTATACCCAATCGATATATAATGAATTATTCTAATTTTTTTTGTATGTATTGTTTTGTACAATGGTTATTTTATATCCCATTTATATATATTCAATGATTATTTTATTTAACTTATTTATACATTATTATTACATTTATATATATACATTACATGTATACTGATTTTTTTTTACAGTTGTGATGATTTTACATTCATTCCTTTTATACAGCCAATTGTAATTTTTTTTTTTTTTTAACATGTTTACATTTGTATGCATCTGTGTATGCATGGGTTTTTACCTTCATAAAATATTTGACTCTTCTCTCAAAGGATGAAAAATCATTGGAACAAATTATGTACTAATCATGTTAATGCTAGCAGAAAATACAATATTTAAATTTCTGATAAGGTAGAGCTCCACATAAACAAAGACATTTTGGACACTCGATAAGCCAAAGGCTTTCTTGTCCACTTGCTATCTTTGGGTGGCAATCTTGTTAAATATACACGTTTGCAAACATAGTTTGTTGGCATTTTTCCGGCAGTAATATGGATAAGGAAGTTTCACAGATTCTTTGCGCTGATAAAACACACACCCACGCTCAGATGTATCACATTTCACGTCATTCTGATGTCTGGACCAGACATAAATTGCACGTGCTCCTTTCAACTCTGCTACAGGCAAATATGACTTGTTTAGACCTTACCGGAAGTAAGGGGTTCCTAGTTCAAGGTACACGTAATCTTTTGTTACACATGCAAGCATTTTCAGTGAAATGAAACTTGGTTTATTCCCTCAAAAGGTTCTTGTAAAAGGTCAGCTTTTTATTATTTATAATGCAATATCCAGTCCGTGAGATTTCTCAAAGCAATTAGTGTGTCATCTCCTGACAGATCTGTTCATTTAAACATCAACTTGACTTCTCTGGAGGCATTCGGCCATGTTGCAATTACTTTACAAAAATTTATCAAGATTTATGTCAAAAGGTACTCATTTGCACAGTTGCATGAAATGAAGCAAAGTGGGTTGAAAAAATTACCCAAGTTAAAAAACCCTGCAAGACGATCTAAACCCTTGTAATCTCGAATAACATTCCAACATTGTACACTATGACGCTACAACTAACTACATTACAAATCCAGACAATTTCTTTTAACCTTTGTTGCCTGGCTCCTTGTGTTTAGCTCTAGTGCACACTGTTAATATTGTATCAGTAAATCTATAACAGTGAGCACAAAGACACATGTAAGTGGTGTGCAGAAAATCAATCTTAGCCATACCGAGTCTGGTGAGAATTTAATTGAAGTATGAATCACCCTAGTTAGAACATTAGTCACCCAGTGGTAACTTGGTCCTCCAGGCGATGTGCCTGATAAATAAGCACTGACATGACACCAATTAAATCAGGTAGACCAGTGCATTCTATTTTGAAAAGCCTGTTGAACTGCATTCAATAGCAGCACTAAGTAGTTCTTTGGCAACCACAAACAAGGTAAAAAATTAATTTTTAAAATGTCCAATAAAATAGTTTTATTGAAATGTCCAGAAAAAATAGATGTATAAAATTCTTGAAAATGAAACAGCAATAAAATTGTGTGCTTTTACCATTATAGGTTTGTAATTTTATCCTACAATGTTGCGATGAGCAAAAAATGCATTTTTCAAATTTTCCATCTGAAACAAAACCACCTAACATTGGGACAAAGATGTAATAATGATTATACATGCATTGGTATAGTGGCCGTTGGACAAAGCACTGGACTGCTGATCGAGGGGACAGTGGTTCAATTCTACCTGGAGCCGTTTCAAAACTTTGGCAATTTTGGTCAACTCATGTTACCTGTGTCATTTGGAAGAGACACTAAAAGCCATTGGGATCATCTACTTAGTGTCTATGCCAGGGTAAGTAAAAGATCCCATCTACTTAGCGTCTATGCCAGGGTAAGTAAAAGATGGCATGCAGGTGGTAAATGTGTAACCTATCAGAGTGGAGGTCTCTATTTCTTATCCACTGGGTCTTGTTGCCTGCCGATGGAGTTACTTCTCAGTCGATTATACTAAAGGTGCCGAGAGACAGTCAGTGTACACAATGTACAGGCAAGTGTCATATATACGACAACAATGCTGTCCCTGATTCTCCACAGGGGTTTGTAGCAGTATATGGACGGCCATACAGACTGTACTTCCTCACATCCACATGGGAAGTCCAGGTTATGATTTGACTGCCAGGATTCTGCAAACTAATCAATACAGGCCAGCCAACTGATGTCAGTTTGTTTAACTTAGTTGGTAGTTTGATGTGCTACTTGACCAGCTGCTAGAGCACCAGACATGATACCTCTGACCAGTGTGTGTATATCTGTTCACCAGCTGTGTTTACACTAGTCCCAGGTATGTCTTACAGCCATTATCCAGGCAGCAAGAGTTTCATGACCTTCTGTGAGTGGAGATCACAGGGGACACTCACTAAGTCAATGTCATATAATGTACACTGACTGCAGAATGTATGCAATGATACTATATATGCAATGGTTCTCAACAATCATAATATAAAATGTTGTTATATTAGTGGTTGATGTCAGGCTCTGGTCACTTCAGAAGTGTAACTCAGTGGTTCATGGACCCGCCTCACATTCTTCTTGTTGTTGTTTATGTAACTGTAGTGTTTCAAGAGAGATGCGGGAAGCATGATATCCGGCGATGTAAGATGTGTTCTAATAAGGTGTGGTATTACAACTACACAGTGACATTAGGTGGAATTGAAATGTCAGTTAAGTACCCCCTAGCCCACCACCCCTTCCACCTCCCTCCATACCCAGCCTGCCTACCCCATTGACTTGCTTTGATCCGTATACCTATTACACATAATACTTGCAAATTGCATCCCAATGGCAGAGTAGTGCAACTAACTGGGCAAGGTTGAAGACTACATTCGATTAGTTGCGCTACTCCACCAGCCATCACAATGCAGATCACAAATCTGCCATTTCATATTTATTTCGCACATGTAATGCTTTTCGGAAATTGTATAAACTGGAGATGTTGAAACTAAATAACAAACAATCGTCTCACAAACGAATTGCTAGCTGTCATTCTTTTGAAAGGTCACCTGTATTTCACAACTGCATCATGATGTCAACAAAATTACTTCCGCCGTAATCACACATGTGTGATCATGAAGTGAAAACTGCACCTGGGTAGTGGAGAGAGAATATTGCACACATCTGTAATAGGTATATAGATCAAAGCAAGTCAATAGGGTAGGCATGCAGGGTATGGAGGGAGGTAGAAGGGGTGGTGGGCTAGGGGGTATTTAACTGACATTTCAAGTCCACCTAATGTCACTGTGTAGTTGTAATACCACACCTCATTAGAACACATCTTACATCGCCGGATATCATGCTTCCCGTGTCTCTCTCGAAACACTACAGTTACATAAACAACAACTTAAGAAAGAATGTGAGGCGGGTCCATGAACCACTGAGTTACACTTCTGAAGTGACCAGAGCCTGACGTCAACCATTAATATAACAACACCAGAACCTGGGGGCAACAACTAAGGCGACACCACGTATATTTAGATGTCTTTAAACCTATTATTAGACGTCACAGGAAGAGAAACCGCAACATACGGCCCTACCCACCTGTCCGAAAAATACCACTTATATTTAGAAAGAAACGGAATGAGAAACCACAACATACCTGCCCTGTCTACCTGTTTGAAAACAAAACATCACCTACTGACAGAGTCCTGCATGAAGTCACATGTACGTTTCGCAACCACCGTCATTAACTAATGAACCAACGTAGTATGCCTTCATGACACATCTATGTGTGCGCTACACAGCGTAGTCAGGCTTTGTGAAAAATGTAGCTGCATCAGAAAAACTCTGTGCTGACTGGCGTCTGATGGGTCCCACGACAATCAATTATCATCAGACCGAGCGACTGTTGACATGCTCCAGCGAACAGCTGGTGGCCAACCAGATACACTCTCACATTCTTTGTATTCCACAGGTGTGTGTGTGTGTGTGTGTGTGTGTGTGTGTGTGTGTGTGTGTGTGTGTGTGTGTGTGTGTGTGTGTGTGTGTGTGTGTGTGTGTGTGTGTGTGTGTGTGTGTGTGTGTGTGCGTGCATGCGTGCATGTGTGTCTCGGGTGTGTGTTAGTGTGCATGCGTTCGTGCATGCACAGTTGTACATGCATATGTGTGCACATGTGTGTCTGTGTGTGCGTGAGCAAGTATGTGTGTGTGTGTGTGTGCGTGCGTGCGTGCGTGCGTGCGTGCGTGCGTGCGTGCGTGCATGCGTGCGTGCATGTGCATTGCTTGCGTATGTGTGATAGAGAGTGCGTACATGTGTGTGTACATTTGTGTGCATACATGCAGCATACATTCATGCATGCCGTCATGCACCCAAGTGCATTGTCCCGGTATGGTACTGTACGCATGCAGTGTAAATCAAATAGTTGCAAACAGTGTATGAGACTTGTTGAACTGAATGGATGGATGACTGCGGCAAGTGAATCTATACTTTCTATCTTCAGCAGACTTTTGTAATGCTACAGTCTGCTTGTACTTAAAAAACTGTATTTTATGTGTGCAATTTTAAAATGAACACAACTGGCATTGAAGCTATGCAAAAATAACATTATAAAATAATGCTTTCATTGAAACGGCCATTACAGGATGTAGGTAGATCATGTGACGTATTATCTAACCAAAGTAAAATATCAAAAGGCAACAGATTATTTTATCATTGCACACTTGCGAAAACAATGTACTTGTGAGTATCAAGGAAACAAGAGCAACTTCGCTCTACTGCGTATTCTGACACTTTTTCTTCAGGCAGTACGGTTCAATATTACTGTTTTTTGTGTTCTATTTTTTGATCGGCCGAGGGCTTATTATCATTGTGCTGTTATGCAACCAGGCTAGTTCACCTTCCTTTAGATTCATTCCATGTATAATTTTTCCTGTCCTTTCTGTGTGTTTTTATCGCTCTTATTGGATTTCTTTCAGTTGCTCTATATTTTCATATAACATGATCTACACACAACACATATTGGTCTTTCAAAATTATTGTGCCTATTTTTGTTAACTGTGTGGAACTAAATGTATATGGAAAAGATCAATATTATGAAACAAATTATATTATTTACATACCAGTTTTTTAACAAATCAATTCATAAAATATTTATCATTACTAGGCAGTGTAGGCACAGTATTTCAAAATGAAACACTAATATTGCATACACGTGGATAATAATAATAATAACTTTTATTGAAACCAAGCTCAGAGGCACATCAAAACAAACGGATTGGTCAATCTCAAAGTGCATAAGCTGTATTCCAGATGTCAACAGATGGGTCAAGGTGCTAGGTGGATGGCAAGAAAGAAGCTTACGTTTCTCAGTCTTCGGTCGGTCTCGTATTTTAGCTGGTCTTGAGAACTGCAACAAAAGATAATAAATTTAGCCACAACACCAGGGGTGGCCGTGATCACGTCTCACCATTCTGTCACTGCAGATATGTTCACAGTTGTACCTTACACAGAAACCACGTTTTGTGACACCAAAATACTATTTTGTGTAGATCTGTGTTTGAATTAAGATGACAACATATGGTGTGTGATGAACATAGTTTAGGAAGCATGAAACAAAACATGTAAGTCATTTCATCTTGATAGAAACTAAAACAAATCAAATAAATTATCTACTAACTCTGTAAATGTTAGCAGTGTGAATATGTGTGATTTTCCCATGATGTGACATTCTATTATTTACTTGCAGCACAAATTACCGCAAAATGAAAAAATCTACACATTTTTCTTTGAAGAATATGCCCCCTGGAGATTCATGTAACAGAAGACATGGCATGTTTATCCATTTGAAACTTGAGCCAGGCCCACTGTAAAACTGTTGTGAAGTCCCACTGTGTCATTGTAGGGGTACTGTAGGTGGGGTAGACATCTTTACAACACGCCCTCAATGTAACAAACATTATTTGCCATAAAAGGCCAACTGCATGTATGTAAGCAAGGTATGTCTTGGAGGATGCTGCATTCACTGGGATGTGGATTCATACTCACATTTATCAATGAGCAGCTAAGAACATTTACTTAGCAATAATATGATTGCCTTAGTAAATTATGTTTTTTAAATAAGCAAACATACGAATTACAGATAAGTAGCACTATGTAATAATTGCATGTAGGCTTCATGAAACCGGACCCTAGTAGAAAGACAGCAACAGTGGCTTTTAATTCAGTGCATTTTCCAAAAGTCACGGGCAGTGGCATGAATGAAACTGCCCAAGTTTTTAATTGTCTTCAGGAGGAATCAAACCAACATTGTCTCAATTGACAGTTGGTCACTCCAACCACTTGACCAGAGTACTCCCAAAAACCTGGATCACTGCGTAGTTTTATATATTTAAACAGCTGTTGTTGTTATTATCCAACATCTTTTCAATCACCCGGAACATTCTAAGACCCACGCTACGGGAGCGAAATACTTAAAAGCAATAACAGGCTAATAAAACATTTTGACGGCTATGCAGTTAATAAAAAGTACATCATAGAACGCTTAACCCTTAGCACCTAAACACCTACTTATACACAATGGATGCCTGTGAGTCTAAGCTTTCTATAGCAAGTGGGTCTTAACTATTACATAAATCATGCAAAATGGTTGGTTGTACATTCAATACAAGAATTACACAATCCATGTATGCTTAATACTTTCCTAATAAAAAATCACAATGAATCGCCCTTACATCATGCTGCAAACATGAGTAACCCTACTGTTTATTAAGTTTTTTGTTTTTTTCAATGATACTATATATGGGTAGCAAAACATTTCATTTGTAAGTTTCTCAAAAAACGACAAACCTAAAAAGAAAATTCTTTTCCACTAAAACTCTAAATTATGTAATAAATTTTATAAACACACTTCCAGTTAATTTTAGGGAACAATGAGACAGTGTGTTACATTTTATCTAAAATATAATAATTAAATTTGTGTAATTGTATCAGATTTTGGCATTTGTAAATACTTCAACACACAACCATACAATTAATGTGTGCTGGTGTGGCCCCACCAATTAAAACTGCTGTAAACAGCCACTTCACAAATCTGACCTTTCATAATGAATCTGAAGTTGTCAGTGCAGCAGAACACACAGTCATACACAACCTGTTAATCCAGTACTAAAATTAGACACCCAAAGGCTATTTCCTTGCATGAGGTTCAAAACTTACTTTCCAAACTCCATGCCCCTGGGGAAACTTCTGTTTCCATCTCCTGTCACTGGTTATAATTGTTGAACAAAGGGTTGTATGCATAAGCTTATTAAACTTAGCACAATGCAGGAAAAAGACGAAATGAACTTAAGACATGTCAAAGATATCAAGAAAGATATTTGACAACAACACAAAAGATATCAAGAAAGATATTTGACAACAACACAAAAGCTGATACTTAATTAGCAGTTCTTACTTACGTGCCGACATGAACACGTCAATTCTGAAAAATAGCCAGTTGCAACTATTGAGTGGGCGTATTGTTACACTGACAATATGCCAGCATAGTCAGTCATGTCAGGTTAACGTGATCTATAGTCAGCAACAAGTCACTGCCAATGCCACTGAAATGTTTTCAACGTACCAAAGTATTACATAATTATCAATTTAATCTTATGTAGTTATTAAAGACATTTTCTTAATAAAAAAATCATCAACAGAAAAAAGAGTTTACATAATTTCCCAACCTGGCTATCCTCAATTTTCCTACCAAACACACATTTCCAAAGTCGGTGAAACCGAATGAGTAGTAAACCTCTGGGCATACAACTTTTGTCTAAGGTGTCAGTAAAACGTGCCTGGCAAAGGTAATAGCTTATTCAAAGAAAAAATATCATTGTTGAATAATAGCATCTTCACCGATAGTAACCCGAAACTGCATCAGTTCTTTTTTTTTCAAAGGCAGTAGTCAAGTTACCAGCTCGCTGTAAGAAGTTGCAACATAAATGCATTGAGAACAGTAAAGCTCTCTTTTATGATTGTCAAACAACTACTATTATGTTCCAACAAATTACTACTGTATACAGGAAAATGTTTTCTTCCCACAGTCAGAATGAATTTCTTAGGAAATATTTCTATGTGGCATTGATTTTGTCACCAGAATTAGAACTAGAGACACTTTTGGATGAGATTACTTTACAAGTGTTCTTAATTTGGAACAATGCATATGGATTTATTTTCAGTTGACTCACCATTACTGGCGGTAGATATTCATATTTACAAGTGGTTTCAAATGACAAAGCACCAGTTTTATTAAGCGTTAAATGATGTGTGACAACTTGCTAAACTTTCAACCAAAAATGCAGGGAATAAACCAAGGAATTGTCAACAGTCAACATCTTATGGTTAAACCCATGATGATTAACTTGCTTGGATGTATGCCTTATTTTTAAAGAGGCAAATCTCCTCGCACCAAAAAATAAAGATCCAATTTCGCCTTTTTTAAATGACATGACTTGCTTACACATTTTAGACCAGAGCAGCATGTTATCTTCACATGGATATATCCCCCTTTGTTTTAATGGCACATTTACATGCCCAGACCTCACTGTTTTCCTTTGCAAACACTCAGCTACACTTATTCCATATCGCAGACACCATACAACCAAAACATTAGTAAAAACTACTCTGGGTTGTACTATCTAGACTCCCGACTATTTTATTAAAACACTGATGATTAACACTTACCCTTCAGCAGCTGATATCCTGCCACACCCAGTGCAAACTGTACAGATTCCCAACAGGAGACAAGTAATGACAACACTCCAACTTCTCCAAGACCAGTTAAACCAATCCTCTGCTGAGTGAGCAAAGATCATGAGGTTACAACTGGCAGTTGGAACCCCTCAACCTGGAGTGACACACACAGGGCTCAGGTTTTTTCCCTTGTGAACCACACAGGGTCATTAACCAGTTAGTGAGGGTGTGAGAGAAGCCAGGTGGGTGTAGCAGCAGGCTCTTCCCCCACCAGTCTGGCTCTGTCTACAGTGATTATCAAGAAGTGGTTTCTCATCCACTTGATCAAAGAACCTGTGTGTGTGGTTCAAAGCTTCCTTTGCCAGGAGTGTGGTGGAAGAGTTTGGTTTAATGCAAGTGTGGGACTAGCTATTGAGTATGCACGTATGTAAGGATAGTAGATCTTGCCACAATTCATCAGATGTCACTTAGTTACCATTATTTTATTTATTAGCTTTATAGTTGTTTATTTAATTATTTTTATAACTTATATATTTTCTTAACCTTTTCGTACTTTAACTTATTTACTTTTAAACATTATGAATTTGTTATACCTATGTACCAGGCTACTGCTTTTTTTCTTGAAATAAACATATATTCGTATTTGCTGATACCAGATTCTGTTAGTCATTTTTCGTCATTTGTAAATCAGCAGATACCCAGCCATTTGTACATTCACGGTTTGTTAAAATGTCTGGTACCAGAACATGCAAGTCTGCTTATATAGTTGGAAAGTTTGTTCTTCTCTTTTAAAATGTATTTCCACATTCTGGATGCACACACAAAAATATTAAAAGCATATCGGTGGCAAAAACAATGATATAATCCTTACTTTTGGTAAAGCGGTAATAAAGATTTCTTAATGAAGAAACCACGCATGCATTCATAACACTGATACAAAAAAGACAATTGAAATGAGGGAAAGGAAATGCGGCCAGCCTCACCCTTGACGACAGGGTAACAAGAGGGGAATAATAACATTACGCAATGAACTAAAATGTATGCATGTCAAATGTGTGTGCACAAATTTCAATGACTGAATGGGGTATACATGCGAGTGTCTATGCATGCACGCACCCATGTGTATGTGTGTGCATAAGTGCAGACATGCAAACATATCAAACTGGCTCCTTCACAACAAACATTAGCTCAAGTGGCTGAGAGGATGATTCATGTGTATTTCTTTTCAATCCATTCAAGACTGCTGCAGTGAAGTGCCACAGAGAATCATTGTAAAAAAAACACCATCACATCACATGGGGGTGGCTGTCACTGAAACTAGTCTTAACCATTTGGAGCCGAGGAATGCTTAGCAAGATGTCTATAAAGTTCTTGCTAAACAGTGAAAAAACAGTCTATCCCATAAAACTAACCAAGCAAGCAGAATATATGGGATGAAGAAGCTTGCCACACTATAGGTGCATGTAATATGTATACCTTTGCATATGGTATTAAAAATATATAATATCTTACTTATACCGGGATCTTGCCAAAACACATTCTAACCTACGTTTTGTGAACCAAAATTGTCCACAAAGGTTGTGTGATTTTCAGTTAGGATTAGAAATACACCCAACATGCATCCCTATTGTAATTGTGACACTAGGAAAACTGTGGTTCCGATACTTTAAAAGAAACATGAAACTAGTTCCGGACTTCAAAATTACATGTACTCAAACCTGCATGACAAATTGCTACAAGCAGGAAATGCCAGTATCTTTTACAGCATTTAAGCACACGCCTTTTGCATAATGCAGCTTACACATAAGGTATATTTTGTCTGGTGTAATATTACCCTTTCCTACAGACCCAATGAAGGAGTGGCACTCTAAATACCCCTTGGAAGTCTTCACCAAGCTGTCAGAAATGATGTATCGAGATGTTATGTTCTGGTCAGAGGTTGGAGCTAATTTGGCAGTCAGTGGTCAGGGCTGTGGAGTGTAGACTAATAAATACAGTACATTAACCAACTACCACATCCTGGGCTAACTACCAGGTGCATCTACAAGTGTATGTTCAAACAGACAACATTTCTATGGTCTGTTCTGCATAAGCACAGTGCCAGTGTTGGAAGAACATGTCAGCTGGGTAGAGTATACTATTGAAAGCCTATTGAAACTTGTGCTAAAATTCAGCCAGGCAGTTGATTCCTATGCAGATTTACCCAAAAATATGCAAGTGGTTTTATGTTTGTCTTGGCATGGAATTGCATTTTTGTCATATCCTAGAGTTGTTTTCAAGAAAATCAGCATGGAAGTTGCAAGCCATCATGAGTTGTCCTAACAAATTGGATTCTGTCTTCGTACCCAGGGGATCCTTCCACTGTATACAGGGGAACTTCTTCCATCACTGACATGTGAACATGCAGGAAACTTGCAACTTGAAATGTAAGCATGCAAGCAACATGAGTGTCTTAGTCTGCACATGTTTCATTTTCCCTGTTCATAAACTATGTTTTCAGGGTCCAAAAAATATGTGAAGGAATTTGTCATGTTGATTTGTTTGACTGAAGATGTGTTCTATGGTAGCATACAGTGTTGTTCCGATTAATAAATGTTGTCAATGATTGGTTGGTTCATGCTTCCAATCAATAAATGGTAATAATTTTTTATTACAAAAACAGTTGTTTTGAACATGTAGGATTGAAACAGCATTTTGTGAAAAGATGCCACTTTCAAAACAGCCAAGGCTACGGCATGTCCAAATGCACCTCACTAAATGTCTAAACATCAAAAAAGTGTTTGATCATTTTCATAAGAAGTTTTTTACAAATGTAAATTTGTACATTTTCGTCTGGCTAAATGT
Organism: Escarpia spicata; assembly: GCA_963995525.1. NCBI lineage: Eukaryota > Metazoa > Annelida > Polychaeta > Sabellida > Siboglinidae > Escarpia > Escarpia spicata. The sequence goes on along the minus strand of OZ023215.1, from coordinate 14,771,778 downwards.
AAAATATATGTTGCTAATGTGCCACACTACCACTGCCACGATGCTCACCAAGAAACCAAGAAACGAGAACACCTAACGACTGATGTAGCTGAATGGCAGGCAAGTACACGAACACACCAGGGGACCGTTTCTCCCACGGTGGCTACACTCTGTTTACCACGAGCACTTTCACAACAAAAGTGTGGAATTTTAACTAGAGGACAAATAAGTTCACTGTAGTTAAAGTCACGGTCACATGAACGGTTTACTCCACATCCATGTCTGTTTATTGATTTACCGAATCAAATTCTGATCCAGAAACTATACAATACTGCAGCGGTTGTTGACATTTTGCATGTGCCTCTTGTGCTACAGTTTGTTTACATAACATCCAAGAGGAAATGATAATAAACAACAAGCTTCTGAGATATGGGTTTGTACACAGCACTGAAGATCTCTGGTGATTTTGGAGTTCTCAGAAATTACTTAAGTGAAACAAGACTGAGGTAAAGTTACTTGGGAGAATATCTTTATCTTAAGGCTCTTTGTTTTCTGGGCAAACACGTAAAGCAAACTGCTTTCCGCACGTTTTATAAGTCAACCTCAACATTTCAGTGCAAAAATATACATTATCTAGTTCCACGACATTAAATAAACTCAGTAACTCTTATCTGATAATAAATCATTACATTTCCGTTATGTAATTGGTAACTGGTGTGTCTTGCCTAATGAGGCTTTTCTCAACACTATCAAAAGATCACATGTTCACACAGGTCATTTATCTCAAATGTCATCTTATGTATTTATTTGCCTTCAATCAAAATAATTAGTGTTGCTAATTTAGCATACCATCGTTTCATACTTCCCATAATGACTGCGTGTATTGACACTTAAAAATAATTCAATTATCAGCTGTCCCAAAACATAGGGTGCACAAAAATAAATCTCACATTCATTGTCCCAATACTTACGGACGCGAACGAGTCCTGACGTCATATCATCATTGTCTATTACCCTGCTACTAACTATTTTTGAATGTCTCAGTGGCCCTATACCCGTGTGTCCGAATACATAGGGACAAAATAATTATATTTATTAAGGTGTCCCAAAACATACGGTACATAAAAATAATTATTTTTCTAGATGTTTGGGGTGTCCCAAAACATGATGTGGCCCAATACATAGGGTCATTACAGTAAGTGATGATTTTTACAAATTGTTAACAAACATTGCACCCTTTCCTTATCATGACAGATTTGGAACAAATATCTAGGTGCTGCTACAGTCCTTAGGTCCAGGGTCCTACAATAAGCACCATGTCCAAGGAACACATATGTTGAACTCATACTTATCTGGTGCAAAGTGACTAGCCTATTTACCACAGCACTTTGATGAGACCAGCACCATACTGGAACACTGTATCTACCTCATGGACAGATTTATCCCATATCTAACTGGTAACTCATCTAGATCAGATCTTACAAAGCAACTTGCTATGTGAAGTGATCCACACTGTCACCCATATATATCTGATACAATTAGGGAGGACAGGTAGCCTGGGAAAGACACCAATCAACTAGACTGTGTACCAGAATCATAATGAGGGCATTCCATTGCTAGCATATGGGCAATGACCATGCAGGTTGCACCATTCAAATGCCTCTTAGTTAAGTTAAATAACAGGTTAGCTGCATTCCTCGACTGTAAGCAGATTCTACTACTTTGCATCATCCTAAGTGGATAGATATAGATCTTTGCGTAAATACCTGCAAAGGTGTGTTATGAATATGAAGCACATTTTGCCTGCGCAACGATGTGCGAAAGAAATGACATCATAAGTGACTGGCTATGACCCAGTCTCCATTTAACATTGTCAATGACGCATGTCAAAAACACGGGTCGTGGTGACATATTGTTACTGTTGACTGTCAAACTGTCATTAGATTTGACAAGGATGATCATTAAAATTACTTGACAACTCAATTTTTTATCCCTCGAAATACTTCCCCTACCATGTACGCATTGTTGCATGAAAAATGACAAGACGTACAACCTCCCTGTTGTAAACCTGTTCTGCCAGTCTGTCAGACATATGATGTACAATGCTACGCATCGACACGTTAAATTCATTGTAAATCAATCATGGCATCCAACAATAACATAACAATGCCACATGCCAATGTGATTCATACTGTGCCTTTACAATTCATTCAGTTTCTGATTTTATGTGCACAGAAAGCCAAAAGCTTTATCAACCACTATCTCTGTTTTTACATTTGTATCCCTACCATGTGACATAACGTTTTTGCAACACTACAAAATGTTGTAATAAGACCGTTACTTTGCCATTTCGAAAAATTTGGATAAACACATTTTGAAAATCTCCAAACTGTTACTGATTTGGTAAACCAGTCACATAAGAACCACAACCGAAGGTCCTGGAACATAGCAAATTGGTAGGGGTGAGTATCGGACATAGTTTATTATGATATTATTGTGAAAGTAGCCTTAAATTGCGTGCAACTGATGTGTGGCACCATTGTTTGGCTTTAGAGACAGTTGATTAAAAAACTGTTGAATCCATGAATTTTGCTGCTATTGTCAACAATTGGTAGTATTAAGTTAATAAATCGTTAATACTCCAAAATGAAAAAAATCATGCATATGACCATTGTTTTGTGTGGCACAATTAGCTCTGCCCATGTTTACCAAGCTATCATTACTTTTGATAGTTCAGTTTATTGTCAATAATAACTATCGACAGTTAAATTTACTATTGATGGAACACTATTGCCAAATCGACAATCAAGATGCAGTGATAGTTTGATGTGTCATATCCCCACAAACAACACATAAAACAATATATTCCACTTACTCGGCAAAGGCACGATTGCTGAGGTCCTCCAAGTCACAAGGATGAAATAGCTGCGCGTCCTTCAAGCCAAACGTCTTACTGCAGGCCTCCAGGAATACATTCACATTATCCTGAAACACACACAAGAAGACCACATGAGAGTCGCTCACTGTGACACTTGAATATGTGCATATCTACACAGCTGGTTTCTTTCTTTTACCAGTGCAATGTCTATACACCATTAATCACCAAGATGCACTAAATAAATCACGGCCTGAGAAACGACATCTTCAAATCAACACAAACAACAAACATTCCTTGGGTAATCCAGCAATCTGTTTTGTGTCCGTGAAGTAACAGAAATTCATGAAGGAAATGGTGGAACAATAGAACAATGATGTGACCATGCATGGCGTGCAACAGACCATGAGAAGCAAACAGAAGGCATGTTGTGACCTCACATAAGACTAGTGGTCTGCTGCATGTGAGGCTTTGGTCTGCTACAGAAACCATTAGTCACCACAATGTGACAATCCTGTGCAGATTCTTTCACTAGCAGATTCACATAAAAAGTGATGCATAAAGCAGGGCATACACAGGCATATACAGGCATGCATACTTTTGTTACAAGTTTTGTGTTTATGTACACAGCCATACTTTTGTTACAAGTTTTGTGTTTATGTACACAGCCATACTTCTGTTGCAAGTTTTTGCACTTTGTATTTACTTCAATACAGTAACACGTACAATTTCTGCTCAATCGGTCTTCTAATAAAACAATACTCTGACTGTATTTGCCGTGACTTTTCCTAGCAAAAACTGTTACTTTATTTCCTTGACTTTTTCTCCTTACTGTATTTCCACCCACCGTGACACAACACACACCAATGAACACACACAAACATGTGATACCTATGGATTTCACAGCCAAGTGTAACCTGACCATAAGTACACAAAGTCTGATGGCTTAATCTGTCAATTTGGTCAGGTAGGTAGTTTGCCTGGAGGTAGTTGTTAGGCTTGGTACCTGGCACTGCGGATACAACTGTCACAGTGACGGAATCACTTCTCTTAACTATCTTCACATTCCACCAGAATGTCACAGTCAAAAATAACTTGTGAGTCTTGTCAAATGGCCTCCAATACAGTCACAGTATGTGTGGCTTGAATACACAAACAGAACACATTGGTAGGCAAATGAGTAATGTTGTAGCTCCACGATGTGAAGGCTTTGGACTTCTAAAATTTAAGCCCAACACTTTAAAGTTTGTATGCCTTTTCCAAAGAAAAGTTAAATGCTAAATAACAAAACATGCGTTCAAACATTCGCTAAGGAGCATTTAGTTTTTGGGGGGATCAAGCTGTATTATGCAACGTGTTGTACTTCTTCTGCACCTTTCAACACTATACTTACTCACAAAACACTGACAACTACTAAAAATGTCCATTTCTGGTTTTAAATGGTTTGGTGCACCCACCAAAATATACAATTATGCTTTTGTCGGTTCACCAAATGTAACATTTGCTTAACTTCTTCCTAGTTTTTCTTACCTTACTGTACAATTCAATTTATAATGTTTACTACACCTGAATATAACCGACACAGGCGAGATTAATCACTAATGCACTGGAACCACCTTTAAATACATTATGTGTGCGTAAAACCCAATAACAGTGTTCACGCCGACTGATATAGTAGACTTTTTGTTCGTGCTTTCCGTGGTATGAAATGAATGCCTGCAGGCCTTCAGTAATCTACTCTGATGATATCTCGGACAATGCTGGTGTTAGCACCAATGGATCCAGCCAAATGTTATCTGCTCTGTTCCCACGGCCATCCAAGCGCAAAGACTGACAGGCCTACACATGCAATAGATGGGTGGCAACATCAATAACCAGGTGAAACATTTAATAACACACACAAACTACACCAAGTGCCAAAGACATGTTGGCTGACACTTAATTGCAAAAGGAAACACCAAATCACACGTCTATCGTCTACTGCAACCAAATTGGGAGTTTGCATACAAAATGTATTTTTTTTAATCCTTAGATGTGGAACTAGACAAAATTCTCTGACTTGAGAACATATCATGCAAAGTTCTCAGTGTTTTACCTAGACTTCTACATCAATATCAGTTTTAATATATGACTATAAACCACAGCTTGGCATGTTTTGAAAAAAAAACGCTGACAAGCTGAGACTTCATATGTCCTCCTGAATCTGGTAGTTTTGGACACCCCAACATATACACAGATTTGTCAGTTTAACAGAACATTGCAGGGTGCCAGAATATGCCTGCTAATAATTAAAAATGAACCACTGCTAATAACAGTTGACATGCACTGTTGTAAAGAAAGACTAGCCTTACCTTAAAAGAATTAACATATGACTGACAAACTCACAATCAGTGCTACTCCTCAAAGTGCCACGCTCGACTGAACCTGAGCTAAGACATCCGCTTTCATTTATAGATGTGTGTGGACCATTGAACTCTGACCATCACCAATAATCCAGCTTTCTATAATCCACCCTCCATCCCGGTCCACTAAGTCGGTCTATTCATAAACCTGACAGCCTCGCAAGCGTAACGTGCAGGGCAACTGCGTCAATGTGCTTGCGCATTACGTCCATCCTCGTCATGTGACCTCGCTGACGTCTCGTAACGACGTACACAACCAAAACTATGACATCACAACCCAGGATCCAGGCACGGGAAACCGCAGGTCATGGAAAAGGCTGGAACGATACATATCTGAGGAATTAAATCTATGGCGTAAGTTGCATTAGAAATCAATGTACATACCAGCCCTTGTTTTTAGTGCATGGACAGGTTATCTGTAATATCAGAAATATAATTTCTTGTGACAGACATTCTGTATCTACACGGAACTGCATGGAGCATTTGAAAATTATAATATCTGTTGAGCTACAATGATCATATTACTACTACGTGTGTGTTTGTAAAGATACTGCTGATGATTTTGTTTGTTTAGTGATGATAAATGTGACCTTGGATATCATGTTATTTACAGTTGCAACAATGAGGAATGTGTAAATTCACAATTTATAATCTTGAATATATATATATATACAAAGACAGTCTGAAACTTGGGGGTACGTCATTGCTCTATGCCAAGATCAATGTTTAGCTGGGGCTAAGCAGGAAGCATACTTGTAAACAAGCTTGAAATCTGAACCAGCCAACCATATTTTAGAATGTAAAGCTGGACATGTGAAGTTTATGTTGAGTCTAAAATAGAAACATTATTCTGAATACACAAATGCATTAGACATTAGATTGTGATTATTTGCATACATGTTAACATCTGCTATCAGACATTTCCTATGCTGTCAAACATTTCCCCTCCAGGTACAGACCTAGACACGGAATGTTATCTCCAACTGAAAATATATGGCTAAATATACTTCATATTGAGATATTCATTAGTGCGTTCGTATTATCCGACATTCGACATTCAGGAAATGTCAGTTAAAGATGTCTATGTTTATGAGTATATAACATGCCCATTTCTGGCATATTCAACATTCCTAATGTTATTTATCATGTGGCAAACAATGTAATTTCCTTGTTTTTTTTTTTAGGCTGTGGGCTAAATACTTCTAAGTTTCCGTTTCATAGTCCAGTCATAGGGGCAGACAAAAAAGTGTATTATTGAAATGTTACACTGAGCTTTTGACTTTTTAAGATTTTTTATTAAACTGAACATTATTTTGAACTGAATAAAGAATGATTATTATTATAAGCATGTACAACATGCATACATGTATGAATGCATATTCTCATGTGTGAAATAAAACTTGCAAAATCACCACTAGCTGTCTATATTAGTAACTCTAAATAGCTAAATCATAAAACTTAATAAAGACAACTTGGTTTACAAGATGTAAACAAGTTAAAGAGGAAAGTCTAATTAAAACACCTTCTGAAAATATTTCTTTACTCAATACCAGAAACGAAACTACATTTTACACCAACACCAAATATACCTGCTGGTATTGTGAAATGACAGCCTAATCATAACTGCCCTAGTCTTTTTCCTATGCATGTATATAAACATGTTATATGCTGTCAAACATTTCCCCCACAGGTACAGACCTAGACGAAGAATGTTATCTCCAACTGAAAATAAACTATATGGCTAAATATACTTGATATTGAGTTAGCCATTAGTATGTTGGCATTATCTGACATTCAGTAAATGTCAGTTAAAGTTGCCTATGTTTATGACTATGAGTATACAACATGCCCATTTCTGGCATATCTAACATTCCTAATGTTATTTATCACGTCGCAACAATGTAATTTCCTTGTGTTATTTTCTTTTAGGCTGTGGGCTAAATACTTCCAAGTTTCCGTTTCATAGTCCAGTCATAGGGGCAAGTATGGAAAACCTGTCACAAGAAGGTGTATTATTGAAATGTTACACTGAGCTTTTGGCTTTTTGAGATTGTTAATGAAAATGAACATTATTTTCAACTGAATAAAGAATGACTAGAATAATATGGAAGATTAAATTTGAATAACAAGATTTAAACTTACAAAGGAGCTCTATTTGAAACTTACATAGGAGCTCTATTTGAAACTTACATAGGAGCTGTATCTGAAACTGGAATCACTAAATCTGTCCAATCAGTATGTGTTAGATATGTGACACACAAGTAAATAACATTGACATACAGTGCACGAGTACTCATGATACAGATATATGTCACTTTGGTCTACGATTTACTGTGCGCTTTCGTGTAGCGTATGTCAATGTTGTTTACTTGTGCGTCAGATATCTAACAAAATTGGACGGTGATCCGATAAGGCTTTCCGTATTCCGGTCACAAAGTTTTCCGTTTTGATTATATATCTTGAGCAAAATCATAGACATAGGCTCAGTGGAACAATTCAGTAATAACATACCAATTCTGTTATTAATTTTGCAAGAGATTTCATGTTGCCCCCATGACTTGGGACCTCGGCCTATTTCTATCAAAGTGTTAGCCACACACCTGAATGCTTCAGATGAATTAACAGTATGTTCTTATATAGCACAGTATCCAGTCTTTAGAGCTAATCAAAGTGGTGTAGTTACACTTCACCTACTGTTCACTTGACCGCCAATAAATATCAACTTTCCTGGAGAGTTTTCAGCCATGCTACAGTTACTGCATAAAGACTTTGTAAACATATATCCACCACTGTTTGTTGCCAGGCACTCATTTACACAGAGCATGAACTGAAGCAATATAGAGTGAAAGAAATTGCCCAAGCTTTGAAATGACAACAATAAGATTTAAACCTGGACTGAGAGTCTGATGTTCTAAACTCAAACCTGGATTGAGAGTCCGATGTTCTAAACTCAAACCTGGATTCTGTCGATTGAGTCTGGTGTTCGACCCACTGTGCCACTATACCCCACTAGTAAACCATGCTGCAAACAGTGCCAATGGACCAACCTACGTTTCACGCGGCCACCCACGCTGGAAATGGTGAAAACACAGGAAGACAATGCATACAAACACGTAGCTGATAGTGCAACAATGTGCAATATTGCACTTTACCATGACCTACCGCACTCAAAAACAAACCGCACACCAACAAGATCAATATATTGTCTGTGTATGTTTAATTTATTCGCATTTCAGCATGCCCGGTCATTTGGCTTGGCTTGCCATGGCACATCAAGGCAGAGGTGGTGTTCCAAATACAAAGACGTCATAATGAGAAGTTAGCGTCATAATGAGAAGTTAGCGGGGCAGCGAAAGGACTAATGATGTAAATGGCTGAATAACAATAAGCATTGAATGCAGCGTAATCTTGTGGGCACATCAACACAATCTCAGAAACCACACGGTCATTAAATTATATAAGATGTACATTATGTTACCCTTAAAGGTGCCGTGCTGCAATGGTTTATGTAAGATGTACATTTCAAAGATGCAATGTTTGATAGTTTTTATCATAAATTCATGTTATATGACCCATACAAAATGTATCTATTTTAACATCGTTGCTTTCCAAATGTGCTAATGAACAACTATTTAAAATAACAATTTACGGTTATCTTTTTATGAAGATCAACATAACCATTCACCACACAGCGTAAACATGATACACATTTGAAACGTTCAAATCAAATTAATCAGATTATGAAGAAATTATGTGATTCGTTAACAGACCACCAAGGTGCTACAGTAGATTATTCATACCACATAACAATCTTTTATAATAAAACCGGACAAACTTTGTCCCTTTTACATAAACAAAAACATTCTCCGACTGACCTTTGCTTGTGTCAGATGATTTATGACCCAACAACATAGTTTGGTGAATCAGTTGGAATATGTGACTGACTGCCTTGTATGTAGAGATTCTGGTGGAATAATAACACCATGCTAGCTAGACACAGTGTACTCTGGCTTGATTATGCAACAGGCAATAAGGCACAGGTAGTCAGAGAGATTAGTACAGATGATAACAAGGCACAGGTGATGTTGTGGACAGGAAGGCCACAGAATGACCTGTCAAGTATGATGTCAGAGTCATCAGTCACACTGCAGGATGAAAGGACAAAACCAAGGTCAGATTTGAGGAGCCGATCAATCACCTGTGTGGATATTGTGAGGGAGTTCTGGGGGAAAATAAGGGGTTAAATGGAGATTATAAATTATTACTAACCCCTCTGAACAAAATCCCTCAAAGACAAAATCTCTCGCATCTTAACACAATTAGTTTTCACTTATGGAGCATTGTGGTGCAGTGTTTGGAACATAAGACCCTTGACTGAGAGAACCCATGTTTGGCTTGCTGCCATTTCAAATCTTGTGCAAGTTTGTTCACTCTACCTTGCTTCAGTTCACTGGCTACAAACAGCGGTGGATATTTGTGTATAAACGATAATTATAGAGTGGCTTAATTCTTCCCAGGGAAGTCAAGATGGCGATCGTCTGATTGGGTCAGTCATGGAGTGAAGTGTAAAGAACTTTGAGCAGTTATCAAGACTGGACAGAGCGCTATGTAAGAACTTACCTTATATACTCCTTATTTGGTCGACTGGATTAATTTCATGACTGTGACACTTCAGTCTGTCTTTCTCAGGGAGATATTTCAACCTATCCACTTCACATATCTTGGTAAACATGAGACTTGGTCTTGTTCCAATGTAATTTCATTGATGTGCTAAGCTCAAATGTCTACATCACCTCAACCTGTGCTACCAAGGTGACAGAGATTATGGCAGTGTGTCAGGAATGCTACCTTTTTTCATAGTCTATAACATTAAGAACTATAATTAAATAAATGAAATATTCAGAATTCCAGAGGAGAAATCCAAGTTTCTTGTGAGGTAAATTATGTCTTAGATGAAACAAGCCAAAAAAGAATTTACAAATGTTCAAGGAACTACTAAAACCATCAAGTCATTACAGTTCAACCAATAGCTTATCTATAATACTATGCAGGACTGCAAGGCAACAATTTTCCACTTCAACTAATGTTATTGATTTTTCTAGTGTCAAGATGAATAAACACATCAGAATTACAATACCAAAATGTAAACAATAATGGCACTATCAGCACAGTGGTTCAGTGGTTTCTTGCTTATGTGATGACCACCAAATCATAAAAGGGACAGCCACCCCAGTCATTCCATAGAAGTGTTTATAAATTGCCCAACATTTGACATATTGGAAGGTCCCTTCTATTTGGTGGCTACGAGTATGACTCTATGCCAGGGAGAATAAAAGATCCCACACAGGGGCTAAACGTAATCTGTTGTGAACTCAGAGAATGGAGGTCTCTCTAGATTGTGCGGGTTCTTGCTCTCTGTGGCCAGAACTGCTTTCTGATTAGACATATACGAGGCACCAAGCAGGCAGGGTAGGGTATACTACAACATTGTCACTACTGATTCTCGCCGTCCACATCAGTATATGTACGACCAGCATCTATGATGACAAGTGGAAGCAAATTACCCCACAGGGGGTAAATGTATAACGTGTACTCACAGAGTGATGGTCTCTATACCTAACCCAGCATTGATGTCAATGCAGGCAGTTCAACAGTACTCCAGTCAGGATAATGTTCTTGTCATATGTGACTAATACATAGAGGCAAGAACTCTAACAGGATGTTAACTCACTCACGCGTGACCTTGTAGGCCCACACCTGTAATGAGGGTAATTGCCACTGCAGGTAACCAATTACACAGGTATGATATGGTTCGGAGACCACAACTTACAAATGTTAACACTGCTTTTGGTGTGCAATTAGAGACCATCATACAATGTACACATCTACATGTAGTTGCCTTTCATCTACTTCCTGGTGACATGAATGTGGAGACTTTGCCATCACATGTATTGATATTTTACATGAGAATGAAGTTTTTGTCATATTCCACGATTATGAAAACTTACATGAATGTATTGTTATGTTTACTATATATATTACAAGCTTCACCCATCAAACACTTTATGGATATATTCAGTGGCTTTATTCAAGGGGTAGCCTGAATGTTATTCGCCCTGATACTATGTTCGAAAATTTATAGACTTGAAAAAATTACTTTGACTGAGTCATTGTTCTCAAGGGATGGCCACTTCCTATTATATAAACAAGAACTGGTTTTCAACCAATGACGTATTAATTTTAAGTTAAAATATTAATGTCTGATCCAGCGATGAGATATTCCAATTATTTACAATTTTACTGTTCCTACTAAATGCAATGTTATGAGATGTTTCGTATGTTATAACATTTGAGAAAAAAAACATTTATTGTAGACTGCAAAGTTGATTATTAAATTTTTTTTTTTTTAATCACCAGTGTTATTTTTAATCTTTGACAATCACATAAATACATGTGAAACGTACTGATGACAGTATTATAAATAGAAGACTTTAATGACATCTCAATGACACTGTCATGATCTGAGCTGCATTTACTTAACTGGTATAAAATCTGACAGCTCCATGTAATAGTACATTTAAGTGACACTTCATGAATGAAGTGTAAGTCTAATTTACCTTAACACTTCTGCAAGATTGCTGCCAGGAAGATCAAACAGCAATAGCCGTTTGTGAAACTTCATCCACATTAAAGCCCTGCTTTTATCACCACATTCATGCCATCACTTACGACATAGTAAAACACATCACAACACACTGGTTCTTGTTAATTCATTTATCTCTCACAGTGCTCCAAAATGTCAGTGTATGTAGACAAACTACTGACTGTGTGTAGATAATCAGTCATTATTACAGATTGGTTTCAACAACCACTCATGACCAAAAACACTTCATTCGTTGAATCAGTCTTCATTACATTGTTACTTTTTAGACTCAACTCTGTGAAGTCAACTCTGTGAAGTCAACTCTGTGAAGTCAACTCTGTGAAGTCAACTCTGTGAAGTCAACTCTGTGAAGTCAACTCTGTGAAGTCAACTCTGCCAGAGTCACTGATTTCTTGCCATAGCAACTGTAATGGTACTGACTGTTTTCCAAGAGTGCATTTGTTCATTAGATAAACAATAGTCATCACATATTAAAAACTACTTAGTATTGGATTTTTTTTTAAGGTATGCATTTATAATGAATTAGACATTCTGTTCAAACACTAGTCTGGACCGAAGATGAATTAAAAAAGCAATGTGTATAACATGCATAATTATCAGTCCATGTTGCTTTCAGGACTTCTTTTGTCATGAATAAGAATGACCCTACTACTGGTCCTTGATTTGTTGTGTTGTCTCCATATTTGTAATGAAAGGGGGGAGTTTTTGTTCCCACAGAGAGCAGAAGGTAGGCTACGCTTTCATGGGGGTTAATCTGGTGTCACTTTTAATTTGAAGCAGATCTCACTGAACAAAAATGTAACAGTATCACTGTATCAGAGGAAATTTTAAATACAATTTCTTATCAATAATGTTTGTGAAAAAACTCAGTATACAGAATACTACAGAACTTTTCATGTGAATAAATGTAAGTACACACATATGTGGGTCCATGCACTTCCTTTGACATGTCAGGCAAAGGAAATTAATAGCTTGACATGTATCTGTATTTTACAGTTTAGCAGTAACATTCAAACATATGCTGACACAACAAAAACTGCAAAGTGTTGCTTAATTCTTTGGGACACGAATAAGTGGTGTTAATTTTAGGTTTCAGAATGGGTGGCGCCATATCTGTCTTCTTAGTATTACACAATCACAAAAGTGGAACAGTAGACCTGCAGATTCATGTATTGGTTCCGCACAGCCGCACATAAAGTCACGCCACTGATAGAAAAGGTGAACCAGGAGTGTTTTCACCCTGCATATTTTCTGTCTGACTCATGAGAACCAGGCGAACACAAGAAAAGACACAAGCCCCCTCAATCGCCCTCACCCCATACAGGTGGTATGACCATCACAATGGAACATTGCTACCAGTATATGACATGGCAATTATCAATTCATACACAACAGTCACATGACCGTTGCAAACGGCACTGCGGTTATTGAAGTGATTCTCCACATCAGGGCCTCCATCAGTATGTGCATTCCACTTTGGCTAATTTATAAAATGCTTTTGTTAAACATTTCACAATGGCAACATTGCGCAAGACTGCTCACCACCGAATGACATCAATAATTCAATAATCAAGGTAGAGTGGTAGAGAGAACAATGGGTTAACATACACAGGTGAGGACACTGAAACAGAATGCAAAGTGACAGCTGTGTGGATGAATTAGCACTAATAAACACTGGATGATCTACACGTGTCCTGTAAGTAGAATTAATCCCAAGCCCACTGCCTTCCAATCCATCTATTTCTCACATCCAAATTGTTCTTTTATAATCACGCAATTTAAAATTAGCATAGTTTTTCACTTTTAGTGTTGACGATTTTTGCAAACTTGCCTGCACCAACAATAGATTGTTTACGAAAGTGAACACCACGAACTGAAGTGAATCAAACTAACATTATCATTGTATTAAAAAGGTAGAAGGTGGCTTGCCCTGGATGTCCAGGTACACTTTGTGTTGTTGCTCCAAAATTTATACCAAAACCTGGCAAACCGTTTTACCCAGGGTTAAGTAACACTGCGCTATATAGGTTATCTTCTTAGTCAAACACTCAATTAATTGCATGATTTAGGGATAATCTAAAAATATTGATACATATATGACACTACATGAAACTAGTGTCATTCAACCCCAGGATCACCTACAAGAAACAGTGAATTGCACTGACCTATGTGTATCTCCGACCACAGCATATTTATCACATGGCACTTTAGTCATCACAACATAAAACTGCCTCCGTGTATTAATAGTCAACATCATTATGAAACGTGGTGGGAAAATTATTTAAAATTGGGTGAAAAATGCATCATGACATTAAACAAACAATAAAACCCATCTGCAATCAACACTTATGTCCTCAATGCCACACCACAAATGGAAAATATGACAATTATATTTATAGATATTTTATAGTCAGGAAGTAGTGCAACAGTGACAGAAGTGATAGACTTGCCACTAGGCAGATGTTTCGATGAGTCAGGTCAAATATCAGTGACAGACCAGGAGACCTTTCAATGGCATAAGCCCACTTTGTGTGACAATAGTCACCCAACGTTGGCCTTTTACAGAGCATTGGTTCGTTGAGCATTGAAACTCTTGATATAATTTGACCTTACCTAAGAGCAAGAACTGTTCGAGTCCACAACCTGTACATGCAGATACTGCCCTTAAATCATTTGTCACTGTTTTGCTGGATACAACAGAACTGTGCGGAATACAAAGGGCTGTTTGTTCAGACTGCACAAGACGTTGTTGAATGAATCAAAGCTGAGCAATCATTTATATTTATATAACACATCATTTATTTCATGGCTGAGAAGATACATTTGCAAATTGTGTGCATACAACTAGCTCATTGTCTGAAGGTACTGCATACCTTCTCTATTTTTAAACACATCCTTTTCAGGTGAAACTTTCTAACTTCTTTATCCAGGTTCCTCAGTGGTAGTTTTTAATTCTGAGATTACAAAAATAACTTTCGTGTGCTACTTTCGCTCGGTACCCCCTCACCCCCAGTGTATATATGATGACATGTGTTACAGAATTGTTCATGCAGCCCTTTCTCTGTTTGTATAAAGTTACACCAACTATTTCATAGGTTGGTAATGGGCAATCCAAATTTATTAATTCACAGGGATTGCCACTGTGCACAGACAATATATACAGTGTATTTCGCATCCTGTGCACAGACAGGTACATAAAGATTACTGATCTATGTACCGCATATGCTATGTACTACAATTTGTACATATATATATATAATAATTTTCCATTCTAGCTAGTTAGTGACTGAAAAAACCCTTGAATGCTGTTATACATATTTACAGCATACGAACTGTCACAGATTTACAATATATAATTCAAGGGAAAAGATACCTCTGTGCATACTGCACACCTTCTATATTACTAGCTAGATTATTTACCGCAATTTGCTATATACAAAAGTGGGGGGCTCAAACCCCCTGGCCCCCATGTTCGCATCTAAACCATGCCAAATTGTAATTGAAACTTTCAGACAAATAAAAACCACAACCTTGATGAGAGAAAGACTTCACAGGGGTGTTATCACTGTTTAGGCCTCTCTGCAAAATGTGCATCATTCAATTCATAATCTGAATATGAATTTGAGAGAGGCAGTTTTGAGATATTTGGGTGCAAAAAGAATCCACAATGTTGTTGACTTTCAGAGTTGAACATTCGCTGATGGTCAGACAAGTTGTCCAGGCAACCATAGGAGGGTAACATACTTTACCCATTGTAGGGTAACAAACTGTACAATTAATCAATCAACAGAAGAATGAGCAGGTGTACACTTCACATTCTTACATTCCAGTCTCCAAATGTCAAGCTGGTTCTGATCAAGGAATCAACATTACGACTATCCACTATTTCAATGCAAAACCTATTATTTTGGTCCAAAGCAAAAAACTGTGCCGCTTTAATGTGACAAATCTCATTGGATCACACCATCTCTCAGAACATTGTCTCTCCTGGAGATAGCTAAATGATTGGTGAGGCAAAATAACAGGAATGGGAAGCTGTCTCACATATTAATATGACAAACAATGAACAAAACATCTACAAGACAAACTCCCAACAAAACAAACTACAGTGGAACCTCACTATTAAGGTCACCCTGTACAAAAGTGACCTGAATAGTGAGGTGACCTTATTAGAGGGACTAATTTCCTATACTTCACTGTATATGGGACAAACTTGGGACTATCCCAGGGCGACCTTAATTGCAAGGTGGCTGTATTACTGAGGTAACCTAAAGCGAGGTTCGACTGTATCTTAAATGTGGACACACTGGTGAGTATTAGCAGAACTGGGCATCAATGTGTGTGGATTGCTGTGAAATATTCACCGCCCTGCTTTCCATGTGGTTATTACAAGAAGTCAAACCTAGCAACCACTTGACACAATAACTCCCTCTCTGTGCTGACATACCTGGAACACCACAGCTGGCTGGTATCACACCCAGATTACTACATCTGGTGGGGACAGGAGTTGGTAGTACGAAGGCAATTAAACAAGCATAAGACTGGTCAAATACGCCATAAGCAACATAGCACATCCATCCACCGGTGGGAAGAAGGCAGACATCCTGTAAATCTACTCCCACCTGACCAACCAACCACATGGCAGGGAGGAGGAAGCTATAAACCACAGAACCATGGGGGAGTAAGGACCTGGAGCAAGCAATTACTGTCGCCAACCATCTGCCAAGGCTGACTTCACTGGGTGCCCAGAGTGGGTGGGGCTTGCAGAAGTAACTAACTGTATCTGTACTAGTTGGTGTTTCATTTTAACATCTCTGCAGGGTAGAATGCAACAGTTGTAGTTCTAGTTGTTTCCAGTGCTCGGCAACGTTCTGTTAACTGACTGGTCTGTGTACACGCACACAATAATGTTGTTCTTCTATCCTTCCAAAGTTGTGGCACTGTGGATCACACTATGTCCCCTTCAACAGGATTTAAAACTCCTCGTATCACCCTTGATGTTTTAAAATCTATTCCAAGGTATCAACGTTTATACAGCAGACAAATAAAGTTGGTTTGATGTAACATAGACCTTTGTGAGTGGTCTACATACTGAAGTACTGTATCGCGATAAATAATTTAATTAGACAATAGCAATCTATAAATAAATACAGCACGTAAACAATAACAGTAAACTGGAATTCGTCATACAAAATTGATTCATTGCATACAAAGCTCTTCCAGGGTTGAATATCAAAGCTCCCTCTGCCTCAAAATGCTGCTGGTGTAATCTAACACTACAAAAAACATCCAATGATTCATCTGAGGACATTAAAGTACACTAACAAAAGCATAACCATCAGTTTCTGACACAGCATCCAACTGGCTGTTTCAACGAACCAGTCACAATCAGTTTCTGACACAGCATCCAACTGGCTGTTTCAACGAACCAGTCACAATCAGTTTTGAAGACTGAGCCGATGCTATTTCGTTACGTCAAATGATATTTACATTTCATGCCACACAAAGACACCTGCCCCGTGCATGAATGATATCATATCTAAGGTCTGCCTAGTCTACAGTGTCGCTGTACCTACTACTGTCTCACAGTCTGGGATAAGTCTGTTACCCCAAACAAACACAGAATCCACCTACCTACTGGCACTATCCACCTATCCAAACACTGTATCCAGCCTTTGTGAAATGTCAACAATGAATTAACGTCTTCACGAAATCACAATTTACCGGTATCACGACCGCTGAACACACCGTGAAGCCACGATATGACGCCACTAACTATTCTCACCTGCGTGTATGTCCCTCTATATAGCTCGTTGAGGAATCACATGAATGGCCATGTATAGTGACATACACAAGGTCTATGGTACCCACCAACCGTGACGCTCAGGTGCAGTTGGCTGCAGTGGATTGTGGGTAGTTGCTGTGATGGGTCAGGTTGGTGTTGTTACTGGGAGTGTAAGGGCATAGAGGGTCCAGGAAGGGCAGGGTAGAGCTTGGGGGCCCATTGTGTTCTACACAGTGGGACTTCAAGTTAAGCATCTCTGATCTCATAGGCTGCCTTATCATGGTTTAGTGTGTTTGATTTGTACTGTCACATTAACCCCTTGCCTCCTGTAGATGTCATTACTGTGGTCTTTGATGTGGTGGCATCAGGGATGACCAGGTAGGTCAATGGAGGACACCAATGCTTACTGTAAGGTCATTATATATATTCCTTCACAACCTGTCAACTGGAGTACGTTAATTATGTGGTTAGTGGTGAGATCTTCTGAAGTAAGAATTGTTTAACTATTCCAGATTAAAATGTTAGGACATGGTACTTTGTTGGTGGATCACACGATACTTTAACAGATCAAACAGTAAGATCATTTCACTTAGTCTAGCAATGGATCACATTCAGATAAATGATCCTTTACCAGATCAAATAGTTAGATCATACTATTTGGTTTACTTCTTCGGGGTCAGATCTGTGTGTAATATCTATCCAAAGGAGATATTTGTAAATTTGGTTTTACAGGTATTCATACTGTTAGCATTAACATTTAAGCAATCACACACTTTGTTCTATTTGTTTGTCAACCTCGGTGAACATTTATTCTTCATCCATTTTTTCTGTTCTTTAATTAGTTATGATGTAAATTTTTTCTTGAAGTTTAGCTCAATATTTGCATAACCTTATGAACTCCGATTCGGTCACCTTGCCTCTGGTATTGTCAACCCTACAGGTGACCACTGGGCCGAATTCGGCCCACACGATCAGTGCAAAATTGGTCCTGGCCGAATTTCAGCCCTATTCAGTATAACTCTTTTAAAAAAAAAATTGTTTCCGTGACTAGAAACTGACAGGGGAACGAGAGGTATCATTGGAAAGCTGAAATATTATTCTTCTTGTGGCATTTTTATCAATGAGTTTTACCACGTCATGATTCAGTAGTAGCTAATCACAACTAAGCTTTAAAATGTTGTAGTAGTACATGTCCAAATATGGCCGATTTTACTACGCTCTGCATAAAGAATTTACATTCCCATTCACATGGTCTAAACCGAGAAATGGAGGTACCGATGGAAAGCCCAACGAATGGTCTATCCAAATAAATTTAGGTCAACAGTCAGCCAATCAGCGCATGGCTCTAAAATATCTTCTTGTTGAAGCTGGTTTATTTCATCACGACGAAAGTTGGATTAGTCCGCCAATTTTTGTGTCTCATTTTGATGATATATATAAGTTAAATTATTTCAAATGTCCGAGTCAGTGTATTGGAAAATACATGACAGTATTTGTGGATCAAGTTATTATACAAATTCAGACAGTTACACAGACTTTGAGGGCTGTTTGGAAGTGGATATTATGCAAGTTGCTGACAAGTAACGTCATCGGACATCGCCGCCTTGCACCCGGACCTGCCACCTGGGCTGATTCGGCTGGCCTACTCGGTCCGCCAGTGAAGGATACGACAATGCATTCAGAGTTCAAACACAACATGTCCTATAACCTGATAACATATATATGTGTAATTAGGAACTGTAGGTATTACTTATTTTATTGATATATGTAACGGATACGTCATTTTATCAGACAAGTGTGCCACGGTGCGCAACAGTAGGCTTACTAGGCCATAGGCCTATTGCCTTATCGGTTGTATTTGAACTTTCTATGAAAAATACAATAAAATGAAAAGTTCTGAATATATTTTGAGTCTAGTTTTCATTATCATGGAGCTGAAATGTACAGCTACATTTGTCACACTGCATGCATGAACATACAACCGCTCAATAATTATTTTGTCACTGGGCAAACTTGGGTTTCTACTTTATCCTCGTTCTGATGTTCATGAAGAATAGTCTAAATTTTACATGGGTCCACCTAAAAAATTCATATAAAAAAACTTCTGAGTATATTTGATTAATTTTGTCTGTACTCATTAGTTTATATACATGACTACATTTCTCTAATTGGACATTGACACATACAACCACTCAGTAATTAGCTGGTAGTAGTAGGGTGAAAAAAATAGTTTTTTTGCATTTACTTTGAATAAACTTTAAACAGTTATATCTTCATGATTATTTGATGTTATGCAAATATCATTACTGCATAATAATAAAGGGTCTTTTTGCCAACAAAATGATAGCTCAATCATATTTCTGCGATAAGTATTAGCGAAGTTGTGATTTTTTAAATGCACCCCTACAAATAGCTCCAAATTGTGTACACCGTCAAAGTTTACTGTTGGTTACCTGTAGGGTTAAACTGCATTCTTTTAGAACAATTGATTATATACAAGTCTGGTGATCATTCACCTCCAGACAGGTAGATCAAATGATTATCACGTTATCAAAAACACTAAAAATAAAGGGCCAACTCCTGTGTAGCAAATGACATCCGTGCTGCTCCTTTTGTGTCTGCACCAGTGACTCATAAGACTTCTATGTCACTCTGATAGACACCTCATAAGATCTCCCTTTCTTATCTCAGAGACAGCAGATCTGACTGTGTACACAAATAAACTACACTTCTTTTGTTTTGCTATATAAAAACCTTATCAGATAACTCGAGACATAACTCATGTAAACTGGATCAGAAGTAGCAGCTGAAACGACTTCTGTCCTGCATTTGTTTGGAAAGACAGGACTGCAACATATATTGTTTCTTCAATGTCAACACAGCCATCAACAATATGTAGTAAAATTGATGTATGGCGAGATATATTGTATCACATAACCTGAACAATCTACGACTCCATCACATGACATTTAATTTGGAAAATACAGATAATTCTGCTGTTAACAAAAAGACCCCTTCCTAACTTCAAATGAAGAACATCAAGGCATGTTCTTTTTATGTTTTTCACAGGCAGTTTTCCGTTCTCTCGTCATGTTTCATTATCAGTAAACTTCCTCAGACTACCACTAGATGGTGACACAATAGTCGTGTGCAGCGCTTCATTGCTGGGTCTCGTTTTTCAGGAGATTATCACAGACGTTTGAGAGTCGGTAACTGATTTGCGTTTTCTCCTTTTCCAATACGGAGTACACTCTCTTGAACATCTTTTGTGGTTCCACTTCATATGTTGGTCTTACAAGTGACCTGCTAATGGAGTTGTGATGCTTCACTGCTGTATTCCTTGTGGTCCAACCAGTGATAGTGCTGCACAGGACTACCATGTCGCAATCTAGCAGTTGCCATCTGAATAAGTTCGTTGGTAGTGAAACAAAACAGCACAAGAAAAACGGTAAACTGACTGCAAAAAAGTTAAAATGAATAAAGATTTGAACCATCCAGCCTAGTGAACCTTTTCACTCACCAAGGGAATTTTTACTTTCAATATCTTACCAAAAGTGTACTAGAAGAAAGTTTGCAGGTTTTTTTTCAAGTTTCAATACTACCGTAAATTCTGTATTTATAGCCGCGGCTTCAATTGCAATATTGTGTCACTGAAATCGGGAAGGAAATGTCAAAGTTGGGGTGCGGCTTTAAATACAGTATTTTGCCGAAAAAATGAATATCAGGTCGCTGGCTGGGTTGTTGGTACTAGCGAATAGAACGGTATGGCAATGACGATGTAAATATCAAAGAAAAACGAAGTCGGCTGTATCAAATCAATAAAACATTAAAAAGCATGCAGTGATGCAACGCGATCATACATCACCAGAGGCTGAGCTAACATGTCGATTCCAGTTCATCACTCTGATCAGATAGGTCCAGCTTGATCAGGTTTAAAACCCCCAAAATCACGGTCTGCATCTCACACATTGGCTCACTGGGTTGTCAGTAGTAACGTTGATAATAACTAAGTGAAAAACCTACCGAAAAAACGAAGTCGGATGTATCAATAAAACATTGTATTACAACTGCCACTGGTGCAAAATAATTACATAACACGTACAAACCCGTGTCCATAAAGTGTTCAGAAAGAAAGATCAAGACATGTGAAAACATTTAATTTTAAAATCCATCGTCAGCGAAATCACTTTTATCGTCACCGTTGAAGAATGCCATGCCGAAACGGCGGTGTCATTCCATGTATCCGTGCCGTGTGCACTGGGCAAACATCTTCAAATAAGATGGCATCATCCATTTCACAACTAAAATCCTCCAAAGTCACTTTCATTGTCGCTATCAAAGAACGCTGCCTGGAACGGCATGGCAGCGTCATCCCGCGTATCCGTGTCTGGGCCGTCGGCATCACGGATCGTGGCCGCGCACAAACGTTTTTGAAATTTGAATATGATGGCATCCGCCGTTCTTAACAACTGTCCCACACTAGCAGACATCAACTGTAACAACTGTCTGCTTTGTTAAATGCTTGCTCTTGGTATCAGGTGTTGATGTTTTAAGCCAAGTTCCAAGCACAACGTTCACACCTTAGCTTTGCTGAAGCCAGGCTTCACCTGATTGTCAACACAACACCATTACAAGTGCCCCTTAGCACTGGAGTAAATTGCACTTCCCCTGGTAAGATACAGTGTTATTATAATGCCACATGCGTGGGTCAACTGTCTGGAACTGGAAGAAGTAGACCAAACCACAAGATCACATCCGTTCTCACGGCGGCGCGGCGACGACAATTATTACATTGTAATTACTAGCTGTCAATCAAACACCTTTGAAGTCAACACAGCTGGTCCTACTGCACTAAACCAGCTCTAGTCTTTTCAATGCATTTATAACATCGACTTTATACATGACTCTACATAAAATGGCATAAAAATAAAACTTCTCAAAATATTTTAATAATTCTAGCTTTACCGTATAGCTTAAATGCATGGCTACATTTCGTTCACTGGGTGTATGGACATTCAGCCACCCAGTTATTTTCTGGTAGCATGGTGAAATTTGTTTATTTTTGTTTTCCATTTTGACAACATTCACATATAGTATTATTCTTACGTTAATATAAAATGTGATGTAGTTATTATCAATGCATTACATTAAAGTCTTTTACCAATAAAATTATACCTTATTCATTCATTTATGATAATTAATAACAAAGTTATGACTTTCTTTGTGGAACCTCTTAATTTGTTCTACTTGTGTGCGCTACGGAAGTATGTCACACGCAGGGTTAAATGGTCATGGCTCAAAGTCCAGGTGCGGCTTTAAATAAGGTTTTTGCCTGTGACAAACTGCACGGAGGAAAATCAGGGGTTAGGTCAAAAGTCGGGGTGCGGCTTTAATTAGGGATGCGGCTACAAATACAGAATTTACGGTAGTTACAAATAGGGTTGTATCAGTGCAGTTATAGGAAAAAGAACAGCTGTGATAAAAAAAAACCAGCTATGAACATCACCCTGGCAATAAAACCTACATATTGCACTGTAGCTTGTTCAGCTACAAAATGGGGCAATATACTTTCACATCTATGAAAAATTGGGATACTTTACATAACCATATTTGCCATGGTAATAGATAAATGATTTGTATCTAATGCCGGTTCATGTTTAGACATGTATCCAACATTCTGCTTATACATAAAGCACTATTGTGTACGGTATCATGCACAATTTAAATTGATTACTAGGGTGAGGTAAATACAAGATTAATTCACCCAACCCTCGATATATTGCAGTTACACATCATAATTAATGAGCAGTTGCTACGCTTCAGTGCACCCACCCAAAGGCACAACAAATCCACTGATAGTGGACCTGCAGAAGTTCTCAGGCACACCACTTCAAAAACACAAAAGCCACACCTATTAAATGTCAAAACACCCCAAGTATACTGCCTGCCACAGCTGAATTTGTGTATGAAATATGCAGCTGGAATCTCAAGCATTTGTCACACAATAAAGCCCCTAGGATGACGACAGTGATTTGCATTCTATAAATAAGCCTATTATTAATTCCGCCACTCCCTGATAAAGGAACCTTTGAAAGGAAATCACTTAGCAGTTTATCCCCTGCCCAGGTTGTGGGGGTGTTACATACCATATAATCAACATTTTAAAATACATCCTCTCTTTGAAGTCTGTTCAATGAAATTCATAAATAGACACCCAGGCAGGTTTTTCAGCAAAGCCAAGGTATGGTAAGAATGATAATGATAATTACGCGGTAGGCACTGCAGGCAAGGTTCATTTCAGCACATATCAATCAGAACACAATACATTTGTAAAAGATATTGATAAAGCATGAGTAAGATAATTAATCTGCTTCAATCAAGGAAGTGTGGGCCAGGTTTCTGTTCCTCTCTCTGCATTCAATAAACTGCCATGTCCGAGTGGCAGTTTATTTGTATTCCAGCCATGTCGCAATAAAACTTAATGCACATCCAACACTCAGAGGGAGAGACAGATGCCATCAAATTGAAATGCAACTCTCAAAGCCATTGTGAAGATGCGACATTGGAAACACAAGATGGATGGATGTTTTGATGCATTACCCAGGAGGAGTCTTGTAAACATCCATTGAAGGGTTGAGATTTACTAGGCTTGGCTGCACTCACCACTGTGGGAATGTCTAATAACGCCTATATGGACAGCTGTTTGCAAACATTTCCTTCAGAAAGGCAGGACACACAGTCAACTATACATTGCCTGACACATGCAGAGAGTTTTGCCTGAAGGTCTACTTGTAGGCCACCAAATACCCCTACTTGTGGAAACCACACAATGAGTAATGGCTAGCCTCACTGTAGTGACGCATACAATAACAGCCTGGGTGACCACAGTAGCTCCTCATCTCATAACATCTCCATAAACAACACAATCATAACCAAATTTACGTCACTCAGGGGACCATTTCAATAACATGTTGAGAATCACTTGTTAAGTAAACAAGTGTTTTCAAAACGCAAAAAGCTGTCATACCACTGTCATACTGCCGTCATACCACTGTCATCCCACTAAGCACACTATTTTTGTGACACACCGGCAAAATTTTAAAGAGCTCCGTTATAGCAGTTTTAACCAGCATGGTGTTCATCCAAAATATTTCCAAATTAAAACTTTTGAATGACCATAGAATTAGTAATTTGCTCAAATTAGTCCACCTTTTATGATAAGACAGGTTTGCCATACAACATACACAAACAGCAAGTATTTTGTTTCATGACCACAGTGAAAGTCAGCACGTATTTTGTTTTATGGCCATAGTGAAAGTCATCAAGTATTTTGTTTCATGACCACAGTGAAAGTCAGCACGTATTTTGTTTCATGGCCATAATGAAAGTCAGCAAGTATTTTGTTTCATGGCCATAATGAAAGTCAGCAAGTATTTTGTTTCATGACCACAGCGAAAGTCAGCAAGTATTTTGTTTCATGGCCATAATGAAAGTCAGCAATTATTTTGTTTCATGGCCACAGCGAAAGTCAGCAAGTATTTTGTTTCATGACCACAGTGAAAGTCAGCAAGTATTTTGTTTCACGGCCATAATGAAAGTCAGCAAGTATTTTGTTTCATGGCCACAGTGAAAGTCAGCAAGTATTTTGTTTCAAGATCACAGTGAAAGTCAGCAAGTATTTTGTTTCATGGCCATAGTGAGTCAGCAAGTATTTTGTTTCATGGCCATAGTGAAAGTCAGCAAGTATTTTGTTTTATGGCCATAGTGAAAGTTAGCAAGTATTTTGTTTCATGACCATAGTGAAAATCAGCAAGTATTTTGTTTCATGACCATAGTGAAAGTCAGCAAGTATTTTGTTTCATGGCCATAGTGAAAGTCAGCAAGTGTTTTGTTTCATGACCATAGTGAAAGTCAGCAAGTATTTTGTTTCATGACCATAGTGAAAGTCAGCAAGTATTTTGTTACATGACCATAGTGAAAGTCAGCAAGTATTTTCTTTCATGACCATAATGAAAGTCAGCAAGTATTTTCTTTCATGGCCATAGTAAAAGTACAGGTACGGACAACCACAAAATGACACACTATGACACAGCCTGGTGGGACTTTTAATGTACGATGAACAGGTATTTCATGAGTAGAAGATCAACTGCCCCAAGTAGCGGAATCAAATCCTGTGTCTATTTGAGGCCTGGGGCAATGTAATCTATTGCATTACTATTATTTTGTTTCCTTCCTATTACTACCATAAATTTCCGTGTATAATACGCATTTTTTCCTTAACTTTTTACTCAAACGTCGGGGTGCGTATTATACATGGTGCGAAGGCTAAACAAAATTTCTCTGACCAATTTATCAATGTTTGCAGACCAGGATAACGCTGCTGGAAAACTAGTAATATTATTAAAGTCGGCGCGATGTCACAATCACGTAAACCACCGCAGCAACGCAAACGAAAGGCAAGAATCCCACTCACGTAACCACCTCTCTAGCCCTAAACTAGCAGCGAGAAATTACAAAGATGAGAGCAAGGATGTTTGACATCGCGAATAACACCAATGAGCAGGAAGCATACCAGACCGGGAAGCTTCCTGCTATAATTATGATTGGCGGTCCTGAATCACATGAATAATGCCCGCGTCACGGATCGAGTGTCAACAAGTGTGACTCTATGTTTAAAGTTGTGAATGCAAATGTAGTGAATGTAAACGACACAATGTAAGCACTGATTTAATCATGTGCAATCGTCAAGCTACAACACAAGTTACATAGTGCTTACACACTAGTCACTAGTGAGTGACAAGCCGGCAGCAATGCCGTAACTTGCGTAGGTGACATGTTTACAATTCTGAGATGGATTCATGGGTTCAAGCAAAATATTAGAAACAGGGGAAATCGGAGATTGATGAAAAAAGTCGGGGTGCATATTATTTGATGGTGATGTAGAAATTCTATCAAAATTTAGCAAGTCAGGGTGCGTATTATACATGGAAATTTACAGTATTACATGCTGAATTATTCCTATTACTATTACATTTCACGCAATTACCATTACTATTATATTTTTCATTGGAACATTTTATGGTATAAATGCACAGTATGCATGAATACAATAAGTACAATTGTTTGACTCACAGTCTCAAGAAGTTAAATAAGACAGGTGAATAAAAAATCTAACTTGCCATTTATTGATACCCATGCCCAAAGTATCTGAAATCATATTTGAGAATGTCAAGTACTTTCATCACCATCGTCATCATTAGGGAAGTAGAGTATAAAAATGTGTCAAGAGGCCCTGAAGTCCTTTGGACTATATTGGGAGTTTGTAATCGTTGTGATATACAGTCGCGCCTCGTTATAACGCGCCCCGTTATAATGCAGTCAGTCGTGGACCCCGAATTTCTGCCGCCAAGGGGGAACTGGGCGCTATGACAAACTATATTAACATGGTAATAACTGTCAATTGTTTTGTGTGAAGTTATCCCCGTCTTTGAAAGACTAGTTGGCAGACAATAAATTTAACGTTGACGTACAACTGCAACGAAATCAAGTGTGAGGTGCGTCACTGTGTTGCCGTTGTTTATTATATCTGTATAGGTATAAGTTTCTTTGACTATAATTATGGTCAATTTTTACTTTAGGAACAGTAAATGTGGAGCGAGGTATTGTTTTTTTTGCACCGACATCAAACGAATCGTTTCCACAATCTGCTAGTCATGCTATTGGCTTTCGCAGACCGTGAGTTCGCCTTGTTTCGGTGGCGGGCGGCTTATAAAGTGCAATTGAAATTCACAAATATGCCTTGCTTAAGAATGGGTTAAATACATTTTAATGCAGCTTAGTAGGCAAGATCAGTATGCTAACATTGCGTAACAAATACTAGCTTTTCGCTGCGATGAACGTAAAGCTACTGCCTGTACTGGTGCGCCAAAATATTAATTCGCCAACCACATATGAATTGGTGAATCGTAATATTGTTCGGCACAGTAAATGCGCTTTCTAAATTGGTATTTTGATACTGATTGAAAGACGAAGTTAAGCCAATTATGAGCATACTAATAGCTTTATATCCTTAATCAACTCTAACACAGCGTTTGTCAAATCATTTGCGTATTCGGCCAGGTCATTATTTTAGATCTTACGTCACCGGTACCATATTATCGTTCAGTTGACCGTGGCTTGTTGGTCCGTTGTTTATTTTTAAACGGTACACAGTTCATGAATTTTATTCAGTTCAACATTCAACAGTGTCCAACAGTGTATGACAGTTAAACAGAATACACATTGACATTGGCTGGCAGTTTAATAAGCTTCATAAACTGCGTATAGACTGCGCGACGTGCACACTTTGGCTTCGATGGCGTTCTTCGTGCAGCACTGGTGTCGGTCATCGTCATAACACCCCTGATGGCAGATACTGGAACGCGCCACGTTTATAACGCGCCCCGCAGATTAATTTCGTGGACCCCCGACTACCGCGTTATAATGAGGCGCGACTGCATGTGATATACCATTAGAATGCAGGTAAAATAAGCTTTGAAGTTATACTGACAAATTAGTTGTTTTATAACATTTACTGTATGAGGCATATGGCAAAACATTTCCCAACAAATTAAAATTTGTGTTGTTTTCACTAGACATTTTCTCCATGAAGGAGGCAACATCTCAATGAGCAAGTTGATTTTATTTTGTACACCATTCTCCCCTGAAAACAATGGTATAAAACTTGTTCACATATTTTGGATAATTGGCATGATATTTGGTGTAAAAACCTAGCTCTCAACATTGAGGACTGTGTATCCCTCGTGATTCGGAGATCTCGTTAATGTCGGTCCAGTCTCAGTTTGGGACATAAAAGAACCACTGAGGATGACAAGCACCCTGGCAGTGACCACCCTCAGTGCCAGCATATAAAGGTTAGTTTGGCGATAATGTTCTCAAAAAGGCTGACTAGTTGAATGAGACCTCATAAGACCATTACATTGTAACCACAATAATAGAGACTAGTCAGTTAATAGAACATTGCCAAGTGCTGGAAACAACTAGAACTAGAACACCCCTACACAAAAGAACAGAATGGCAGCGTGTGACATCACTGAGTGGATTTATGCAAATTATTTTAATATCTTCTGTGAATGATATATATTTTTTGTGTTTTGTTTCTTATAACAAATAAACCAACTAACTAAAGTAACGAATTTGGTAAACATTTTTATGTAAATTTATTTGTGAAGCAGTTACTGCTGTTGAAAGTAACATTAAGTTTGTTGCCGCCAAAAATGCGTTATAGTGTGAAGTGGGCGAAAACAGGTGCCGTTGTCGGTTCAATTCGAACCCTTCAAAGTACATTTTCACGGATAAATATTGCACCAATTAGCATGCCCATGCATATTATATCGTCTATCCGTTTGCTTGCCTCCTTGTTATCACCAGTATGAAGTAAATGATCAGTTATCCTTCAGAAATTGTCAAAATTTGACGATGTTTCATTGTTTGCGACTTGTCCGCCATCTTTGATTTGGTGATTCCTACGTGTTTCCCAATGACAGCAAGATACTGACATCATTCAATGTAAAATGTGAAAATTTTGCATTCTGCAAAATCAGAGAAAAAGTTACTGAAAAGTTTTTGAAAACAGGCAAAATGTGAAAATTTACTAGTTTGGGGGGCCTGGGGGGTTAGAATGATTAAATCAAATACAGATTTCTCATGCATAGTGGCAGTACCCTAAGATATATCTATGCAAAATTAGAGAAAAAGAGATATGGCAACTAACAGCGCATGCAGAATGATGGCATAAGTCCGTTGGACCATTGGCCCAAAGGATTAAAAATAATAAATATTTACAACAAAATATATCTATATAGTATACAGGGTGTATACTATATTTAGTACAATCTGCTAACAACATTGACCAAGGATAGAACATATATGTTGTATTTTATATTTAAATGCCATACTGGAATGAAAGACAAAAGCAATAGTCAATGCCACATAACTTGGTGGATTATATTACAGTCTAGTTGAACCACATTGCTCTACAGCTGCTTGGTGGACAGTTCATTATTGGCTCAAGTACAGATACATCAGGATATTTTCACACCAGCTATAGTTTAGGCTCAATTGTGTGCACCATGGAGGCAGTCACTAAACCCATAGACTTAACTTGAAAAGGGTAGTTGGCAACTTGGCACTTGGCAGAACTGGCTTCAAAGCAGTGAAAGCCCAGTTTAATCCCTTTAGTCAATGCAGCAGTCACACTGTACCAATGTCTTTTGCTGTAGGGTAAAACTTCATGAGGGCCATGCTCAAGTTGACAAGGGGGAGCAACCATAAAACCTGGAGAAACTAGTGGAATCTACAACCTAATCAAATGGAATTGTTATATAGTTGAAATGTGATTAAAATGTTCAATAGTAATATATAAGTCATTGTGTCCCCATGGGTAAAAAAAGCCCAAGTTATTGATAACATGTTAGTATACACGGTTTTGGGCAATAGGCGTCTTTTATGAAATGTTAACTTCGGTGGTTTGCATTCGTAAGTACTTCACTTAAATCAACTTTCTCAAAAGTTTTTTTGCACAACTTTGTCAGAATATTACTGAACATTCTTCAGGATAGTTCGTTTTCAAATTCGAAACTTTCATTTTTCATATCCAAGAATCATGTTAAATTACCTGGTAGAGGCTTTCGTTGACGTGTCACGTCGACTTCATCAGTACCTATGACGCTGAATGACGTCATCGTACACGTGAGGCAGTTCGTAATTGCAAAGTCATCAGAAAAAGACTAGAGAATGACAAGACACTAAAGAAGAGAACAAATATAAATGTAGACGACATCATGGAGTTGTTGAAATTTGTCTTGGAGACGACATACTTCAGATTTGGAGGAGAAATTTACCAACAGAAGTTTGGGGTAGCCATGGGCAGTCCAGTGTCCCCCATTGTTGTGAACCTGTACATGGAGGACCTGGAGCAGAAAATCATAGCCACAGCACCAGTCGATTGCCAACCGAGAAACTGGAAGCGATATGTGGACGATATAATTTGCCTGGTACACACAGGAAAGGCAAAGAAATTACAACAACACATGAACACTGTAGACCCCACAGGTAGCATCATTTTCACACGGGAAGACGAAGAGAACAACAGCATGCCCTTCTTGGATGCAAAGTTCACCAGAAAGGAAGATGGCAGTGTGAAGTCCACAGTGTACAGGAAGAAGACGCACACTGACCAATACCTGAATTTTGCATCCCACCACCCCAAACATCAGAAGTTGGGAGTTGTAAAAACCCTTATGAACAGGTGTGAGACAATAACTTCGGAGGAGGGGGACAAGAAAGAAGAGGTGGAACACGCTCTAAGAGTATGTGGCTATCCGTCGTGGGCCTTGAAAAAGGCGACAGATAGCAGTAAGAAGAAAAAGACCAACAAAAAGACTAAGGACAAAAACTATCGGAGCCAAGTAGTCATCCCATACATAGAGGGGGTATCAGAGAGAGTACATCGAGTACTGAAAAAATATGGAGTAGCAACGGCCATGCGTCCCCACACCACCCTCAGACACCTGTTGGTACATCCCAAGGACAAAGTACAGCTAGAAGAACAGGGCGAACTGGTGTACCAAATACCGTGCAAGAATTGTGGTGGGGAATACATTGGGGAGACAGGAAGACTACTCAAAACAAGACTGGAGGAACACAGAAAGGACGTAGACAACACGAAAAATGAGAAATACACAAGGAGCGGAAAAAAAAGATTGATGTCTACCATCAATAAATCCGCCCTTACAGACTATACGACAACTGAAAACCATATCATAGACTGGGAGGGAGTGAAAATTGTTGACAAAGAACCCAACAGAAGAATTCGGCAAATCAAGGAAGCCATCTGGATCAGAAAAACCCAAACACCCATCAACAGAGATGAGGGCAATTACGAACTGCCTCACGTGTACGATGACGTCATTCAGCGTCATAGGTACTGATGAAGTCGACGTGACACGTCAACGAAAGCCTCTACCAGGTAATTTAACATAATTCTTGGATATGAAAAATGAAAGTTTCGAATTTGTCAGAATATGTATTATATATTTAGAACAAATATATCTTATGAATCACATTCCTTATTTTGCAAAAAAAAAACAGCATAGAACATTAGACTAGCTGAACAGACCTGTGGGCACTTGTGTCGAATCCGAACCCACCTCGATTTCGCCGTTATAACTTCAGTTTTGCCTAACTTTGATACCTCAGTGAGATAGTTCCATCATTCAACATTACCCTAGGGATATTTACCTTTAAGAATATTGCATCTTACGCCCATTTCAGGCATAAATAGCACCTCAGTGTGTATCAACATACGCTGCTATATCTCTCATTTTTCGCACGCTGTGCGGTAAAGCACGGCTGCAGACTAGCGAAAACCGGGTCACTATTTGGGCTTCAACAGGGTCCGGATTTGACACAAGTGCCAACTAGTGACGTAGTGCCATCAGCCTGCACGGTTTTTACTCCCACCACTGTCATAAACCAAAATGCAGTTACTGTTTGGGCGCCAAGTTACATGAATGTCTAGATTTCTAGTATCTCGAAACTCCGCAAAGTGTCACCATTGGAGACACCAGGGATTCCACGGGAATATTCCGTGATTGGACAACTGACAAATGATGTCATTCACATTGTCCAACGGAATTACTTCCAAGAGGTAAATCCTAATCGGTCCTGAGTGATGTTAAGATGACTAAACGATGTTGATACAAATCTGCGATTTTGCAGGAATATAAGTGACTTTGTGGTGTTATTTCGTGCTGCTTGCCGACGCTGAATATATCACAAAAGAATTTTTATATGTGCATATAAAATAGCTACGAGGCGACAATTTTGGCATATTTTGGGCGAGGGGGCCCACCTCACTTGTCATATACCATGGGAAACATTGCAAGTAATAGGTCAATTACTATTACATTGTTTCCTATTACTATTATATATATATTTTTTTTTATTTAGTTTTTGCTCAACCAATTACTTCAATATTTATAATCGTTACTATTATTATTAAATACTATTACATATTACTATTACCCCAGGCCTGGTCTAGTTACACTGGTTAAAGAAGGTGACTTCAATGATATTACGTAAAAACACAGTGCCCCTTCAACACTGCATCATGACTATGCATTCACCACAGTTTTTTAGACGACAACACATCATGGGAACAAAGCAGAGCTGTGTTTATACCCTCACAAATACAACCCCATCCCTGCTGCTCTGTCACACTGGCAGTGTCACAGTGTCACATTAGCCTTGGTCGCAAAAAGCGTGCTCAATCAACGGCAAACACCGACACACCTATCATGTCACACACGCGTCTAGTGTGACAAAAACTACTTCTTATGTATCTAGCTCCCAGTTTGGCCAACGTGAGGTATTTCATACGACAGTGACTAATGAAGAATTGGACTTGTGTCCCGATGTCACAACTGACACAAATGTCACATCAGGAAAACAAATGACACATATCTGTGGAGTCATGAAGTCAGTGGGGAGATATTAGTGAAAAGACAACCCTCCCCCTTGTTTAATTCTCACAATAAACCTGTGTGTACAACATATGTTACAAACTTGAATAAATTGTTGTTTTACATGTCAAGCTATTTTCTTAAGTACCTTTAAAAACAAGACAAAGCCCTGGCATAAGTAGGGCTAACAGTGGTTGTTATGCAGAGAATGTACAATCAATAAAGAAGAATTGTACAAGTACATTATGCAGGCACTGACAGTTCAGTGTTGCAAATGTCAACAATGTGCCCAGTGCTGCCCTCTAGTGAATGCTGGTAGCATAAATGGGACTTGCCATCGTACAGCAATGGTGGCCTAAGCACTGTTTT
Organism: Escarpia spicata; assembly: GCA_963995525.1. Taxonomy (NCBI): domain Eukaryota; kingdom Metazoa; phylum Annelida; class Polychaeta; order Sabellida; family Siboglinidae; genus Escarpia; species Escarpia spicata. The sequence continues at coordinate 14,738,180 of OZ023215.1, read as the reverse complement.
ACAGTTACCTGTTCAGAGAGATGGATATACAATGTAGCGCCAGTGAATTAGAGACAGTGCCTTCTTTTGATGACTTTTCCTCTTTTAATTTGAATGGGGATATGGCCATATTTGAACATTGTGTACCAAGTGTCAGTTGCAATAGGAATGTTTGAACATAAGCCATAAGAAGGCAGCAATGTGTGGCAAGAAAAACAATAACACAAACAATTAAATATATATATCCGATTTGCAGTCAACTGAAAACACACACGTGCATACAGCATTGAAGCATTAACACGGTAACAGATGGAATATAAATAGTGATCAGCAACCCCTCCACACCACAACCATTCTACTCACCATGCCAGCCAGGGGTGTTGGAAGCCTGTTCACCTTTCTGATGGTGCCTGGCTTTAGTCCATTCAATAATCTGAAAACGCCAACAACAGCTTTGGTAAATCTACTAGTTATATTATTACAGTAAGTTGTTGCTATGACTGATCACACGCACGCACGCACACCAGTTTTTTTGTAAATAAATACAGTTGCACAACTTCTAGAAGGGTTTGCAGTTTCTTTCATGGTTTCTTCCATCCTGGAAGAAATAGTTTCTTCCAGTTTCTTCCGGAAGAAAATGTATGTAACTAAAAATATACTTACAACATAATTTTACGCTAGTGATATTTATATAAAATATGGTTTTTAACATGCTAACTCCATTGCACAAAATAAATAAGACTTCTTATTTCAGGCATATGTGGGTATTTATATATAAGATTTTCACTTGTGTTGTAGTACATTTCAGTGTAGGTAGAATACAGTTCTTTATAATAAGTGGATTTAATGTGTCACGAATGGCTTCTTACTTCAGGCAGTCAGGTTTGTCTTGCTTTTTCCACATAGTAGAATACAATAATGGCTTCACGTCCACCAGGCCTGAAAGTCACCTAGTTCAGTTAGCTACTTCTTACTCATATCCACCAGGCCTGACAGCCACCTAGTTCAGTTAGCTACTTCTTACTCATATCCACCAGGCCTGACAGCCACCTAGTTCAGTTAGCTACTTCTTATTCACATCCACCAGGCCTGACAGCCACCTAGTTCAGTTAGCTACTTCTTACTCACATCCACCAGGCCTGACAGCCACCTAGTTCAGTTAGCTACTTCTTACTCACATCCACCAGGCCTGACAGCCACCTAGTTCAGTTAGCTACTTCTTGCTCCCTGGTTCAGTAGTGCAAATGTAAATACTAAGTCAAATGAGAGTTACTGTGATAAGCAGATGAAGACCGAGATATTCTTAGCATTTCTTTCAGTTTATATTTTGTCACAAATATGACATGTGATTAACACAAATACACAACATAAAACTAAGACATAGTGAACATTTATTGATGGGCCTAGTTTCAATGGATATTGAATGGATTAACTGTGTCATTGTGACATCACCACATGGCTTATGGTGGGTGATAAATGGGACCATGCTGGTCATTGCTGGATTTTGTTTTTAGGACACTAATAACACAAGTAATGAGCAAAACCTTCAACACAAAAGCATACATTTTTATGTCATCCTACTATTGTAATCATGAAATGTATTAAATTTATATTTTGAAAATCAATAAAAAAAATCAGAATAGTTTCCATTGTCTAACCATATCTTCCATTTTCCTCCAATTTCTTCCTGATTTTTCTGGAAGTGGAAGAAACATGTTTCTTCTGGAAGAAACCAAACCATGACTTCTTGGAAGATGAATGAAATATATTTTGAAATATATATTAATTTTAATAATAAACAGTAAGTCATAATGCACAAAAGTTAAATAACGACACGTATCAATATTGAGTTGTGTCACTCAACCATGAGGCAGACCCTGTTCTAGATACATGTATGGATAGAAACACAAAATATTTCAAAATCAATTTTTTCAATAATTATTCTAATCTAAATACATCAAGCATGATTTGCATCATATCTACTTAAACTTGCCACTAGTTACTTACTCGCACATAAGGATGCCGTCTTCCAGTGACTTCCGGGGATCGTCCGGGTATTTGAACTTTTTCCTTGTCACTGCCTGTGAACACATCGTAAATGAACATCAACAATTTTATAGATTAACTGTGAATAACTGGAGATATGGGGAGATGGGCGGCATGTAACATAATGGTACTTGGGAAACAATTCTTTAGTTTTGCACCAACTGCATCAACATTATGTAACTTCCAAGCATAGGGCTGCATACATGAAATGTAATTGAGTAATTGTAAATGAAATGGAAATACATCACGTAAATAAATATTATAGCTGTAACGGAATGAAAAAATGTATAACTGGACCCAGCCCTGGCTGCATGCACCCAACTCTATCCTACTTCAAATGTACACTTGTAATGCATGCATGCAGCAACGGCAAAGTATCTGATGCGACTTGATCTATCATGTCAATACATTACCCATTTTACCCCCTTATCCCCCATGAATGCAGTGAGCCTATGAATATATCTACCTCCCCAGCCTGTATGTTTAAAGACACCCACCAAGAGTGCCACAATAGTATTGAGGGTAGTACAGGGTATTACTTGTGTGATACTACTGGGGTAGCTGGGTGGCTATTGTGACAGCATCAAAACTAAATGTTGTGATAGTATCGTGAAGTCTTCATAATTGTATCCTCAAATAGCGAATATCAAAGAAAAGCCATCCCAGGCCATAGTCTATGGGTGGAGCCATAATTAAATACAATTTTTAAATAAAACTGAAAAGGCATGTGAACTTACAAAACTGTATTTGAGGCACAAGTCGCCCTGCAGAATTGTTTTGGCAACTATCATTATTAGTGACAGTTCAATGGACTATCGACAATAACAACTGATAGTCAAATTTACTATCGACAGTAGTCAATCGTCACAACGACTGATGTGATGCATCGTAATTTTACGTATTGTTACCCTATCTACATCTACCCTCCCCCCGGCCACTGTGTATCTACCCTGGTGACACCCCCTAACAACACAACCCCAGAGGTACACTTCATTATTTAAAAACTTATCTTTACAACCTTGTTTATTCACCATAGCTCCCTAGCCCATTGACCCATCTGTTGACAACTGGAATACTGCTTATGGATTTTTAGATTGACCAATCCTTTTGTTTTGATGCGCCTCTGAGTTGGTTTCCAAGGATTTAGGTGCAATAGAAGTTATCTTATTATTATCTTAGACATCACAGACCCAAACTTCCCAAGCACTGCCTCTGAGACAGACAGTAAGTGCATTGGATAAATACAGTGCCTGGCTGCCTATTTATTTTCCCAGGGAAACAGATACCTGCCACTGTGCCCTCTATCACTGGACCTAGCAGCCCTGGGGGGTAGGTATAGGTAGGTTGTAATGACCACTGGGGATTGTGGACCAGCTCAAAATAGGGCATTACCTGAGGAAGCAATTAAAGTTATGCAACCACGCTGTAAGTGGGTAGCCAGTGGCCTGTAGGATCTCAGAAGGGACGCCTGCTGTCATGCTAAAATGTACAGACCAGTGCAACAAGTAATATAGGGAACATAAATCAATGCTTCCCAGAGGGGACATGACCAGATGCACCCCATCCTCCCTAAATATGCCACTGCCTGTAACTTTTATTGTGGCAGATTCAAATGCCTAAATTGTTGTGCAAATATGAACAAAGCTGACAATTCTATACTTCAGCCTTGACAAAAACCAGCAGCACATACTCCCTGGACATGTACCCATAGTAGTCCCATACAGTGGAGGAAAGAACAGAGGAGAATACATAAAAAAGCAGTTATCTCAAAAGGGCAGAGGTGAACAGTGGATAGAGTGGGAGGTAGTTGCAGAGGACTGGCAGTTACAAAAAACTGTGAGGGAGGGTAGTATGGAACAGATTAATCGACATGACCCCTCACCCCATACGGGGATCAAAGAAGAAGTTATTACCAAATTACCAAAACCACACAGAAAGATATCTGGGTAGCATGAATATTTTAATCGAAACCTTGTTTATGCACTATCTTGAGCAGATGGTGAATATAAACAATTACACAGAAGATATGCTGGACATAATATTCTATGCACTACACCAGATGGTCGGTAAATCAATAGCCACTATCATATATGTTGGTCGGTTTATTTATATGGCAGCTGTGGCAATAACTGCTGGGGACAATACCTTTCTTCTGCATTAACGAGGCATCCCACACATTCCAGGTCATGACCTCTGATCACCATCAAACTAAGAATGGAAGTCACTGGAATACACCATCAGGGATTAGATGTGGCACCTCGTGGAATCTACACATCTTATATGGACAAAGCTCACACAAATCCATTGAGCAAATTTGCTTTGGCCTACATGGATACTGGATCAGAATGTTAATTAACCAAGATACTGATAATCCACAAGTGGACAGTCTTGACACGGGGTAAAATCCTAGTGCATCCTAGCAAACATAAACCATAATTTCTTGCTCTTTTCTTTGTCACTGGAGCCTGGGTTGAGCCTGTGTTGAACTTGGGTTGAGTCCAGGCCCAGGCCTTTATGCAGGACCAAATTTTGACCACTCCAAAAATGTCCTGGTAGATATTCACATTTGCACACACACACACACACACACACACACACACACACACACACACACACACACACACACACAAACTGGTCCAAATGTGCATTTGCTCTGCAAATTACTACCCGTCAAAATTAAAATTACTACCAGTCAAAATGATGGTTGGACGGGTCTCTAGATAAGCCAAGTCTGGCCTTAATACTCGGCTTTGTTTTCCTTAGATTTCATTAGTACCTCTTCTTCTCCTGTCCAAACATCTTTGTTTTAACTTTTGTCATTGTCGCCTGTCATTCCGCTGTATCTCTGTACACCCAGAGTCCTCCCATCTGCGTCCTGGTATTCCTCTTGGTCATCACCTCTCCACTAAAAGGTAAGTTCTTATACAGCGCAGTATCCAATCCTTATGAATACTCAAAGCGCTTTACATTTTACTCCTTTCCAGACCTGTTCAATCGAACACCCTCTTGACTTATCTGGGAAGTATTCAGCTACAATGGGTGAATGCCGTCCATATGCGGCAAATGGCAACAATGCGCAAAGGTGGGAAGATTAACAATAGAATGTGATCTAATTATTTAACCTGGAAGATTAAATGTCAGGAATGCCTTGATGACAAATTAAGCAGCTATTTAATTCATGCATACACGCATTTCTGGAAAGTGTTCAGACCACACCTAGCCAGAATGAGCCACTGGTTTTTCATATCTCATCAAAAGTTCATTTGATAGCAGATAATGGAACCATACCCTTGAGTACGAATATATATATATGGCCAAAGATGGTCATAAAATCTTCATATGCAGATTTGTTTAACATAGAAAAAATAAAGGATATATTTTTACGTTCAATGCATAAAATAAATCTACCAACAAACTTACAGCGGTTATGTTTTTGCATGCTAGTTTACTAGCATATCAATTAAGTCAGTGTTGAGCACTGCATTTGTTTTTTATTAACATATATTATTTATATTCAATAAATTTCAATAATTTCTAAGTCAGTTTTTGCTGGGGTTCCAAGAGGGTGTAACAGATGGAATAATGACTTTTTCCCGATAGTGTTGAAATAGTGTGTACAGTTATATGCCATTGAAATATGCACAGATAGTATTTGCCAAAAAAAAACCAAGAACCAGTTGATAAATACACTTGTCATACATGTTTAACATAATGCAATATTTTGAATTATGATCTTTGCACTTTGCAGTTCCACGAACACAATGTCTCATGCATTTACCAGTCAGTTAATAGGTCAACGCTAGCGTAAAGGCCTACATTTTGCCACAATACTTAACATATTAACATAGCATGCACAAATGCTGCACATGCTTACCCCTCATGCATCAACATTAGTAAAGTAAATGCCAACATTACTAAAATGACAGTTATCAGTGCCAGAAGCCAGGCTGAGCTGACAAATCTGTCAATGCCCAGTGATATAAACCACACAATATGAATCAGTGCAATTGTGGTGGCTAATGCAGTTAGTCAGGCTTCTGACTGGATTAAATGTTACACTGATTCTTCTTGTGGGTAAACCTACCTTTGTTGAACTACCTGGTATGTCATCTCACTTAGATATCACAATAATGACTTAAATATTTTAACTTTGAAGGAACCCAAAGAAAACGTCCAGAAGTCTACACTGTTTAATATCTTAATAATGAATGGAAATAGCAATAGTTACAATGACAACAATGGCTTTGGCAACAACATTTATTTATGTTTACAAACAGCAAGAACAGTTCAAGTCAATAATGTTGTTCAGTGTTCTCAGGGTTTCTCCAACATAAATTGTCAACTTCAATAAAGTTAACAGACTTAATAAAGAGGTTGTTAGTATATTATTAGTTGTGCTGTCCTTGACATATTTCAATCACATGCTTTATTCTTAATGTGTACATGTATGGTGTCCGGTGTGACAACATGAAGACTACTACAACATAAGTGAAAATTAATTTCATGTTACGTGAGATTTTATGAAAACGTGAACTACCAGATATGTTTCAAATGAATTAGACAATACTTACATGTATTTTACAAACTTTGTAGTTTAAACTAATTATTATGTAGATACATATTCTTATTTATAAAATTGAAATTAGTGACAACCATAGTCCCTTATCAAGTTGTCTAATTGAAGACACTGTTAAGGAAGTTGACTAATCACTCCCTGCTGTCTCATAATTGATCAACTCTTAATTAGGCTTATCTGCAGATAAACCAGCTACTGGCACATTCCAGGCAGCATATGAAATGTGTAAAGACAGGGCTAGAACAGGAAGAACACATGCTCACTCAGAGTTCAGAAGGTCACGTCTAGCACTGCTCAAAACAGACTAATCCACCTTCGTTTACACCCAACACTACTCAACAAAGTACACAAATTGTTTCCATCTCATTCATACTTTTTTTCTCTACACAATCAAGTTAATAAATTTACATTTTTCTGCTTCTAACTTGTTTTAGTGCAATAAAATCATAAGAATGAACCTTTCATATACATGTACACCAGTCGTGAACCAGACAAGCACTTTCATTTCGGAACATTTTCCAATTCCTGTGCAAGTTTTTTAATTTGGCAGAAGAAAAATGTTTCATTAGAAATATATGCACTATCGTTTGCATGTAAATTCTTGCACAGTTTAAAATTTGTAATGGTAGCAATGTCTTGAAAGGTAGTTATAAACCCATTTCTTTCATACCAATTCAACAGTCATATCAATAAATGTTATTTCAAACAGGATGAACTGCAAAAATGGGTGTGTACTCAGAATTAAATATGGTATTATAAAAAATAGTATTGTATTTTGGCAAAAACATTACTCTATAAGTGTTAACAAAATCATCATGCACATTTACAAACGTATCTACAAATTTAGGGCACAATTTTTTACTTGACTGTTTTTATTACCGTCTTGATGTTCCCTAAACAACCCAAGTTTTGTGATCTATTTGAACAAGAAAAAAGCTGCATGCACACAGGAAATAGAAAGTCTGGTTTTTCCAGAAAGCATACGTCAGCTGCATGAGCAGTAGCAACAGGTTCAGAGTTCTACCAGCTTTGGTAGCACCCCATCACTTAGGGTAGTTTGGGTGCGGCAACAACTGACACCGAATGAAGTCAGAGACAACATTAGGAGGGACAGCTGACACAAATCTGTTACACAACATTTTGATAAAGCGAAGTTAACGAACCCAACCCGTCTGTGTAACTTCCAGGAAGCGTATATGATATCCTGTAATTCGCAATGGGAACGTCATCAGAAACTTAGAATAGCTCACAGTGGAGACAAGACAGACGTGGCTTATGATGGATCAGATTTTTAAGCAGCGATGTTCTTTTGCCTATGAAAATGTGCACTGTTCATACTACATCAAGCATATCTGCTGTAGAATGGTTCATCAAATGTTGAGAAACTTTATCTAGGCAGTGATTCTGTGTTTCTCATCCAACTATGTAAATGGATAATCTACAAAAGTAATATAAAGTTTGTAAAGTCCATAAAAATAGCTTTAGATAGACTGGTCAGTGGTAGTGTGTTCGTCAACATGTACTGCAAGGAAAAAATTCACATATCAAGTGGAACATACATTAATGCACACTGATGCTATCACGGATATCAAAATCAGGCAAAGTTGATGGGAATATTAATATATAGGCAAACAGGTCATGCCAATTGAATCTGGCAACTATTGGCTTGGTTTTGTTAACCATTTTGGGTCTCTCAAAATCTGAAGTCCTACACCACAGTGACAGTCCTATGGGTTGAGGTTGGTCCTACACCAGTGACAAAGTCCTATTGGTTGAGGTTGGTCCTACACCAGTGACAAAGTCCTATTGGTTGAGGTTGTTTGTACACCACAGTGACACAATCCTATTGGTTGAGGTTGGTCTTACACCACAGTAACACAGTCCTATTGGTTGAGGTTGTTTGTACACCACAGTGACACAATCCTATTGGTTGAGGTTGTTTGTACACCACAGTGACACAATCCTATTGGTTGAGGTTGGTCCTACACCACAGTGACACAATCCTATTGGTTGAGGTTGGTCTTACACCACAGTAACACAGTCCTATTGGTTGAGGTTGGTCCTACACCACAGTGACACAATCCTATTGGTTGAGGTTGGTCCTACACCACAGTGACACAATCCTATTGGTTGAGGTTGGTCTTACACCACAGTAACACAGTCCTATTGGTTGAGGTTGGTCCTACACCACAGTGACACAATCCTATTGGTTGAGGTTGGTCTTACACCACAGTGACACAATCCTATTGGTTGAGGTTGTTTGTACACCACAGTGACACAATCCTATTGGTTGAGGTTGGTCCTACACCACAGTGACACAATCCTATTGGTTGAGGTTGGTCTTACACCACAGTAACACAGTCCTATTGGTTGAGGTTGGTCCTACACCACAGTGACACAATCCTATTGGTTGAGGTTGGTCTTACACCACAGTGACACAATCCTATTGGTTGAGGTTGGTCTTACACCACAGTAACACAGTCCTATTGGTTGAGGTTGGTCCTACACCACAGTGACACAGTCCTATTGGTTGAGGTTGGTCCTACAACACAGTGACACAGTCCTATTGGTTGAGGTTGGTCCTACACAACAGTGACACAGTCCTATTGGAGATCATCCCCACCACTATCAACATTTGCCTACTTCTGCAAAGTTCTGGCTGCATGAACAGTGATCTATATTCACAAACAGATCTATAGTCCCTGGTTGAAGATGTCAAAGGTTGCAGACAAAATGTGTGCATATTGATCACACAAAGTGGCACTTGCATTTGTTCAGCGTTAATTAGTACATTTCAAAAGTAATTTACTTGATATATTTGTATGGATTCCCTTGGACAGCAGAAACGTGTAAATGACGCGTTGTACGCTGGAATGATGCATACTTTTTGCCGCATGTGTCCAAAAGACGCATACAAAAACGTGTCTAAGAAATCTAAGAAAATTTAGGGGCACTTGTGTAGAATCCGGGCCCACCTCGGTTTTGCCGTTATTAACCATAGTTTTGCCTAAATTTGACACGTTGATGCGATAATTAAATTATTCCACATCACCCCAGGCATATTTACGCTATACAAATATTGCATCTTGAGGATCTTGAATTTTGAGGCCCACATAGCACTACGGTTTGCTCCAGACAGTCTGCGCCCGAACACAGACAACGGCCATGCGGACAACTAATTGAACAATGGCCTGAATGGAGTTATTTAAATCACATCTTACATTGATGACTGGACACTGAGAACAGTCTAATCAATACCCTTGTGCCTTGCCTACCCCTTGCCTGTCATTGACATTGTTTATAAGCTTTAGAGGAGCATCGTTTGTTGCTGCCAACACTATATTATCACAAACCGCCAGTTTTCAAGTCTTGCTGAACATAGTGCAATCTGTTCATATCTATACAAATAATATCCATCCATCCATACATCTACACTATATGCATGTTTTTAAATTCATGTATGTTTGCTAAATATTACAACTGGAATGCACTATAAACAAAAAATAAAATTTTTTAAAAGAATGTTTATAAATCATGTCTACGTCACCAAGGCACAGAAATGGTACATTCGTTTCAAATGTCCACCCAAAACACAAGTTGGCAGAGTGCACACGCATATGCGCTTGCTGGAAATGTCAGCACATCACAGGCAGCCTAGAAATCTACCTGGCAGTTCATTGGCATCTTCCAGGCCCAGACCTATGCCGAGATAGGTCATGACCAGTGCCACTGGAAACCACAGCTGCCACCCTGTGTTATACAGACATGCTGGTGACAGGTTGAATGTAGAATTGTTTTCTTAAACATTCATCAATGCAATAAATGGAACACATCACAAGGCAGAGCTACTAAAATACTGTGCGTTGATGTCGCAAAATGGAAGCTAAAAATTATTTACACAAAGACTTTTAATATTATTTTTAATATATATATATATATATTCTATGCTGCCATTAAAACTGGGGTTCAACGGGACTGAGAGAGCAGAGAACTGCTAGATAAATAACTGCAGCCCACGTTTTGATTGGTGACAAATGTTTTTGTGCATGTAAATACTGGTAGTTCTGCTGTTGGTTGTTTTATTGTGGCCTTTGACCAAAAAGACACATCCGAAAACATTACAATTTAACATATATTTTGTAGTTTATGTCTCAATTTATATACAACAAATTCGTAAATTTATTTTCTGTTTCGATAAATTCATTCAATTCATCTTACTTTGCTGGATTCAATTCCAATTCAATCTGTTTTGGTTTTATTCAATTCCAATTCATGCATTTTGTTGATCAATTCAATTCCAATTCAATTAAGAATTTAACCCAGGTCTGCTACAAGATCATAAAAAACAACATCTGAATAACAACATTCAAGGAAACAATGTTAGACAGTGTAACTCAGATATATCATGGATTCCTGGTAGGAACCACTGGAAGACCAACAGATCTGAAGAAGAACCTTTGTGAAAGAGGCTACTACTGGTCCAAGAAGAAGGCTCAGTCAGAATGAAAATAATGAATTGGCTACAGCTGCCATGACTAATATCCTTCACATCAAGTACAAAAATGTCTTTGAATATACCACCTTTGAACATCAAACACAATACTAAAACAGGCTTCTGGATAAAGTGAAATATGCAAATTCAACATATATTTAAAAGCAAATAAGCATACATGTGACCCCAAGTTAGGACTACGCACATCACTGAACAGTGACAATAGTCACCGACAAGTGTTGAATGGACCAACGTTTCTCAACTCGGACAGGGTTTCTTTATGGAGTTAGTCAATTGTGAGACTGTGGAACTGGCAGGCTAAGCCCGACATGGGCGCCATAGGCACCCTGATGGGCGGTAGGGTGTGGATTGGATTTCTAGATGCTCGGAGAAGTGATTTCCCGGCATTTGGAGTCGGAAATCCCACCCAGCTCATGCTGATCATTTCCATGTTTCGTAGGAGAATGAATAATAAATGTAACAGTCAGCAGGAAAATTGTAAACTGTAGTATGGTATCTTGTTGGGTTATTTTTCTTCACCAAGAAACAATGACTATTCGAAAACATCGCAAAAAATTTACAGCCATGACAGCACGCCGTATTCTTTACACTAAGCCTACCAATATACCGGTACGCCATGTTCTATCCTGAGGTGAAGGCTTCAATCCCACAGTGAATACCACGTTTAGCCAATCACAGAATAGCTAGCATAAACGTGTTGGCACGGGCTCATTCTTCACCTTTAAAAATGTCATCAAGTATGAGTTTCATTGCACAGAATATTTAAAAAAAAATTTAAATCTGGATTTATTTTGGGTACTTATCTGTACCCTAGAATTATTTTAGGTACGTAATTTTACCCTTTTACCCTGCTGGCGGAAACACTGCCGGTAATGACGAATATTGCTACAGAACACATGTACTGAGGAAATGTACCGAATGACAGAAGTCAAACCAAAGATTTACTATGCTGCATGTCACAAGTGGAGTGATAGACAAAATGAGACATGTTCTTAAACAACCTTTCAACATGCGTACAGCCAAAAGATGCACATAGAAGTGTTGAATTATAAAAATATAATTTCCTGCAGCTAGCTCTTACTGACTTATGCAGTTTCTACTATTTATGATACATCATAACAACATAATCATTCAAAGGTCATTAAGGATAATCTGACAGAATATCTTAATGCATAAATTATCACATCTAACACAGGTGTTGCAATGTGTCACTTGAACAATGTGTATCAAAATTGTCAACAACTCGTAAAATGTGTAAAGTAAACACAACCGACACGCCACACTTAAAATTAGGTGGCAACTGCAGGACTGGGACAATGCGTACAATAGACAGAAAAGCAACTCGACCCGCTAAGTAAATGGCTGTGACATGGTACGAACTCATGATACGTACACTGGCAATAAACATAATGGTCTCGATGCAACATTCCAGTCTTAGCAGGAAGGTCGAATTAATCATACTTAAAATTAATTGTGTATACAAATACAGGTGCTCCAGCAAGCAGTAAACAGAACCATGAGCAATACTGCATCTGGGGCCTGTTCACCGATGCAGATCGCAAAGAACACAGAAGAAATCTGAAAGTAACAGTCTATTGTGTGCGCATGACAAAGACTGGATCTACATCAGCATGGCATAGAAATTTCACAGCGCCTTCAAACTAACTGAAACGATCACACATTATTATGGTGGCCTTCACAGTGACATAACAGCACAAGATTTGCATCTAGGGCTCCTAAATTCTGGTTAGTTCATCAACAGGGCAAGTCAAGCGGAAAGTCTAGCCTGCTGTCAATGGAACAGCCAGCCTGGCTTGGTCAAGAGAACAAAGCATCCAAACAAGCCATGTTCCTACACTGTGACCATTACATGTCCAAAATGGCCCTCGTTGCTTCTCAATGTACAATTGCAAAGCCGTATGCAGTGGCAGCTTATGCTACTTCAAAGTTCCACATATTCCATGTGCTCAGGTTCAATAAACTTGTTGAGCACTGACATTTTGCATTTAAGGAGCTCGACGACTGTAAACCTTTTATTATTTTGAACTTGTAGCTTTGCAAGCCCATTTCTTAAACAAATATAGAGTCTGGTCAAGTGCTTCCATTCAGCGATGGTGCACAGTCTAAATGAAAAAGGTTATCTTTCTGAACGTTGATGATGAAGGCCATACCATACGTCATGGATTTTCCTTGCATTTGTTATACATGAACCGACCAGTGAGAGCAGGTTGTTGCCCAATTTAACCATGAGTCATGTAATGATCATGTGAACATCACGTCATCTTGAAATTTTATTTGCAAATTATATGATGGAAGTGAAAATAATTAAAAGAACCAATGTCCAAGCCCAGGGATGATCAGAAAGCATCTAAGCTTAGCTTGAGAATGAGCAGGAAACTGAAGTTCTAAAGTGTTTGAACTTTGGCTTATATAAGTATAAAGAAGGATGTTAGCTCAACTCCTTGGCACGAATCACTGTATATGCAAACATATCTAGAATTATAATGAGATTGTCTTTCAGTGTGAAGAAATGTTAGTATCATAACAACATTACCAGTAATTGTATTTCTACCTGATTCATTCTGAGCATTGCAACTGGTTCTAAATGCAATGTTTACAATAGCAATGCTAGCTGATGATGTCCTTGAGCTGGGTGGTAGCACTGTTGCAAATAATGCAAAAACTACGTAACATTTCATTTAAAGACTGTTCATGCGTTACTATAAAAATAGGACTTCGATCAAAATAATGCTTCAATAAGTTGACCGAAGTCAGTGGCACTGAAGTGAAGCTGAATTATGAAAACTGTGTAGACACTTGCAAGCTACAAAGGAACGTCGCAATCCATTTGGAAATCGCGGACAGTTTGCTGCTAAAGACTCAATTAGTTGGGGGAAATTGGGTCTAAACTGATGCAATGGGTTTGACATTCACGTGTTTGACTTTTGTAAACAAAACTGATTAAAATTAAAACCCGCCGCCAGTACCACGAACAAAGTTGAAAACGAAAGGTTGCAAGCGCTTTTAGCCCACGGCGCTAGCATTGCCCCCATCAGAGTTAGACATCTTACCTGCATCCAGCGTTCACTTTCGTGCAGGGCAAGTTCGGTGAAGTAATCCAGTTCTTCGTCAATCTTCGACTTCTGTCTCAAAACTTTCGGCTGTTCACGTTCTGTCGCCATCTTTTATGTGGTTCCCAGGCTCAGACTCCGCCGGGCACTTGCGAAAGCGTGAGTGACAGAGCTGTCGTGCAAACGTGCACACAAGCCAGCCCTTTCACCTCCGCCAAGTTAGCGGCGTTAACACTATCCTCAATAAACAGGAAACACTAAAACTCAGTGAAAATGCAAGTATGTGTACATCGTAAAACCCGCAAATATCCCCTCCACAAAATATCACCAAATAGCCGCCGTAAAATCTGTGTCCAACCAGTTGCGGCTGTTTGTAGCTGGACCAGGGTCACGTGAGCTTCGGGTCAGTTCCCATTGGTCGGTGCTTCCAGGAATCAACACAAGCCCATGTGCCATGCGGTGGCTGGTGTCATGCAGCGAGCGGGCGGCACGCCTCGGGGCCGGCTCAAGGCACCTGTCAGCAATTTACGCATTTCGACGAACACCCTGGTTAACTGAACCGATTCTGGCCGTGGGCAGTCGGTAGAACGAGATTCTGCGCTCCGCTGCATTGGCACCGCTGCCACTTCTGCACATTCCAGCAGGTCCGTTTTACCAAGATAATGAACTTATATAAGTTATGTCATAAGCAAAAAACCATAATTAAACAGAATCCGTTCTTAGAGGAAAACATAAGACAACTTTTTTGTGTTATGGTCCTAAAAAGTGAATACAAACAAACCATTTGCAACCACAATCAAAACTTTTACGTTGGTGGTTTACTCAGAATGCGGTCCTCAAAGGGGAAGATTCTAATAAACATGTCCGCTACCCTCGATGCTGGCATCGCGCTCATGACGTGGAGGCTTGAAAAATAAACGCCGAGTTGTGACACAGCAGTTTCGTTTTTATGTGTACCAGTACGCTCTCGTATTCCTTTTGATTCAGTAGCTGGTTTATATATAAACAGCAAGGTTCTATAATAATACCAAGCCCAAACAATTGTTTTTCCATTATTGTTAAGATACTTTATAAATATAAAAGGCTCCTGCCGTATCACCGAGAATACTAGGCCTATATACTATAGCTATTCCCTTGACACACCGACAAAAGTGTCCTCATGATGTGTCCTGATGGCGCATCCTGGTGTTGAGAGTTTCCCAGTAGGCCAAAATCACTGCCATAAGGAGCAACATCGATTTTTTAATGAGCAAACTTAGACTTATAACGAGTTCATAATCTCGAATGAATTGCGGACTTGAAAGTTGAACAAGGTAACTGTTGGTGAAGGCAGAAGGAGAAGTCGAAGCGAACGTCTGAGATGGAGAACAAACCTAACTGGCGTAAAGAGTTAGTTGGTGGGCTTGGGAGGGGGAAACGGAAGCGAGACACGTGGGCGGAGGGGGAGACGGGGGATGGGGATGGGGAATGGAGACGGGGTGGCAGGAGGAGAAGGAAAACAAAAACTGTGGCTATTATAGAATCAGATAATGATTTCAAAACAATGCTGACAAATCGGGAACTTCATAACCGACAGATAATTAAATGCTATTTTGTGGTAAAACAAATAGATTAACTATATGTCCGACAATAATCGTCACCAGGTCCGTAGAATGGATGGTATGGGGGTGCGTTTTAGTGAAGGCAGATTTCTAAATGTATTTCTATGTAAACGCGTTTCCGGTAAATGCATTTACGATCATCTCATTGGGAAAACATTATCCAAACCTATTTATGTTTCGGATGTGCTCGTCTGGTGGCGTGTCTATAGAGATTAGGCGTAGCGTGGAACATGCGTCAGTTGGACTGACCCGTCAGCGTAGTGCAGCTATCTCTGAGAAAGAAGATAATATTGTGACGTCATAGCCAATCTTCCAGACCTAGAGGATATGTTTTAATTTGCCGTAACAGGTGCACACATGTTTTGAAGCTGCATTGGTTGCTTAATAAATACAGTGAAAGCAACGTCAATATTTCAATGAAGGCATACGAATAATTATGAAATGCTAGTTATGAATAGGCCAGCATACTCCGCTTTGGGAAGTGTAGTTTCGCTTGATTCAAAATTGTGATTTTTAGGAAAACATAATGATTGAACACCCTCCTCCTCCCCCCTCCACTTCCCTAAATATTGGGGGAATAATCCTACCTCCATTCCCCACCAAAACATGCCCACAATTTCCATAAATATTGAGCAGTTGATCATGTATCCAGCTCCCCCACCAAAACAGTATTGGAGATTCAGCCTCCCGGTTTCGGCGCCTGTATATGTATATTAATTTCTGTCAGATGTGACAGATATACCTATGTAATGATTGATATGAGGTCCAGTTGCGACAATATGAAATGCACCAATAAGTATCAACTTATAAATACATGCAGGATGTGTTCTGTGTCTGTGCCATCGCTTTCTTCATCGTTGAGAATTCAGCTCAATACCAAATCATTGATCCAGATCGTCATTGTGCAAGTGAATCAGTGCAATATATATGTAAAATGTTGGTTACCATCGAGCACGCATACCACCTATAGCTAACTTAGACACCAGTTTGTTAGCTGTCACGCTACTACGCAAAGGCTTTTCTTTACCTCATTAATTTTATCCGACCCGAAAGCCGGTGTTCAACGTTTTTACAAGGTCACCCCTTCAACAAAGGTGCAAAGGCCCAATAAGATGGGTAGTCTCTTGTAAGGGGGGATTACACACAAGGAGGACAAGGAAAGACGCGATGTCAATAGGTTGCACCTGAAGTTGCAACACTGACCTTTTATGTTCTTTATGTCATCGTAAATATAGTACTGCCATCTACAGATACGCTGCTGAATGGTTTTGAACTAACAATAACAGTCACTAGTATGTATACGCAGGCCCCTATAGAAAGGCCTACATTATTTCCTATTTGGATTGATATGCTTTCTGAACCTTCTGCTGCGAATATTTTGAGCGGGATACAAACGCGGATTTTCAAAATGTTAGTGTTCGTTCAAATACTTCGTATCAACCCAAAAGTTTGCTTTTATTTAATGATTTAATACGAGAGACAATTCCACCTTTTAATCAGCGTCAGTGTAACATGTAATCCAGGGACGTGTCCAGAGAGAGTAGTCGGGGGAGCACGAAAACCTCCATTGACGACCGAACCAAATTGGTGTAGAAAATGTTTCGCTGCCGCGAGCTTCTCTACTGTCTCGGCTCGACTGGTGACATCAGAAGACGGCGGGGGGGGCTGTTGAAAAAAAATGTTTTGTTGCTGCGCCGCCGTAACTTCAGTCACGGTGGCACATTCTAAAAGATCTAGGAGAACGGTCACTGAGGCCCACACACAAAAATCTGCGAGCATGGCAAATTCCACAGGTCTAGGCCCCCCAGACACGCCTATGCAATCATTTTCATCACTGTGAGAAATTTATGCAAGTGTTCCCCTGGAAGCCTAGAGGCGATCATTTCAGCGACAAATAGTGGCGCCACATTGCGGAGCTTTGGTTACGCAAGAGCGGCATCTGGTGCTGCCACCCAACGGAGCTCGTTTTATCGGGACTGACAACGCTGCCAAAATACACAGATGTAGTTGTATACCGCTAGATATCTATGATAATAATAACGCCATGTCTCCGGGTTAAAAACCTGCTCAAAGGCGCTATAACAATATATAAAAAGTATATATATATATATATATTTATTGAATTAACTAATTGATTTAACCTATTATTGAACGTATTATTTAACCTAGGTATTAACTTATTTATGATTGATATATATATATATATCAATAATATATATATATATATAATTTATTATTGATATATATATATATATATCAATAATATATATATATATAATTTATTATTGATATATATATATATCAATAATAAATAAGTTAATATAGAACACTATGTTGTTAGCTGAAGTGACATTTAAGAGAAGGTAACTATTTATGCGTTTTTAACTGAGTTAATAATTTTAATTTGTTTTAAATTTGGCTTGTCTTCTTATCTTAATGTTATACATATCTTATTTACCAAGTCAATTTAGTATTGTATTCAATTTATTAATTTTATTGAATTAACTAATTGATTTAACCTATTATTGAACGTATTATTTAACCTAGGTATGAACTTATTTATTATTGATATAGATAGATATATATCAATATATATATATATACCCTTATATATACATATATATATATGTATATATATATATGTATATATAAATATGTATATATATATATATAAGGGTACTTCTGAGTACATGTCCATAGTATATATATATATATATATATATATATATATATATATACTATGGACACGTCAACTTGTTCACTCGTTGTGATTTGTGTTGATTCGCATTTCGCAGGTAGAATAAAGTACACGTACATACCCCTATTTAACCCTAAACAATAAAACCAAATGTCCGTGTTTAGACCTATATATCTAGCCCTCCTTTTAATAGGTGTCATGATTGCTAGGGCGAGGGATGGGTGCGGTAGCTGTTCGAGTAGTCGCCCCAGGCTGTCAGTCGATTACACCTAGGCCTACTACAGTTTTGAAATTTGGCTTATCTCGATCACTACGACTGTTTCTTTCGGGAGAGACATTACAAGTCATGTGTTCTTTATGAAACTTATGAAGAAGATTAACAATTATAAATTATTGGTCACAGTGTTGTAAATAGTGACATGATCTATTCTTTTCTGCTCCGGAAAAATTGATTAAACAGTTATTTTATTTACACTAACATTACATTAGTAACGCTTCGTAAACGTTAGCCCGGACACTTAATACAAAATCTGTTTTGATACCAGGCCTATGCCTATTCGATCAACAATTAATATAATATATTATAATCAAATGTTTATCAATCGTATTTAAGGTATACAATTTGTTTTTAGTTTGCTCTGAATAATATATTAATTATTATAATATTATGTATATACATATAAAGCTATATATATACATATATATATATATATATAATAAATTATATATTCATCTAATTATTATTTTTATTATTTTGTTCAAAACAAAAGCTATATCAAAAATGAAACAAACCAAAACGAACATGTCAAGAGAAAAAAATGTCTTTATGGCCGATATGGGGATCGAACCCACGACATTCGCGTTATTAGCACGACGCTCTAACCAACTGAGCTAACCGGCCAGTGACGAGCACCAACTCGCGCTAAGCCACTATCATTACAAACGTGCTAGCTGCATGTGGCTTTCATAGTTCGAAGCTTTTATAGTTTTGCTTAGGTCTTTTGACTAGATTTTACACCTAGGCAAGGCCAAATATATAAAGTAGGTGTAACAGAAAATAAACAATGAACAACAAAGTATTCATGGTACAGCCACAAAAACATTCGCTACTGGCACTGCGAATGCAGGCGGAAGCTAGGACCTAGCCAGACTATCGGCATCGAGCCTCGCTCAGACAGACAGGACTCAGCTAGTCACTAAGTCAGGCTCAACGTCAATGAACAATTAACTGCCCCTAATTTAAAATAAAAATGCTACTTGGAATTCGGAACAGACATTGCTATATAATGTAACTATAATCCTCTTTTCGTTATCTATACCGAAGAACAAAAATATGTATGGTTGACAGGAAAAATAATCTTTATGGCCGATATGGGGATCGAACCCACGACATTCGCGTTATTAGCACGACGCTCTAACCAACTGAGCTAACCGGCCAGTGACGACCGTGCAGTGCAACTGATCACGTGCCATTGTTACTAATACAGGCCCTATTACTAATGCGTTGTGCTTGTGTACGTAGCTGCAACTATTTCATATTGATACTTGATATAGGCAAAGTAATTAAATACGTCTCGAGAATGGAGTCGGGGGTTGCACCAGTCAATTTTGGCATTTATCAACCGGCTCATCGGACCCCGCACTGACTGGCTCAAGTCATCGGTGCCTGATCACAAATTTATATGCAAAACGATTCCCAAAGGCAAAACGAGTTTTATCGAAAATTAGAAGAGCATATGTATATGTCAAAAACTGTTTCACGCATTGACAGACAGACATACAGGACTCAGCTAGTCAGGCTCAACGTCAACGAACGACAACTGGCCCCAATTGTAAATAAAAATGCTACTTGTGTCTGAGTTGTGACTGCAGTTGTACATTTCGTGAACGGACGTTGCCATCTAATCTCAGGACAGCAACATCATTACAAGTGTTTAAAATACTTTTGAAGACTCACCTATTTAAACAAGCGTTTTTATAATTCACCGACTAGGACATTTTATGTACTTTCTATTGATAAATGTATTTTTTGTTTTATTAGTTTCTTAACATATTTATGATTATTCTTCTTGTATAAATGAATGTATTTCTAGTAGTTTTTATAAATGTCTTAATTTTTGTAAATGCTTTTTTAATGATCTCTCTTTTTTAGTAACTATATTTAAGTTAATGTTATATTTTTTACATATTTATTTCTTAATTAGCATTTCTTTTTATGTAATATACTATTATATACGTGTGCATGTATGTAAAGCGCCCGAGGGCAATTTTAATTGATTGGGCGCTATATAAGTACTTTTATTTATTTATTTATTTATAATGTAAGTATAATTCTCTTTTCGTCATATCTATACTGAAGAGAAAAGATATGTATGATTGAGAGAAAAACAAGTCTTTATGGCCGATATGGGGATCGAACCCACGACATTCGCGTTATTAGCACGACGCTCTAACCAACTGAGCTAACCGGCCAGTGACGACAGTACCGTGCAACTGATCACGCGCCATTGTTACTAATAGGCCATATATTACTAACGCGTTGTGCCTGTGTAGTTGCAACTACTTCATATTGACACTTGATTAAGGTAAATAAATACGTGATCCGCCATCTTGGCTATACACAATCGAATACTGTGTATTGTTTACAAAGGAACCGAAACGAAGCAGCAGTATTTTGGTGGACAGTGTGACATCTCTAAGGCTTGACAGTAATATACAAGTTCTTAAGGTGGCCGGCCAAACATGTGCAGCTGAGAAACTAGTGGACTGTTTCCCTCGTTTGATTGCAATAGGCGCTGATGAGCCTTAAATTGTAGCAGTTGTTAGGATACGCGGCTGGATGTGACGTAATCGCTAATGGACTCAATACCATGTGATAGCGCGGCTCAGCAATATGAATCAGTGCCGGCGATCTAAAAAAAACCTTAGAATTTGTTATTTAACGCGGTTATTTTCTGGTAACTTTTAGTGATTTCACAGCATTTTTAACACAAAAAGTGGGGAGCATTGCCCCAAGCCCTTTCAGTTGCCTCCCTCCCAGTCAGGCCAACTTGCTCCCAATCCCCCATCCTGCCTTATTACAAATTATCAGCCCAATCCAGTGTTACTCTGCATAAGGTCGATATATTTTTCTGAGTCATTAAAACAAACTTAGGCTGTAATAAGCAACATCGTCCACAAAGGGCAAAGTCCTAAAAGGGCACTCTCGAGTCGATGGTATAAAATACACGGCACTTTCCCGGTAAAAAAAGACACAATACTAATTTCATTTTAGTTGTAAAAAGGACAACAAGGAATGAATATTACTAGTTGATCCCGTCACGTTCAATGACTACGGAACTGACTTCCCTATTTTATAAAAACGCTCAGCTTAACAAAATGTTCATCTTAATGAATTGATTCACCTTAACTATGCGTTACATTGCTGCATGACTAAACAATAACATTCCATAAATTGATAGCTAGTATATTGTTGATAATAGTAAACCGATATATCTAACGATCGGTTTACTACAGTATCAATTATGTTTTTCCATAATTCGCTTAGCCCATCGTGTTTTTCAAGTAACTGAGCCTTTTTTACTTTTGAAAGTGCTCTTTTGGGGAATGCGTCTAGTATAAATTCAATCAATACGCAATGCCTTATATATATATATATATATATATATATCATATATAAGTATTCATATGGACGTATGGTGTTCCAGTTCACTCAGCTACGGGTGTGATTGGTCTTCGCGCTGTAATTGCAATGTGGCCGAATACTTCGCAGATAAATCGAGATGGTATTGGATTGAACAGGTCCACCAGTGTGTAAAACGTTTTCAGCAGTTCTAAGGACTGGACATACTGCGCTATGTAAGAACTTTGCTACATTTACATTTACTGGCGACAATGCAGGCCTGTGTGGTATTGTAAATTGACCTCCTGGGTAAATAAACCCCCGGTACATTTAACACGGGGTTCCATGGAGAAAATGGGCTTAGGAAGCGGCGAGTGAACGTTCACTTCTCAGAGGAGATGTACTTCAAAATTTAGACAAACTGCGCGTTTCTAATTCTCCTTATAACATTGTGTTTCAAGATGTGTAATCAATATAGTCATCGTCACATCCAAGTGAATTTAACTAGTCAATCCATTTATTGAATAGGCTTCAAGTTAATCATACATTCTTGCAAGCATTTCTAGCCGATAGTAAGAAATAAAAGGTAGCAATCTTACCAATCATCTTGTCACGTGTGAAAAGAAATTCGACCAATACAGCTCTAGTAACAAGACGACTAAAGTTAGTAAAGCCGGGTCACAAGGCGACTGTATGATGTCCGATGACGTCAATCAATTGAACCGGAAAATGCAATAAATTAATGCCGAAAGAATGCCGTGTAGGAATCCATCCATCGAGTTACCCTTTGCAGCTTCTGTGTTTCCAATATTCAACATTAACTGGGATCCTTCTTTAGGCAACGGTAACTCGCGCAGCACGTCAAGATGGCGTTTGCAGCGGGTTTACACTTAAATGTATAAAGTTCACATTCGTTGTTATGTTCAAGACACTATTATTTTGTGCACATATACCATACGTGTACACGCAACCAGGTGTCGCACGAGAGTCGTTCCATGTCAAATCAACCTAAAGGTTCAACAAGAAGGTGTCTCAGAATTAACTTAAATGCCAACCAGAGAATAAGTGGCCATATTTGAGCATTTTCGCAATAAAAACATCTACAATCAAGACTATTATGCTTGTGCTTTACTAGAATAACCTTGTTGAAGATATTTAAACTGCACGGCCTGACGTCACAAATTCTTATTCCCACTAATTCGCCGGTCGTCAAACTGGGAAAAGTTGTTTAATTTGCGCCTGGTAACCGTTTGTAAATGTTTTAAAATATGTTTCTCAATTGATTTTATGCCATTTTAAGTTATGTAAGTTGCTTGTTATGTTATGTATGTTGTCAATGTGACATGTTTACAATAGCACAGACCCGGCAGTGAACGGCGATTTTCATCGGCGAATTTGCACTGTCGCCGTAACTTGTAAAATGTTACGTCCGCATGGTGCATTGTGTGGCATTATAATAGTTGTTCATGTATATCAAAGTGAACTCAACTTCTTCTGAATCGAAGGAAGTAGGAGAAACAAAGATGTAAATTATAAGTTGGCGTATTCACTTACATGTCGAACAAAACGAGATAATGCTAGGCGGCATAACTCGGCCATTTCTTGGTCAAGCAAAACCAAGCTCAGAGACGCATCGATACAAAAGGGTTTGTCAATGTCAGAATCGATAAGCAGTATTGTAGTCGTCAACAGATGGATTTACATTTAAATGCATAAAGTTCAGTGCCGGACCTGTGCTGTTGTAAACATGTCACAAGCTCACAAACATGCATAAAAAGCAAAGGAATGGCCGTTACCAAGAAGTAGCCGCTTTCAGGGGTTCTACTGTATATCAAATCAAATCAAATTTATTTATACACCACATATCTCTACAAAGCAGATTCAGGCGTCTTTACAAACTAAAACATAATGTAAGAATACATTACGTAAGTCGTTGTAATATTACAATATATGTGTTACATACGCTAACACAACTACACATTTCGATTATTATGTAGGCCATATATAGCATTAATAAGATAGATAGTGAGTTCCTAAAAAGCCTAATTGAAGAGAAAGGTTTTCAGGTCTCTCCTAAAACGTCCAGAATCGTGTTTGCTTCTTAGCTCTTGTTGAAGAGAGTTCCAGAGGGTGGGACCTGCACATGAAAATGCGCCGTATTGTTCCAGGTTAATTCTAGGAACAACCATGAGAAACTGGTCGGCCGAGCAAAGAGTACGACAGGGAACATAATATTATGCAGATATACGATCAACAAGGTACTGTGGAGTGTTTGCATGCACGGCGCCGTGCATCAAGGTCAACAGTTTAAACTGAATTCGCTGCGCCACCAGATAGCCAATGCAGCTCTCGTAGTGCCGCCATCATGCTGTGTTGGTCACACCAACGTAAGCAGATGACGACACACGCAGCTGATCGCTGGACCATCTCTAGTCGTTGCAACAAGGTTCCTGTAATGCCGTACAGGGCCGCGTTTCCGAAGTCGAGTGGCGACGACGTGACTAGCGCGTGTACAAGCGACTTGCACGCTGAAAGCGGGAGAGATGATCGTATTTGGGCTATGCCACGTAATTGGGCGTAGACTGCCCGATAGGTATGGCTAATGTGTGCGGTCATCGACATCATGGAGTCGAGCTGTACTCCAAGATCCCGTATGTTGGCGGAAGTGCTGACGTTGCAACCGCAGATGTCGATGGGAAGAGGCGGTGGCTGTGGAACACGGTTGTTTTCGCCTCGTTCAAAAGCAGGTAGCGTGACGCTAGCCATGCTTTCACGTCAATCACACAACGGGATATCCAGTCGGCGGCGGACGCAGCATCATTTCGCGGAAAATCGACATATGTTGGGTGTCGTCAGCGTAGACATAGTAGTGAACACCGTGCTTCTCGAATACGTCGGAAAGTCCAGCACAGTATATAGAACACAACAGAGGGCCCAACACACTGCCCTGTGGAACTCCATGTCGTAGTCGGCTGTCGCAAGAAAGATGACCGTCAACGTTGACGCACTGTGTTCGGTTGGCAAGGTAAGAGGTGAGCCAGCAAAGTGCGTCGTCTCATACGCTGATTATGTCTAGTTCAGCGACAAGAATGTCATGATCGATCGTGCGCTGAGGTCAAGTAGAACTAGTACTATATGTTTAAGAGCATCCAGTGATCTTAATATGTCGTTTTGAATACACAAAATCGCTATCTCAACGCTGTGTGACGGGCGGTAGTCGCTCTGAAAAGGATCTCCGATGCCGTTGTGTTGCATATGCAAACGCATTTGGGCAGAGCCTTGGCGTTCAAGTAACTTGGATGCGTACGGTAGGTTCGAGATAGGTCGGTAGCTGGCGTAGTCGTCGACGGGAAGACCAGAACGTTTAAGAAGAGGTGTGATGACTGCATGCTTCAGGCTGGCGGGAACAGCGGAAGACTCCTAGGACAGGTTGATCAATTTCACGAGAAGTGGCGCCAAGATGGATGTATTCGCCTTCCGAACAACGGAGGGCAGTAGATCAAACTTGGACGACTTTGTCTTGCCACTTGTGACGAGTGTCGTTACTTCTTCGAGCGTAGCCGATTGAAACGCTAGCAGCGGCGAAGAAACCATACGTGGCTGTGCGTTGTCAACATCAGCTGATGGAACCATGATTCGGCTGCAGATCGAGTTGTTCTTGTTGGCGAAGTGGAAACGAAACGCTCGGCAACAACGACAGGGCTACCAGTGTCGGTGGGAAGATGGTTCACACACTTACGGTCAAGAAGATGGTTCGCAATACGACACATTGTCCGTTTGTCGTTCGAGGCGGATTCATTTGCTTTACTGTAGAACGCAGCTTTCGTAGAGGCCAATGTCCGGCAGTCTTGCATGGTCACGCAATTCAATGTGGGAAAGACGTGGTTGTTGGTCCTGCTACGTCGCTAAGTGCGCTCACGCAGACGGACCTGACGTTTCAGCTCGTCCAGTTGCCGAACCACCACGGCGTATGTGGTTGTTCTGTGACCGTACGCTGCACAAGCTCTGAATAGTACTGATGGTATAAGCCGCCTACGTCACAGACAGGTTGGGTGACGAAATAATCGCACCCACATAGATCTTTTGTGAAGTTTGTATTGTCTATCGCAGCGTATCGACGGTATTCTATCTTCTTGGCGGGGCTTGGTGGTGCCGATGTAACAAAGAACGGCAAACTGATCTGTGGCATGATCGTCGACGGATACTCGCGTAACAGGAGATGAAGAAGAAGCGGTGACGATGAGGTCAAACACATTACCCCGGATCTGCGTCGCGTCGGTGACGTTCTGTCTCAGGTTGGCGTCTGAGTGAATATCATGTAGAGCTTGTGCGTGCGCATCGTTGTTGTCGCCGTATCGCACGTTGAAGTCGCCGAGGATAATGATCCCGTATTCCGTCCCGACGCGTTCCACAAAATCTCGAAATTCGGCAAAGAAAGTAGCGAACGGCTGGGAGTTAGGGCTGGACGATGGCGGTCGGTAGATGACGAACAGGCTTAATGTAGAGGAGACTCTGTGGCACCGTAATTGAAGGTTGAGACACTCAAAAGATGAAGAGGGCGAAAGATGGGAATGGTGGACAGTGTACGGTACTCTGAACAGAACGCCGACACCGCAACGAGCTCAAGGAGATAGTCGCAAAGTGTGACGGCGGTCGCAGACACAGTGTTCTCGCTGGATAGCCAGATGTCAGTAATGCATAGTATGTCCAGGTAATGGTGTGCAACGTATTCAACAAGAAAGTCTGCCTTGTTGCAAGCTGACCTCGTATTTAGCAAACACAACTTGACAAGCAGCACGATAGGGATGCGTTGTATATTGAGGAGGTTAGCCGTGCTGATGCCCGTTGCCTGGTCGGTGTGAGCCGCTGTTTGCGTAAACCTACACCACAGCTGCCGGGGGTGGGCCGGTGGAGTGCCACCCCTGCACTGCATGCAGCACTCCAAGCAGCATTGTTCAAACGAGTGCTGCAGAGTGCCCCTATCAAATTGCAGGAACTGTCTTACGTAGGCCGTGATCCCTGAAGTGTAATGTCACGCTTGACCACCAGCAATGTTCGTGTTGTTGTTCCACACAGGTGCTGAACTAAGACAAAAATCACTAAAATACTAAACACTACAAAACAACCAGTAAAACAGCTTAGTCCAGGACCGCCTTGACTCTTTCATTAAAAAAAAAAACTGTAAAACTGCATTGCGATCTCATCGTTAAAAACTGGTAAAATACAAAATATGCACGGAGCTTATAACGGTGCAGCCATATGCAGGCGCGACCAATAGATAGGCGAGGCAGTTAAGCTTCGAAAGAAACTTACAATTGCTACAGTCTACCACGCCTTCTCTAAACTGTCGCCGAGTATCTGGGATCTCTTTTCCAGTCCTCGTGTTAACTCACCAGCACGACCGGTTGTAGTAACAAGCACACACACTCAAGTTGATTACTTGACGATAAGATTGGTAATACTATGCAGAATAATCCAACATTCCTTAAACCTTTAATAATAATAAAGTAACTTCTTTTTGTGCGGTTAAAGACTAACAGAAATGAACTTTTTTATTCCCAATCTGAATTAAATATACTCTAAAAATAGTGTTCTGATATTCAACAAATTTTTACCCCCTTTCGTCACCCTGTCCAAGGCCCCTTTTGGTTGCGCTTTTCTGACATTTTCTGTACAGTTTGTTGCGACACTTAGCGGTCGAGGTGACGTCGCCGCAGGTGGCACCGTTAGGATTTAGCAAGGCGCGCAACTGTGGGGTTGGTGTTTCTGACCGTACCTACAATTGCAATCGAGGAATTCAATATGTTTTCTATCACCGTAAAGATAATAATCGTACCTACGAATGTGTCGCAGGACGCACAAAGAAACTTAGTTTTATTCCCGTTTGAACAATGCGAATGCTCAAACTTGCTATGGAATTTATTTTATATTTCGTGTACTACTCTACTCGGTACCCCCCCCCCCCCTATTCCCGGTGTATCCGTGTTATGTTCATGCAGCCCTTTCTCTGTTTGTACTGAATTTACGCCAACTCTAGGGTAGGTTGGTATTGGGCAATCAAATTTATTAACACAGGGATTGCCACTGTGCACATATAATATATACAATAGTCACATCTTGTGCACAGCCAGGTACATCCAGATTACAGAGTGATGGACCACACATGTTATGTACGACACATTTTGTACATTTAGAATAATCATACTAGACATTTACCAAAACATCTGCGAGCGCGTTTTGGTGTTTATGTAACAATACCGTGTTCTTTCTAATACTTGGTAATTGTTGCTATCACTACTGTTATCTACCAACGCATCTCGTCGGGTGACGGGTATCTATACTAGTATTAAAAACCAAGAAACCGGATCATCAATCCAATGAAAGAACTACGAAGTTCTGACATGGTCACCAACAGTTGGGGGTGCGACATAATGGCAACTACACAAAGAACAAACGCTACAGCATTGGATTTGATAGAAATCACCACAATAGCAATATAATGTGTGTGCGTGCGTGCATGTGTGCGTGCGTGTGTGGTAAGCATGCGTGCGTGTGTGGGATCTTCGGGATTAATGTGAACGTGTGGCACTGGAGTGGCCTAAATTGGCCTGTCCTGGTGCACTCGGGTACGAAGACATACGTAAACCAAAATCTAGAAGCGACAAGCGCGGCTATCCGGCACCGTGTGGGACGACGGGAACGTTTCATTCGATCATTCCTTAACTCTGGATAACAAGATTCTATGGAATTGTCTATATCAATAGTAGTTAAAAACGTGCTGCCAAACACAGCCTATGGGGATCAAGTATAACAGAGGGGATCAAAATGATAGTAAAGCCTTGTTTTAAGCATTGTTTGGTATATTAATACAAACGAAAATTGCAGCGCTGCTACGTCATGTTTGTGGCGGTCATGAAAACACAACCATATTTCAGAGTCTTGGACGAAACTGTACACTCGTTAAAATTACTCAACATAATCACTGGACATAGGAAAGTTAGCGATTAGCAACGTGACGTTTATTGATCAGTGCCTCACATCTTGATATAGAACGAGACTAGAGGTACATGCAATATTAATTAAAGAACATTTTGTTATGAAGAAAACCAAAAATGCGCTTCAACCAAGTTCCTGCTTATCAGGCAACTGAGTCAATGACCAGAACATGCAGGATGCAGAATAGCGTCCACAGACATATATTATAGGGAATATCCATGTGCAGACAGCTCTCTGGCAAGCTTATTCCTTCTTCCAGGTGTAGTAGTCGATGCGAAATTAGACATCAGGGATGTGTCCAGAGTCTAGTGGGGGGGGGGGGGGGGGCATACAAAAACCTCCACTGGCGGGCGAACCAAATGGTGTAGAAAATTCGCTTCCGCGCCGCCGTAACTTCAGCTTCTCTGCTGTCTTGGCTCGACTGGTGACACCGGAAAACCGGGCGAGGGGGGGGGGGGGCGAGGGGCGGACGTAATTTAACAACCTCTTCTCGCTGTCTCGCGCTGAATGCACTCTCGGCTCCACTGGTGAAATCGGACATCGGAAGACGGGGGCGGAGGGTGTTGTTGAAAAAGTTTCGTCGCTGCGCCGCTGGAACTTCAGTGACGGAACGTAATCAATAGGGTTTGGAAGGCACGGTTACGGGGGCCCATACAAAAAGGTCTGCGAGCACACCGACTTCCAAATGTCTAGGGGGCACGTGACATACGTATGTGCTTTGCGACATCACACCTTATCACAACCTATGTTAGTGCGTGGAAGCTGAGCAGGTTATCCTTCGCAGGTTGTGTAAGTCTCAGATTCTGCTTCTGGAAGTTCCAACGGGGTGTGTTCTGCCTTTGGTATCGAGTGATGTGAATCACCTCCAAATTTGCCCAGATACAGCGGGTTTGGGGACAGCTCGTGCTTCGGGATATTCACCATTTCTACTAGTCGACCAGTAATGACACCACTAGGATATCAGTTCAACAGCTTTCAGTCGTGCTGTTTTACAAAGTTGAACATTGCACGAACCCTTGGTGCTGTCTTCTCATGGAGTTACATTTATTAAAATCAACAGCTATGCATCGTATACGGAATATCGGTCCAACAGTTACATACGTCTGAAATTGTTTTTGCAATGTTACTTCCTCTCGCCGTCGCCAATTGGCTTTACACAAATGAACCTCTTTCGGGGGTTAACTGATTTTCTATGGATATATAACATTCCGAGGCCATTGAGCCGTCTCTCGTCATTGTTAACCGAGTCCACAACGTAACCGTCGCAAGGACCGCTCGCAAGCAACGCTTCCGACTGGTGTAGTGAGGAAGACATATTTACGATCTTGCTGATGAAGGCAAATGTTTGACCAAACGCCGAAATCAGTTTACGTGAAGACGACGGTCATCGAATTCGAGGGTCGTCGTACTTCGTTCGCCAATTTGCAATTTCCACAGGAAGCTTGTTTTGTTCAGCCGAACTGAGATACCTACTGTAGCACTTAGTTAGTTCTGTGTCATCTAGTTTATGTAGGTTGGACGGCAGGGGGTCTTCAGCTGCAGTGGGTCCATTGTGGCCACTCGAAAATTGTTCAACTAACTCGTCAAGGATGTATTCAATAAATTTGTTAAATATATAGATGTGATAGTAAGTCAGCTTTTGATTTTTCCGTATCTCCAGCAATGGCGTGATGGCGCTGAAACTGTGCCGTTCTGGATTTACGAATCTCACTACCTATAGTGTTTGCCATATCAGCCCAACACGACGCCATATTTCATCCCACCCTGATAGGATGGTCCTGCAGTCCAGGATGCATTGAATCCCAACGAAATGTTCTCGCATGCATTGACCAGATTGCACAGTTTGTCTTGGAGGTTCTTGATCACGGACCCAAGAAAACTTTGCACTTTTGGGCCGCCACTAGAGACACGATGAATTGTGAATCTCAAGCGTGGCCACGATCGTTTTCAAGCACGGATCCAAGATCTCGAGAGATATATTGCGGGCCACTTTCTGAGAATCAGGCACTTTGACCAAAAAATGGGCAGGGAATCACAAAAAGCAGTGACTTCAGTAGCACTTTTTGTATTTTTTCTAGGAGAGGGGGGAACTAACTCCCTTGTCCCACCCCGCTTGCTACGGCCCTGACCTGTACGATAGTGAACATTCTCATTCAACAAAACGTCTGACAGTTGGTGCACTGCTTTGCAGAGTTCTTCTCTCTGATTGTCATCTCTCTTCTTAAATAACTTATTCACATTTTAGTCTAGTTCTCTCACTTTCATATCATGTTTATGACCATATAAAGGTATGTAGGGTAGGTGTTTTAAAATCCTGTCCATATACAAAGATTGGATGTGCAAAAAACTGTAATATACATAACAAACATTTCGATAAAATCGCATATATTTATGTTGGATTATTCTATACAACTGTGTGTAAATCCAATGTTCAGCGTCAGTTAACACAGACAGGACGTGCATATTATAACAATAGGATTCTGAAAACATGCTTCATGGAAAGATTGGGTGTATAAACAACTTTGGTATAAGCTATAAACACATTTCGAAACAAATCACGTTTGTATGTTAGATTATGCCATACATTTATGGGTAAATTCAAAGTTCAACACAGGATATCACAGACAGTTTATCTGAAAATCAAAAAATTTATGTTTCTGTGCAAAGATGTGATCACGTAGATGTCACACAATTAGAATATTTTGACCCAAGGTGAATTTGAAATGACCTTCAAATTCAAAATCTAGTGTGACTTCCACCCACACCTATTTCCTTGTCTAAATAACATGATCGACATAGCATGAACTCGTCCAAGTGGGTTTGAACACTATATTTCCTGAGAACATCGGACAGAGGACCAGCTGCGTTGCAAAGTTCTATTCTGTGGTTGTCATCTCTCTTCTTGAACAACTTATCCACATTTTAGCAAGTTCTGTGATTTGTACATCATGATTACAAATGAAAATACATGTGGTTATGTATATTGCTTGTGTAGTGTTCTGAAAATATGATAACTTAGATATAATGGGTATGCAAACAACTTTTATATTTACAATAAACACATTACAGGAAAATCACGTTTTTATGTTTCATTATTCCGTACATTCCTGTGTAAATTCAAAGTTTAACACCTCATATAGCAGCCGATACTTCTGTAAAACATAAAATGTTTGGTTTTAGTAAATATATACTCAAGTAGATTTCAATTAAAAAACCAAAAACCGACATTTTGACCCCAGTTAACTTAATAACCTTCAAATGACCTTTAAATTCAAAATCGAGGATGGCATCCGCCCTAGTTGTTCTCCTCATCGTATGGGTGACTGACTGATCCAGTATGGATGCCCACTATTAACAAACAATGCCGTTAAAAAGAAATTTTCAATAGTTTTTAAGTTTTTGACGTTTGAAAATTCTCAGCGCTTAACATGCACCAGGTCTACCTGTTGCTGGTTACGTAAGCATTTCGTCGCGTCAGCCCCGTGAGCGCGTGCTACTCCTGCAAACAACACACTACAAAAATTCCGTGGAGTTCCAGCCACAGAATTTAATGTTTTTCTATATCATTGTACAGGTAATCATTCCATGTACAAATGTGTCACTGAGCGTATGCAGACAAATATATTAGCTTTATTTTATTAACGGTACAAAATCCCGAACGCGTAACCCAGTTGCCTGTTGTTGGTTACGTCAGTTACGCGGGTGAACGCGTGCGGTTTCTGGCAAAAGGTTGTCCAACAACTAGGCTGGTGACCAGTTAAAATTTATTAATGCGGGTAGGCTGGAAACATTTGGGATGGGTTTTGTGTGTCTGGAATTAAAATGTTGGGCATTTGAAGTTTGGTTTTATTTTCAGTGTTCATAATTATGTTAACAACACTTTTTTTAGATTTCAGTGCAAATGATTTGAGGATGTATATGACTGCCTTTTCTCCCGGCAACGCCGGGTAACTCAACTAGTTATAAATAATTGCGTGTGTTTTCGTTAAAAGGTGAAATATGAGGTATTCTTATATCACCATCATTGATGTTTGTGATTCGTTATTGTTGTCACCTTATGCACTAATGATTAGATACTAAAACTTCCCAAAACGTGTTTACGTAACATTTCTTCGACAATTTTAAATTAGTAGGGCAGTCATTCTCTTATAAAAAAAATATAGCCGGCTAATGGCGTATTTAAAATAACATCCAGTAAAATGTCAAGGCTTACGCTAAGAGGTGACCGGGTTTTTGTTAGCACGAACTTTACTATTACCACTGCACCAGTGTGATACTTAAAGACAAAGGAAATTTATCTTTTGTACATGTATTTCCAATCTGAATGAAATATATTCTAAAACTAGTGACTTGGTATTCAACTAATTTTGTTTGGTTGGATGCACACATGAATTTTGGTTATTTTTTTAGTTATTGCCATTTGGAAATAGCGAATACTCAAACTCAATGAGATTTAATAATGTTGATATCACAGTAAAGATAATAACCGTATCTACACATATACTGCTGGATATACCCATGATTTAGTTTCAGTTTTTGAGTTAGTGCTGTTTGAACATCGCAAATTCTTAATCTTGCAATGTATGCTCGGCAGCGGATATAATGCAAGGTTGAGCATTTGCGATGTTCAAACGGCAATAACTCAAAAAGTACAAACAATTCCCATGTACATCCAGACACAAACTTGTAGATAATCGGTGATATAAAAAATATTAAATTCCGCGATTACAATTCCATGTACAGTGTGAAACAACAGGCCGCACTGCCGCTCACCCTGCTAAAGGATAAGGCGCGCTCAGCTGCGCTGCCTGTAGTGACGTCAGCAACTTCTGACGGGCTGGTTGTTTTGTGACACGCAAATGACCACGTTTGAGAGGGCTTAGTGACACAAGTTCACAATGAACAAGCTTCATGTTTGGCATATTACTTGACAAGAGTATTGAGTTTACGTATGCTAAGTTTCAAAGATATTTAAAATTTCATTTCACTTAGTCTTTAATGTAATAAACAAAACTACTAAAACATAGGCCCTACCGTTTATTTCGCGCTTGTCTGGCGATGTTGCGCAATGGCCGGCAGCGAGTAAGGCGATTAGCAGCAGACAACAGATTGCCTAAGTAAAAGACGACATGTTTTGTAGCAAAATGCGCGACAATCACCAACTGTTGTTGTACCCAGCGTCTAGTTTTATGACGTTTTGTACCAAAGACCATATATTAAAATAATATATATTTAAATATAGGCTTCGTGTTTTGTACTTGCCTTCCTGCGTAACGGTCATACACTATTCATGAAGTAATGACGCGTAAATTCGAACGCGCTCCATCGGCGACAAAGTGGTCATATTTTGCAGGGAGATGGGGGTATTTAAAATGTTTTTAAAGAAACAAAGTTACGCGTACAGTCACGTTATTATAATATTAGAATTGTACACTACAACATGTTCAAGTTACGTTCAATGTGTTTTAAATTTAAAAAATGTGGTATTACAATACGGGACCGAAAAGACGCCATCTCAGTTTCAAGAAGGTAGCAATTTTGTGCGATGAGCCAAATTTAATGTTCGGTTAATTTTAATCTACTTTAGCCACTGTTAGTAATACTAATAATAAAATAACTTCTTTTGCGCCAATATAATAGAAAATCGAGTACAGCAAAATCAAAGGATTGAAATATTTCGTAATCGTGCAATGTCAACAGATGTATGGAATTATTAAAAAGAATATAAGTAGGATAGGCAATATTAAAATGATAGTTTTTTAGATGACGGCGATATTAAACTATATTCCTTGCTAATCGGCATCACACCATTGGCGATATATCTATAGAGGATGTCTTTCGGCAAGCGGCCACGGTCTCCTACAACATTCTTGGTGTCATTGTAGGGGTCAGTATACATATAGTTTTCCCATTGGCGACCATGTTAACGTTTTGTCTGATTATAAGAAAATGTGACCTACCAAATTTATTTAACTTCTCACCTGCGGTCATCATCTCATTGACATGCTGATAGATTAAAAAATTGCATATTTCTACCTCTCGTAAAATGCCTGTATGTGTGACACCCGTCAATATTTACGAATGCCGGCAAGCATTGTTCCACCAAAGGGTCAAACAGGCAAAGTGCTGCCAAATATCCTTCCGCTTATTCAAATCATCTAGAAATCCAACATTTTACAGTCAATACTTTCTACAGTCACACCTGAAAATCTACCTACTCAAATGCACTTATGTCAGAACATGTGAATTTTGTACAAAATAATTTCTCAAAAAAATCTTTGCACTTTTTTGTCTAACTGTAACATGAACCCTGTACATGCTACGTACGTTCTAACTGTCGGCTGAGCTTTGAATATTCTCGTACAGTTTTATTTAGTAGTCGTTGGCAAAGCGCCATGCTGTGCGTTATGCGGTGCGTTGTGCAATGTTCCGTGCAGATCTGATAGCCGACATTGTCTTCTCGCATGGATCAAATGTTTGTGCTAAGCCCTGTTTGCGGCTTAGCCGGGCTTCTAGTTTGGTTTCAACGACTAGTACGACCGCATGTAGGTTAGCGTTGAACGAGTCTTATTTTGGCCTTTCTCTCTTGCCAAATGTAGTTATCGCTGCATTGTAGATGGTAGGCCTATTTCTGAGAGTGTTCCATCTTGCTGTGGCATCCTGCTCCAGAAGGTCCTGGGGGACTTTTCAAAGGAGGCTACAATTAACAGTTCTCTTCGCTGAGAGACATGCATGTTATCATATGCGTGTACGTGCAACGAAGTTTCGAATATTCGTAGAAATGACGAATAACGTTGCGAACAACTGAGTAACGGCCGTCTAGCGCACGAACCCTAAAACCTGTAAGAACCCGAAGAATTTGATTGAAATGGATGGTGTGATATAATTAATTACGAACATGTTCGGTAGAGGAAAACACGAGTACATCTTGTTAGGCATATATACATAAGAGTTAATACAATCAAACAAACTAACTATTTGGCAACAACAACAATGTTGATAAATAATGTCCTTCATATCCAACCGACGGCGCCATATATCCGTTGCTTAGGTTGTGTCGTCGTAGCTGACAACATATCAGTAGGCGGGGGTAGGATGGATACGAGAATATCTCGGCCGAAAAAAAATAATTCCATTTTGTGGGAAATACCCCACGAGGCCTAACAAGTCATCACCATTGCATGAGGCTTACAAAAACGTTCAACATCACCTACCCAGCGTTGATACTTCCAACAGCACCATTTTTATGAAAACTCTTTGGCCTCAGTGGGGTTGCGTATGCAACGATCGCACCCACCCCTAGCCTTCAGTTGTTGTGAGCATCAGTACACGATACTTGCATGGGTTTATGATTATATTGAATTAATAAATAGTGAACTGAACAGTGTTGCGTTTGGCCTACAGTACGTGATATGTGAATATCGACTTTTTTCTGAAAGGGTTTATGAGTTTGTGAAAAGGCAACGAATACTGGTCACTGATCTTCACCTGTATTATACTACGATCAGTAGGCCCTATATGAACAGTCTAGGGTAGCACCTGCAGTGACGTGTAGTTGATAATACATTCTTGCAAGCATTTCTAGCCGATAGTAAGAAATATAAGGTAGCAATCTTACCAATCATCTTGAGCAAAGGTCTGTATGGTTGAGAGAAAAAGAAGTCTTTATGGCCGATATGGGGATCGAACCCACGACATTCGCGTTATTAGCACGACGCTCTAACCAACTGAGCTAACCGGCCAGTGACGATCGTAGTGTGCAACTGATCACGTGCCATTGTTACTAATAGGCCCTACATTACTAATGCGTTGTGCCTGTGTAGTTGCAACTACTTCATATTGACATTTGATTAAGGTAAATAAATACGTGATCCGCCATCTTGGCTATTCACAATCGAATGTTGTGTATTGTTTACCATGGAACCGAAACGATGCAGCAGTATTTTGATGGATAGTGACATCTCTAACGCCTGACAGTAATATACAAGTTCTTAAGGTGACCGGCCAAAGATGTGTAGCTGAGAAACTAGTGGACTGTTTCCCTCGTTTTATTGCAATAGGCGCTGATGAGCGTTGTAGCAGTTGTTGTGTATAGCCCGTCAAAGGCTGATGCTAGGATACGCGGCCGGATGTGACGTAATCGCTAATGGACTCAATACCATGTGATAGCGCGGCTCAGCAATATGAATCGCCGATCAGTGCCGGCGATCTAAAAAAAATATTAGAATTTTGTATTTAACGCGGTTATTTTCTGGTAACTTTTAGTGATTTCACAGCATTTTTAACACAAAAAGTGGGGAGCATTGCCCCTAGCCCTTTCATTTGCCCCCCTCCCAGTCAGGCCAACTTGCTCCCAATCCCCCATCCTGCCTTATCACAAATTATCAGCCCAATCCTGTGTTACTCTGTATAAGGTCGATATATTTTGTGAGGTATTAAAACAAACTTAGGCTTCAATAGGCAGCCTCGTCCACAAAAGGCAAAGTCCTAAAAGGGCACTCTCGAGTCGATGGTATAAAATACAAGCTTTCTTTAGAATGACAATTTATAGAGAGGCAGATTCTGATTTGTTCTCACGAAAGGCAATCTAGTTGGGATCCTAAACAATAAAGAAAAATGGGAATGCATGCTATTAGTTGGGTCCGTAACCTGAATTTACTACAAAATTTACTTCCTCAGCTAACAAAATGTACACCTGAACAAACTTATTCAACCTCCTCCGTTTATTGCATGCCTAAACAAGTTCACTTATTATTAGACATATTTACCTATCAAGAAACTTGTTTTCTACTTTTTGTATAACAAAAACAGGAAACCAGATCATCAATCCATTCAAAGAAATTCACTTATTGTTTGCAAAATGGCAAGCCCCGACAGCCTACACTCCGCTGTCAAACGAGCAAAAGTTACTATAAATGAACACACTATTGAGGCGGTGTTTCAAACACGGCACTTACCCGGTAAAAAAGACACAATGCTAATTTCATTTTTTTTGTAAAAGGGACAACGAGGAATGAATATTACTAGTTGAGCCCGTCACGTTCAATGACTACGGAACTGACTTCCCTATTTTATAAAAACTCCCAGTTTAACTAAATGTTCATCTTAATAAATTGATTCACCCTAACTATGCGTTACATTGCTGCATGACTAAACAATAGAATTCCAGTTGTATTTGTGATTTCTAGGCTCAACATTTTGAATCCAGATGTGCGTATTCTGAAGGAAAACAATAAATTGCTATTTAGTATATTGTTAATAATAGTAAACCGATATAGTTAGCGATCGGTTTACTATCGTATCCATTATGTTCTTCCACAATTCGCTTAGCCTATCGTGTTTTTCAAGTAACTGTGCCCTTTTTTACATTTGAAAGTGTTCTTTTGGGGAATGCGTCCAGTATAAATTCAATTAAAACACAATGAGTTATATATACACACGCACGCACGCACGCACGCACGCACACACACACACACACACACACACACATATATAAGTATTCGTATGGGCGTATGGTGTTCCAGTTGACTCAGCTACGTGTGTGTAAGCCCTGACTATACAGTCATTTGCAAAATTTTAAGACCAGGCACGATTTTTAAAAAGAAATTTGACAAAATTATGATTTTCTGGCCTTCACATAACATTATATCAGTTTATTTCGCCAAATAAACGTAGTACAACATAATATGAAACTTTATGTCGTCCAAAAGTGTCAGTGTCTCTATTTTTCAGTATTTAGTATGGCCTCCTTTGCTGTCAATGACCGCCTAGATGCGATATGGCATGCTAGAAACCAGAGATTCGCAGTACTGCTGGGTGATTTCGGTGACCCAAACGTCCTTGATAGCTTGTTTCAAGTTTTCAGCGCTTGAAGGTTGTTTGATCTTATCCTTCATTATAGTCCACAGGTTCTCAGTGGGATTTAGATCTGGGCTGTTCCCAGGCCATTCCAGCACGGAGATTTTGTTCTTCTTGAGGAAATCGGTAGCTACCTTGGATCGGTGACAAGGAGCGCCATCTTGCTTGGAAATCGACCACTCCTTTTACTGTCACGAAAAGTGCCATCAGTATTGAATTTGACGATGGCGTTGTGCACGGCTGTCTTGGAATAACGTAATTTAGCACTAAAGTCTCTTTCCGTATATCCTTCTCCATGTGGAGTCACTATTTGTGCCCTTAGAACCTCTGTCAAAGACGATTTTTGGCCCATTTCAGGGATGAAGACAAAACTGAAAAACACCTAATCGATACTTACATCAGCAAACAAATGACATGGAAGTACTGACTAGGCGTATTGCTTCAAGGCCCAAATAGGATGATGCAATGCAGACATTATCTGATGCAATCTACTGCTATACCATAAAATGTTTAAAAATCGTGCCTGGTCTTAAACTTTTGCAAATGACGGTATAATATAGACATTGGTGGATATTTGAATATGAATGGTCTTCGCGCTGTACTTGCAGTGTGGCCGAATACTTCCCAGATAAATCGAGATGGTAT
This sequence comes from Escarpia spicata, assembly GCA_963995525.1. Lineage (NCBI taxonomy): Eukaryota > Metazoa > Annelida > Polychaeta > Sabellida > Siboglinidae > Escarpia > Escarpia spicata. Next base: position 14,698,575 of record OZ023215.1, on the reverse strand, counting down.
TGGATTGAACATGTCCACCAGGGTGTGAAACGCTTTCAGCAGTTCTAAGGACTGGACATACTGCGGTATGTAAGAACTCTGCTAACTTTACATTTACTGGCGACAATGCAGGCCTGTGTGATATTGTAAATCCACCTCCTGGGTAAATAAACCCCCGGTCCATTTAACACGTGGGTCCATGGAGAAAATAGACATAGAAAGAGGCAACTAAACATTGACTTCTCAGAGGAGATGAACTTCCAAATTTAGCGTATTAATATGTGGATAAACTGCGCGTTTCTGATTCTCCTTATAACATTGCGTATCACAGTCAATTCACAATAATAAAACTACAAGTTCAAGATTTGTAATCAAGACAATCATCCTCACATCCAAGTGAATTGTAACTAGGCAATCCATTTATTGAATATAGACTTCAAGTTGATAATACATTCTTGCAAGCATTTCTAGCCGATAGTAAGAAATATAAGGTAGCAATCTTACCAATCATCTTGTCACCTGTGTGAAAAAAAGACGAATAAAGCTCTAGTAACAAGACAACTAAAGTCACTAAAGCCGGACCACAAGGAGACTGTATGATGTCCGCTGAAGTAAATAAATTCAACCGGAAAATTCAATAAATTAATGCCGAAGGAATGTCATGTAGGAATACATCCATCGTGTTACCTTTTGCTAATTTTGTGTTTCCAATATTCAACATTAATTGGGATGGCTCTCCGGGAGCTTGTCGTCAATATGTGATCGTCGGCACCGGTCTTCATTTCGATTTATGTTGTCTTTGGTTTTCCTTATCTAGATCAATTTCTTGATGCCTCTTGTTTTCCAATCCACACATTTGGCCCCTTCCAGGCCCGTGGATGCGAGCATTACGCAGAATGACAACACTGTCGCTACCTAGCGGTAGTTGTTTCAAAAAGCTCGCTGATAGCGACCGAAACGTTATATGATTACAGGATAAAATGAACATTTACCACAAAATAAATAAACAATAATACGGATATGGTGGGCAAAGATTCTAATGAAACAGAAGTATGAATCTTGCTACACTGAGCCTATAGTATATTGTAAACATTAACTATATACAGATCTAACCAACTGAGCTAACCGGCCGGTGACGGGCACAAAATGGCGCCAAGCCATTATTATTACAAACGTGCTGGCTGCTTGTGGCTTTCACAGTTTTGGTTAGGTTTTTGACTAGGTTTAAACATAGGCAAGGCCGTAGCCAAATATATAAACTAGGTGTCACTGAAAATAAACAGTGAACAACAAAGTATTCATGGTACTGCCACAAAAACATTCGTCACTGGCACTGCGATTGCAGGCGGAAGCTAGGACCTAACCAGGCCCTGAGGCTCAGACAGACAGGACTCAGCTAGTCAGGACGAGTGGTGAACAGACATTGCTATCTAATGTAAGTCTAATCCTCTTTTCGCTATATCTACACCGAAGAGCAAAGATCTGTATTGTTGAGAGAAAAAGATGTCTTTATGGCCGATATGGGGATCGAACCCACGACATTCGCGTTATTAGCACGACGCTCTAACCAACTGAGCTAACCGGCCAGTGACGATCGTAGTGTGTAACTGATCACGTGCCATTGTTACTAATAGGCCATATATTACTAACGCTTTGTGCCTGTGTAGTTGCAACTACTTCATATTGACACTTGATTAAGGTAAATAAATACGTGATCCGCCATCTTGGCTATTCACAATCGAATGTTGTGTATTGTTTACCATGGAACCGAAACGATGCAGGAGTATTTTGATGGATAGTGACATCTCTAACGCCTGACAGTAATATGCAAGTTCTTAAGGTGACCGGCCAAAGATATGCAGCTGAGAAACTAGTGGACTGTTTCCCTCGTTTGATTGCAATAGGCGCTGATTTGCCTTGTAGCAGTTGTTGTGTATAGCCCGTCAAAGGCTGATGCTAGGATACACGGCCGGATGTGACGTAATCGCTAATGGACTCAATACCATGTGATAGCGCGGCTCAGCAATATGAATCGCCGATCAGTGCCGGCGATCTAAAAAAAAACATTAAAAACGATGGTATAAAATACAAGCTTTCTTTAGAATGACAATTTATAGAGAGGCAGATTCTGATTTGTTCTCACGAAAGGCAATCTAGTTGGGATCCTAAACAATAAAGAAAAATGGGAATGCATGCTATTAGTTGGGTCCGTAACCTGAATTTACTACAAAATTTACTTCCTCAGCTAACAAAATGTACACCTGAACAAACTTGTATTCAACCTCCTCCGTTTATTGCATGCCTAAACAAGTTCACTTATTATTAGACATATTTACCTATCAAGAAACTTGTTTTCTACTTTTTGTATAACAAAAACAGGAAACCAGATCATCAATCCATTCAAAGAAATTCACTTATTGTTTGCAAAATGGCAAGCCCCGACAGCCTACACTCCGCTGTCAAACGAGCAAAAGTTACTATAAATGAACACACTATTGAGGCGGTGTTTCAAACACGGCACTTACCCGGTAAAAAAGACACAATGCTAATTTCATTTTTTTTGTAAAAGGGACAACGAGGAATGAATATTACTAGTTGAGCCCGTCACGTTCAATGACTCCGGAACTGACTTCCCTATTTTATAAAAAAAACTCCCAGTTTAACTAAATGTTCATCTTAATAAATTGATTCACCCTAACTATGCGTTACATTGCTGCATGATTAAACAATAGAATTCCAGTTGTATTTGTGATTTCTAGGCTCAACATTTTGAATCCAGATGTGCGTATTCTGAAGGAAAACAATAAATTGCTATTTAGTATATTGTTAATAATAGTAAACCGATATAGTTAGCGATCGGTTTACTATCGTATCCATTATGTTCTTCCACAATTCGCTTAGCCTATCGTGTTTTTCAAGTAACTGTGCCCTTTTTTACATTTGAAAGTGTTCTTTTGGGGAATGCGTCCAGTATAAATTCAATTAAAACACAATGAGTTATATATACACACGCACGCACGCACACACACACACACACACACACGCACACACACACATATATATATATAAGTATTCGTATGGGCGTATGGTGTTCCAGTTGACTCAGCTACGTGTGTGTAAGCCCTGACTATACAGTCATTTGCAAAATGTTAAGACCAGGCACGATTTTTAAAAAGAAATTTGACAAAATTATGATTTTCTGGCCTTCACATAACATTATATCAGTTTATTTCGCCAAATAAACGTAGTACAACATAATATGAAACTTTATGTCGTCCAAAAGTGTCAGTGTCTCTACTTTTCAGTATTTAGTATGGCTTCCTTTATACATAGATGTCAGGCGTGGCTTCCGGGCCGGCTTGCGGGACAACCCAAATTCCTTGCTGAGACGTCTCGAAACAGTACTGAGACTTATTTCCGTACCCTTTAAGCGTAAAGCAGCCCGAATTTTCTTGCATTAGCTCATTGGCGAGCACATCACGATGCGTCTCATTGCGTGGTCATCCCTGAGCGTAGTTTTCCGTTGACGACCACTCCTTTTACTGTCACGAAAAGTGCCATCAGTATTGCATTTGACGATGGCGTTGTGCACGGCTGTCTTGGAATAACGTAATTTAGCACTAAAGTCTCTTTCCGTATATCCTTCTCCATGTGGAGTCACTATTTGTGCCCTTAGAACCTCTGTCAAAGACGATTTTTGGCCCATTTCAGGGATGAAAACAAAACTGAAAAACACCTAATCGATACTTACAGCAGCAAACAAATGACATAGAAGTACTGACTAGGCGTATTGCTTCAAGGCCCAAATAGGATGAGGCAATGCAGACATTATCTGATGCAATCTACTGCCATACCATAAAATGTTTAAAAATCGTGCCTGGTCTTAAACTTTTGCAAATGACGGTATAATATAGACATTGGTGGATATTTGAATATGAATGGTCTTCGCGCTGTACTTGCAGTGTGGCCGAATACTTCCCATATAAATCGAGATGGTATTGGATTGAACATGTCCACCAGGGTGTGAAACGCTTTCAGCAGTTCTAAGGACTGAACATACTGCGGTATGTAAGAACTCTGCTAACTTTACATTTACTGGCGACAATGCAGGCCTGTGTGATATTGTAAATCGACCTCCTGGGTAAATAAACCCCCGGTCCATTTAACACGGGGGTCCATGGAGAAAATAGACATAGAAAGAGGCAACTAAACATTGACTTCTCAGAGGAGATGCACTTCCAAATTTAGCGTATTAATATGTAGATAAACTGCGCGTTTCTGATTCTCCTTATAACATTGCGTATCACAGTCAATTCACAATAATAAAACTACAAGTTCAAGATTTGTAATCAAGACAATCATCCTCACATCCAAGTGAATTGTAACTAGGCAATCCATTTATTGAATATAGGCTTCAAGTTGATAATACATTCTTGCAAGCATTTCTAGCCGATAGTAAGAAATATAAGGTAGCAATCTTACCAATCATCTTGTCACCTGTGTGAAAAAAAGACGAATAAAGCTCTAGTAACAAGACAACTAAAGTCACTAAAGCCGGACCACAAGGAGACTGTATGATGTCCGCTGAAGTAAACAAATTCAACCGGAAAATTCAATAAATTAATGCCGAAGGAATGCCATGTAGGAATACATCCATCGTGTTACCTTTTGCTAATTTTGTGTTTCCAATATTCAACATTAATTGGGATGGCTCTCCGGGAGCTTGTCGTAAATATGTGATCGTCGGCACCTGTCTTCATTTCGATTCATGTTGTCTTTGGTTTTCCTTATCTAGATCAATTTCTTGATGCCTCTTGTTTTCCAATCCACATATTTGGCCCCTTCCAGGCCCGTGGATGCGAGCATTACGCAGAATGACAACACTGTCGCTTCCTAGCGGTAGTTGTTTCCAAAAGCTCGCTGATAGCGACCGAAACGTTATATGATTACAGGAAAAAAGGAACATTTACCACAAAATAAATAAACAATAATACGGATATGGTGGGCAAAGATTCTAATGAAACAGAAGTATGAATCTTGCTACACTGAGCCTATAGTATATTGTAAACATTAACTATATACAGATCTAACCAACTGAGCTAACCGGCCGGTGACGGGCACAAAATGGCGCCAAGCCACTATTATTACAAACGTGCTGGCTGTTTGTGGCTTTCACAGTTTTGCTTAGGTTTTTGACTAGGTTTAAACATAGGCAAGGCCGTAGCCAAATATATAAACTAGGTGTCACTGAAAATAAACAGTGAACAACAAAGTATTCATGGTACTGCCACAAAAACATTTGTCACTGGGATTGCAGGCGGAAGCTAGGACCTAACCAGGCCCTGAGGCTCAGACAGACAGGACTCAGCTAGTCAGGACGAGTGGTGAACAGACATTGCTATTTAATGTAAGTCTAATCCTCTTTTTGCTATATCTATACCGAAGAGCAAAGATCTGTATTGTTGAGAGAAAAAGATGTCTTTATGGCCGATATGGGGATCGAACCCACGACATTCGCGTTATTAGCACGACGCTCTAACCAACTGAGCTAACCAGCCAGTGACGATCGTATTGTGTAACTGATCACGTGCCATTGTTACTAATAGGCCATAATTATATTACTAACGCGTTGTGCCTGTGTAGTTGCAACTACTTCATATTGACACTTGATTAAGGTAAATAAATACGTGATCCGCCATCTTGGCTATACACAATCGAATATTGTGTATTGTTTACCAAAGAACCGAAACGATGCAGCAGTATTTTGATGGATAGTGACATATCTAACGCCTGACAGTAATGTACAAGTTCTTAAGGTGACCGGCCAAAGATGTGCAGCTGAAAAACCAGTGGACTGTTTCCCTCGTTTGATTGCAATAGGCGCTGATGTGCCTTGTAGCAGTTGTTGTGTATAGCCCGTCAAAGGCCTTTGCTAGGATACGCGGCCGGATGTCACGTAATCGCTAATGGACTCAATACAATGTGATAGCGCGGCTCAGCAATATGAATTGCCGATCAGTGCCGCCGATCTCAAAAAGATCAGAATTTGGTATTTAACGCGGTTATTTTCTGGTAACTTTGAGGGATATCACAGCATTTTTAACATAAAAAATGGGGAACATTGCCCCCTAGCCCTTTCAATTGCCCCCCTCCCAGTCAGGCCAACTTGCTCCCAATCCCCCATCCTGCCTTATCACAAATTATCAGCCCAATCCAGTGTTACTCTGCATAAGGTCGATATATTTTTGTGAGGTATTAAAACAAACTTAGGCTTCAATAGGCAGCATCGTCCACAAAGGGCAAAGTCTTAAAAGGGCACTCGTCAGTCGATGGTATAAAATACAAGCTTTCTTTAGAATGACAATAATTTTATTGAGAGGAAGATTCTTATAAAGGTAATCTAGTTGGGATCCAAAACAATAAAGAAAAAGGAAAATGCATGCTATTAGTTGGGTCCGTAACCTGAATTGATTACAACATTTACTTCCTCAGCTAACAAAATGTACACCTGAACAAACTTGTATTCAACCTCCACCGTTTATTGCATGCCTAAACAAGTTCACTTATTATTATACATATTTATCTATCAAGAAACTTGTTTTCTACGTTTTGTATATTTCGACCACTTCGCGCGGTCATCGGCAACATAATGACATTACGGGTATGTCAGTAAAAATCTATCTAATTAAAAAAAAAACAGGAAACCGGGTTATCAATCCATTCAAAGAAATTCACTTATTGTTTACAAAATGGCAAGCCCCGACAGCCTACACTCCGCTGTCAAATGAACACACCATTAAGGCAATGTTCCAAACAAGGCCCTTTCACGGTAAAAAAAAGACACAATGCTAATTTCATTTTTTTTGTAAAAGGGACAACGAGGAATGCATATTACTAGTTGATCCCGTCACTTTCAATGACTACGGAACTGACTTCTCCATTTTGTTTTAAAACGCTCAGTTTAACCAAAAAATAATGTTCATCTTAATACATTGATTCACCCTATCTATATGTCAAATTTCTGTTAACTAAATAATTAAATGCCCAATGCCCTTTTTACATTTGAAAGTGCTCTTTTGGGGCAATGCGTCCAGTTTAAAAGTATACCTATGGACGTATGGTGTTCCAGTTCACTCAGCTACGGGTGAGATATTTGAGTACAAGTGATCTTCGCGCTGTAATTGCAGCGTGACCGAATACTTCCCAGATAAATCGGGATGGCATTGGATTGAACAGTTCCACCAGGGTGTAAAACGCTTTCAGCAGTTCTAAGGACTGGACATACTGCGCTATGTAAGAACTCTGCTAACTTTACAATTACTAGCGACAATGCAGGCCTGTGTGATATTGTAAATGTACCTCCGGGGTAAATAAACCCCCGGCCCATTTACAACGGGGGTCCATGGAGCAAATGAAGAGGCGAGTGAACATTGCCTTCTCAGAGGAGATGCACTTCCAAATTTAGTGTATTCATATGTGGATAAACTTCGCGTTTCTGATTCTCCTTATAACATTGCGTATCACAGTCAATTCACAATAATAAAACAACAAATTCAACATTTGTAATCAATGCAATCCTCACATCCAATTTCACCAGAATATAGTACTTTGCGAACATAATTATTCTCTACAAACTTGTATGTATTACTTAAGATGTCTGATGGGTCAAATAAAACTATTAAACTATTGTTCTCCTTCTTGTTCTTTAATTCTGTCTTGTACTAGAATGTGTCTCGAAGGTCTGTAATTATTGACAAAATGTCTTTATAAGTGAATACTGTCCGATGCCCTGGGAGTTTGTTGGCCATTTTTGAATGATATAACCGACAGGCAACTTTACAGTTTAATTAGTTTCACGGGTTCCAATGGAAAAACAAAACAAACTCTTAGAGTAGCCTTTTAAATAATAATAATAAGGTAACTTCTTTTGCGCCTAAATCTTCGGAAACTAAGCTCAGAGGTGCGTCGATACATAAGGGTTAGTCAATCTCGGAATCGACAAGCCGTATTAAAGTCGACAACAGATAGATTTACATTGAAATGCATAAAGTTCACTGCCGGATCTGTGCTGTTGTAAACATGTCACAACATATGTAGCAACCAAAAGAATGGCCGTTATCAAGAGGGTACCGCTTTCAGGGGTTCTACTATATAATGAGGCAGTTAAGTTTGGAAAGAAACTTACATTTGCTACAGTCTACCACGCCTTCTCTAAACTGTCGCCGAGTATCCGGGATCTCTTTTCCAGTTCTCGTGTTAACACACCAGCACGACCGGTTGTAGTAACAAGCACACACACTCAAGTTGATTACTTGACGATAAGATTGAATGAATGAATGAACGTTTATTCAACAACAACAACAACAACATAATACATGCACAGTATGGTTTGCTGCTGCTGCTGCTGCTGCTGCTGCTGCTGCTGCTGCTGCTGCTGCTGCTGCTGCTGCTGCTGCTGCTGCTGCTGCTGCTGCTGCTGAAAGGACATAGCTGAAGTCATATATTTATGTATTGCTATGCCCTACTCGAACTATTGGTAATACTATGCAGAATAATCCAATATTCCTTAATCCTTTAATAATAATAAAGTGACTTATTTTTTGTGCGCTTATAGACTAAGCGAAATAACCTTTATTATTCCCAATTTGAATTAAATATACCCTAAAAATAGTGTCCTGATATTCAAATATTTTTTAACCCCTTCCGACAACCTGTTCAAGGCCCCTTTTGGTTGTGCTTTTCTAACATTTTTCTGCACAGTTTGTTGCGACACCTAGTGGTCACTACAATTGCAACTGAGGAATTAAATATGTTTTATAACACCGTAAAGATAATAATCGTACCTACAAACGTGTCGCTGGATGCACGCAGAAATTTTGTTTACTTTTTGAGTTATTGCCATTTGAACATTACGAATGCTAAAACTTGCAATGGGCCTTATTGATATATATCACAAATAATACTCGTATCTACAAATATGCTGGTGGGTGTACCCGGGATTTATTTTTAGTTGTTGAGTTATTTCCGTTTGAACATTACGAATGCTTAATCCTGCAATGTATACACGGCAGCAGATATAATACAAGGCTGAACATTCGCGATGTTCAAACGGCAATAACTCAAAAGGTTGTAGCGATAAACGTGTAGATAAGATTATTATCTATACGGTGTTATACACAATATTAAATTCCGCGTTTCCAATTTCATGCACAGTTTGAAACAACAGGTTGCACCGCGGTTCGCCGTGTTAAAGGATAGGGCGCCCTCAGCGGCCCTACCTGTGGTGACGTCAGCAACATCTGACGGGCTGGTTGTTTTGTGACACGCAAATGACCACGTTTGAGCGTGCTAAGTGACACGAACAAGCAATGAACAAACGAAAAAATCGCAATGAACAGGCTTCATATTTGGCACATTATTTGACAAGAGTATTAAGTTTACGTATACGAAGTTTAACAAACATTTAAACTTTCATGTCACTTACTCTTTAAATCCTTGGAAACCTAGCTCAGAGGCGCATCAAAACAAATGATTGGTCAATCTCAAAGTCGATAAGCTGTCAACTTATGGATGGATATTCTAGGGAGCTATGGTGGATGAGCAATGTTACAAATGGTAAGTTTTTAAATGACGGTGGAATTGTGAAATATTTTCGACTTTATCACTAAGAGGGAGCATATTTCAGTGTCTGTGCAAAACGGAAAATAACCCTAGTTCCAACGTTAGAGTATTAACACTATAGGCACTCTCTTTTTAAAATAGCCTATATGTGTCAAGATTCTCACCTTTTATGGGGTAAATCAGTTAGTTGGAACGTTAAAAGTAATGTTCGCATAATACGTAAAACTTAACCTAAGAAACCAACGGAACCACTCGCGCACGACAAATACCTCGGGAAAACGGCTCATGCGTCATGGACTTGGTAACATCAAGTAGATGCTGACACACTACAGCTGATGTCTACCCCATGCCAATAGCACTGCAATACGAATATAATTTAACAATTCTACACTATTAGGACTAGAGCCTATCGTGAACGTCACATTCTCTCCGACATTCGTCATTTTGAACAAACAACAAGTATCTGCGAGCGCGTTGTGGTGTTTATGTAACAATGCCGTGTTTTTTTTAATACTTGGTAATTATTGCTATCATGACCGTCATCTACCACGATGCGACACTTCAAGACAAGATGTGTATATAATTATAGTGTCTAGAACGCGTCTTCGATTACTTGTCGTGCTGAATATATGCACCCTTGTGACGCTTGTCTTGAGGGCAGTCTTTATCCAGACTTTAGCGCGTCGCACAATATCAAACATGTTTGCAATTATCGTCGGTCACTATGGAGAACTATGGTCACTATGGAGAACTTGCACTGACTGGACATGTTGTATGTCGCATAGCACATACAGTAGCCAATCGTCAATCCTGTATCACTTCAACAGCTTTAATAATAATAATATATGCATATTTAGATAGCGCCTTTTTCAGCCTAAACTGCTCAAAGGCGCTTTACAAATTCATTGAAGCAATACATACAAATACACATTAAAAAACCTCGAAACATAACAATTAGTATACATATATCTATATAAAAACTATGGAAATTTAAAACTAGATGTCTCAGATACAGCCTGTATATAAATAAGTAAATAATGTATATATAAATAAAGTAACTTTAAAATAAACATATGCAGAACTATCTTCGAACAATACAGTGTCTTATATAAAATGTAATAAATAATTAAAACTGTACTAAATTGCTTTGCCAAACAAGTAACTCTTTAACTGTCTTTTGAATACATCCGTCGATGCAGCCTGACGAACGGATAGCGGTATGTTGTTACACAGTGTGGGTGCAGCCACAGAGAAGGCCCTGTCCCCCAGTTGCGTCTTTGACATGGGCACAGCCAGCAGCAACCTGCTCTCAGACCGAAGTGATCTTCTCGGATTGTGTTGCACCAGCATGTCTTTGATGTAGGATGGGCCTTCGTCGTGGATTGCCTTGTAGGTCAGTGTGAGCAATTTGAATTGCACACGATACCTCACAAGCAGCCAATGTAGTGCGCGAAGAACTCTGGCGTGATGTGAGATCGTCTAGGGACACGGGAAACAATGCGCGCGGCTGTGTTCTGCACTCGTTGTAACTTGGCCATCTGCCATGCGGGGAGCTAGGCCATGCAGTTATCCATTCAAGTAGTCCACTTTGGACATGGCGAGGGAGTGGGTGGCTATCTGGGCCGTACTCACATCCAGATATTTTTGGATCTCCCCGATGCTCCGGAGATGACAGTAAGTTGACCGACACACCATGTTTACATGTGCCTACAGTCCACAGTTTGAGTTAATAATTGCACCAATATTCTTCGCTTTCAATATTGCCGGGATAATGCTCTCCCCAAAGGACATGTCTGTCACGGCTGCCCGTTTGTTCCAACCACAAAGTCGGATACAATCCCTGATGACATGGAACGGTTTACAATTTAAATGAGCACCTGCAACAATTCATCGAGATTGTCTTTCAAAAGCCACGTCGGAAGTGGATATAAGCCGCATAATTTTGAAGGAGATTGTACGACCAATTTCCTGATCTCAGTTTCTGAGGCAGGGGTGAATTCTGACAAACTGCAGGTGATATTCTCATCAGATGAAACCAGTTCATGTAAGTCCAGCTGGTGAACTCGCACCTGTGACAAGTCACTGCGTATCTTAGTGGTTTTGTGTGTGAAGAAGTCTGCAAATCTGTCCGCCATCTCGACAGGAGTGTTATGGCTGGGGAGGATGCCCGATGTGTTGCGATGCATCAGCCGACCAATGACCTTGAAGACACATTTGGTATCAGACTGCGCGTCAATCAAGCGTTCAGTGAAGTACTGTTTCTTGGCGTTGTCTATCAGCCTGACCAATTCACGCCGTTTATCTGCAGATGCACCACAAGTCCGGTTTCCTGATACTTCCTCTCTGCTTTCCTGCGAACCCTCTTGGCCTCCAAGGATATCTGCAGTATACCAAGCTGGTTGTGGACGTATAACCACACTGCGTTGTTGGGCTGGAGCGTGCTAGGACACTGTTGTACTGCTCAACAACTTCACCTAGCGGTAGGTCAGGTACATATATCAAATGTAGCATTGACTTTTGTATGTCTTTCTTGAATGTGCAGGAGTCAATATGTCTGTAATTATTGTATGTGATCACCCTCTTCTTCAGCTTAGGTTTATTCCCTGATAGGCAAAGAGAACAGGAAAATTACCATATATATCAGACAGGGTTCTGTCTTGCATGAAGACGTCAGTCACACTGTCCTCAGATGACCTGGTAATAATTAGGTTAAGTGTGTGGCCACGTCGGTATGTGACTGGTGTCACATGCTGAGTTAAATTATAGGAATTTATATGATCCAAGAAATTTGAAGCATCTTTATTGGTAGGATCGTCAACATGAAAGTTGAAATCGCCTACGATCAGTAATCAGCCACCAGTAAGCACAGGTGTGTCTAGTACATCACCGAACTCTTGCAAAAATGATGCCTTTGATATGAGCTTTAGTGGAGGACGATAGACGACAATTATCCTGTACTGAGTATTTTCCGTGGAAGACAACATAACCTTCATACACTCAAACGAGGTTTGTTTGTCTTCATCACTCAGTATCTGCCTGAGTTTCAACGAGTCTTTGTACAGTATACCAATGCCACCATATGCTGTTTGTCTGGGAACGTGGATTATGCTATAGTCAGGTGGACACAGGTCACCAATGGACATCGATGTCGATGTCAATCGTATAATCCAAAAGTGCAGCGGTTTTGTTTTTGACGGAACGAGCGTTGAGTAGGGCAGCAGATAGCTTCATGGAAACAGACTCGGTAGTGCTCTCTCCTGTCTGACACTTGCAGGGCACCAGGGTGATAGCTTTTGAACCAGTCTGTTTATGTCTCTTTGAACGGGGGCGATTACCCGTGACTATTTGAGAAGTCAATAAACACGAATCCAAGTAAAAAAATATCAGTGCGTTGACTCAAGTCATGTCCTGGACATTTTCGAACATGACGACCACCCCGACGACTACGCAAATGCAGGATGCCCAAATCTGTAAGAGTAGTGAATACAACAGTTCCGATAGTAGATGATCCACGTTTCATAGACCACAAGTCTGCATTGCTGTATTGTTTTGATCTATGCCTGCTTGGCACTGCAGTAATTGTAATCAGAGTGCTGCAGGTTTCCGGACGACAATGGTTGTTGAAGTCAGTGTCCGCACAAACACAACAGCAGACAATTGGGCGTTGGCTATGCAAGTTGAAGCTTTCAGTCGTGCTATTTTTCTCGGTCTTCAGAATTTAGAAGATTATTGGTTACGTCACTTAAAAATAAATAAAAGTTACGAAAAGTATGTTGTTTCTCTGTAACTCAATCCAGTTACTGCTATAGACTCCTGTATGGAGTCAGCGACTGACATATTCACTGCATGCTCGGCGTTAATCACATGCTTAAAGGAAAGAAACACAGTCTGCGAGGAGGAGTCCGTGACATGTTACACATTTACGTCGATTAACTGCTTAGTGTTCAACTAGATATTGTTATCATATTTCGTGTGTCACTGATACATTTAGACCACTTCTACAAAGTTAGTTTCATAGTCTACACATTTGCATCTTTTATCTCAGTTTCCCTTGGCTACTGTATCGGACCTATAGTCTCACTTTTATAAGGACGTTTTTGCAATTTTACAGTTCAAATGGTAGTTGGCCTATGCAGAGGACAATACTCATCCTATTTATTTATTTCCTTCGTTTTTCCGATACCCCCAGGAATCTCAGATCATCTGTTTCACCAAAAAATGTTGTTCCGAAAACCAAGCTTAATATCGGCAAACGTGCTTTTTCTGTAGCTGCACCTATAATCTAGATTCACTCCCTATCATTTTAAAATCATCTGAGATTATAGCTACCATTCGTAAAAAAAACCTGAAGACATATTTATTTGAAGTTGCATTGCCACCCTACCCTTCGGCGGTCCCTTGCTCTAAAGACGACTCTTGCTTGTCCATGTTAACGATTTTGCCCAAAGATTCTTGTATGATGCGCCTCTGAGCTCAGATTCCTGGGGATATAGACGGCATAGAAGTTTATTAGTATTATTATTGTTATTATTATACATACTGCGTATAGAGGCGAATCCAGGATTTCACCATCAGTGGGCGAGGTCGCCTATTAATGCAGCCACCTAAAATCCCCCTGAGACTCAACAAAACCTCCAACTGCAACCCTTCAAATTCAACAAAAACCTCCCACAGCATCCGTCGAGGCTCACGAAAAATCTTCTGTTTTATTGTCCCCTAGAGGTCAAAACCGGCGGCGTGCACTCATTCGAATCCGCCTTTGGCGTATGACGTATTTGTGTCGTCAGCGTCGTTTTTATAGCCAGCTTTAAACCAAAATGATTTCTTGTTCAACAGCCTGGAAAAACAAAGCGCTAGATCGCGTCTCTGTGGCGCAATCGGTTAACGCGTTCGGCTGTTAACCGAAAGGTTGGTGGTTCAAGCCCACCCAGGGACGGAATGTTTTGGTTTTACCAACGGCAAAGGACACTACCATTGATGGTATCATTTGTATCTACAATAATTACGTACGTAAGGTAGGCAGGCACATGACAATATCGGTATACCGTGCCGAGTATACAGTCCCGTGCCAGAGGGGGCCAGAAGTAGGCGCACCATAGGACCGTTCCAGAATTAAGCGTTCCTTCTAACGTGATAATATTTTTAAACACAAACCATAGTATGCGATTAAAATTAAAAAGTCATTACACCCTCTAGATATTTTTGCATATCATAAAGATGTCTATGTGTTACTGAAATGTTGAAAAAAGTCATAAGTCACCGGACTAAATTTTGATTCATGAAGCATAAAGTGAATAGGAGAATGAATGACTATGAAAATTATTTTTCCTTGTCTAAACCATTTTTCATGCCTAACATCCATCAACAATATGAAATATACACCTTTCTACAATGCAACAAAGATAACAATTAGGTATGGTGTTTAAAATATAATTAAACAAGATTTTGTTGACATTTATTTATTATATTCTTTGAAATGGAATACAGGTAAACAATAGTCATGTCATTACACCGTCTTGAAATGTTGACATAGTACAAAGATGGCTATATATTACTAAAATGTCAACAAAACATCATAGTCCACCGTATTGAATTTAGATCCATGGGGCATAAAGTGAATCGGAGAATGAATCTGTATTTTTCATTTTCTATATGTTTCGCGTGTCACCGATACATTCAGACCACTTCTACAATAATAGTTTCATAGCCTACACATTTGCTTGGCTATTGTATCGGGCCAACAATCCAACTTTTATTAGGACGTTTGTGTACAATTTTACAGAACAAATGGTAGTTGGCGTAAGTAGAAGACAACACCCATCCTATTTGTTTAGACTTCTTCGTTTTTCCGATATCCCCAGGAATCTCAGATCATGTTTCACAAGAAATGTTTGTTCCGAAAACCAAGCTTAATTTTGGCAAACGTGCTTTTTTGTAGCTACACCAAAAATCTGGAATCACTCCTATCATTTTAAAATCACCTGAGACTATAGCTACTCTTGTATGTTTGTTGTTTGGTAGAAAAAGACCTTAGCAGCTATTTAGTTATCACGAAAAGTAGAAGCCAACTCGTTTATTTTTAGCTACGCAACAAGTTCTTCACTGTCTGAACAGCCCGTTCAGCTTCACCGTTAGATTGTGGGTATCTCGGCGAGCTGGTCACAAACCGTACTTGATGGAGAATTGTCTGAACGTCTCCGCTGCATACTGTGGGCCGTTA
The DNA here is from genome assembly GCA_963995525.1 of Escarpia spicata. Lineage (NCBI taxonomy): Eukaryota > Metazoa > Annelida > Polychaeta > Sabellida > Siboglinidae > Escarpia > Escarpia spicata. Next base: position 14,682,755 of record OZ023215.1, on the reverse strand, counting down.
TCTGACATTACTACCTCTGGTATACCATGACGGGCGAAGAACTACTTCAGGTTTTCGATGATCGTTTCAGAATCGATTCGTTCGAGTTTGGCCACTTCGAAGAATCGTGAGTGATAATCCACAGCAACAAGATACTCCGAGTTCTGCCAATGGAACAAGTCTGTCCCGATGCGTTCCCATGGCCTCTCTGAAAACTCAAGTGACGTGAGGGGCTCACTATGTTCTGAAAGATTTAGTCGACACACGTTGCATGTTTTGACCATGTTTGCTATCTGACTTGACATGCATGGCCACTAGACGTTCCTTCGGGCGGTCTCTCTGCATTTGTGTATGCCCAGATGTCCCGTGTGTATCTTCTCGAGTGTCTCTGCCCGCAGTAGACTTGGTATCACGATTCGAGACCCCAACAGCAGGAGTCCTCGTTCAGCTCGTCGCGAAGTTGATAGAATTCACACAATGCTGGATTCTCCGTCATGATTGGCGGCTAACCATGTTCACAATGCTCCATCACCTGCACACACACGGGATCGTCCGCGTACGCCGCTTTAATTCACGTCTTCATGGCCGTTAATGCCACAGTACTCTCCAGGATGTACATCACCGACTCTGCGTAGGCCTCAGCCTGCATTGCAAAGTCCTCGACTTTGTCGTCTTTCTCAGCAACTAGCGCTCGTAATAGCGCATCTGCGGTGTGCAAGTTCTTGCCTGGCACATAGACAATGTTGTACGAGTAGCGCATTAGCCGTAGTCTGAAGCGCTGGACCCGTATCGGCAATTGGTCTAGCAGTTTTTTCCCGAGCAATGGAATCAGCGGCTTATGATCTGTCTCGAGGAGGATGTGTACACCAGTAATGTACTGAGTAAATCGATCACACGCCCACGTTAGGGCGAGAGCCTCTTTTTCGATTTGGGCGTATCGTTTTTCGCAGTCGGTCATCGATCGTGATGCGTATGCAACGACTTTACGACCGCCGTTCGGTTCTTCCTGTAGAAGTGTTGCACCCAGTCCATAGGAGCTCGCGTCTGCAGATATGATCAACGGCTTGCTCGCGTCATACCATGCTAACGTCGGTGTCGTGCACAGTTTTGCTTTGATGCCCTCCATGGCACTCTGCTGGGCTGTGTCCCATGTCCACATTACGTCTTTGCGAAGCAACTCTCTGAGCGGACCCGTCAAGGACGTCATGTTGGGTGCGAATCTTCCCATCTGGTTAACCATCCCAAGAAATCGTTGCAACTCGGTTACGTTTTGTGGCGCCGGGAACTTGGAAATTGCAATGATTTTCGATGGATCTGCGCGAATGCCGTCCTCATCAATGATGAAGCCCAGGAACTTGGTGCTTGTTTTTGAGAACTCGCACTTGTTGTTCAATGTCATGCCGCTTCGCTTGATTTTCTCCATCACCTCATCGACCCGCTGGTCGTGTTCCTCCTTGGTCGTGCCGTGTATCAGAACATCATCCATGTGACAGATCACACCAGGAAGACCTTCGAGAATTTTGTTCATCGTCCTCTGGAAAATTTCCGGGGCTGAACTTATCCCGAAACACAGGCGATGGAAGCAGAATCACCCGTACGGCGTTATAAACGTGGTGAGTAGTTGCGACTCCGGATCCAGCGGAATCTGCCAGAACCCCGAATTTGCGTCGAGCCGGCTGAAGAATCGAGCCTTGCTCAACTTCGCCAGGCTGTCGTCAAATGAGTTCATAGGATGATACTCGCGTCTGACTGCGCAGTTCAACTGCGTGAGGTCCACACACAAGCGGACATCTGACTTGTTCGCTTTAGGCACGACGACCAGTCCAGAACACCAGTCAGTCGGTTGCTCGACTTTGGAGATGACGCCTTGCGACACCATGCGGTTTAGTTCGACTTTGACTTTCGGCAAGAGAGGGTACGGCACGCGTCTCGGAACGTTGAGGGCTACCGGTCGTGCATCGTCCTTCAGCTTGATCGAGTACGGGTAGTCTCGTAGTTCCCCTAGACCCTCAAACAACTCAATATATTTCGCTCTATGGTCGTTGTTGACGGAGTCGACGTGGAATGTAAGCAGTTCCAACCGCTCGCACGCCCCCTTTGAGAGTAGCGACTGTTCTTGTCGATTGACCACATACAGTCGAAACGTTGCGGTGGGTGATCGTTGCCGTAACCTGGCCCAGAACATCGAGTTTCACTTGACCCGGACACATCAGAACTTTGTCCGATTTTACAAGGTCCACCTGTCTCAGGATGGGCTCTTTGAACGCGATGACGGATACAGATGCTCCCGTATCAAGCTTGAAGCAGACATCATCCTCAGTTGATAATACTGTAACAGCCACCACAGCACTACAAGAGTCTGTCTTGTTCGACGTTAATTCCCCCAGGAACTGTGGTTCGTCGACCTTGACCTCATTAGTCATCTTTGCTTCGCATATTTTTGCAAAGTGTCCCTTCTTTTTGCACTTGTAACACTCAGCATCTTTCGCCGGGCACTGTTGTACCGGATGAGACTGATTGCCGCATCTACGGCACTATTGTCGTGGTGTCAATTTTGAAGCGGACTTCCATGGCTTTTTAGCGTTACTTTTCTTGTACGAATTTGCTCGCACACTCTGCACATTCTCGGAACGCCCAGCCGATCTCAACTCTGTTGTCTGTTTGTCGACACACTCGGACTGACGGATCATCGACACCGCCTTTTGCTGGGTCAGCAATTCGTCTTCCATCATTTGCATTTCCTTGGAGAGACGATCGTCCAAGATGCCAACCACTAGTCGATCGCGTATCTGCGAGCTGCGATCCGTGAAGTCACATTTGTCGGCCAGTTCGTACAGTGATCTGATAAATTGTTCAGATGTCTCGCTGGGCCTCTGATTTCGTTTGTAGAACTTTGCTCTCTCGTAAATAACGTACTTTTTGGGTTTAAAGTACACATTTAGTGCCGCGACTACCATTTCATAGTTGTTCTGATTTACGTCACTGAGCCCCAATGCCTTTAGCACAGTCTCTGTCTGGGGGCCCATAGTATACAAAAGCGAACTAACTTGAATTTCTTCCGTTTCAGTTGTTAGCTTTGAGATTGCTCGAAATCGTGTCCAACGTGTAAACCACTCTTCCCAGTGCGCCGGTTGGGCGAAATCGAAATTATCGGGCGCCCGGAACTTCGACATAGTTTCGTTACGTTTACAAAGTTCCCTTGTGTTCGTTTATACTTAGCTGCAACATGTGTGCGTGCATGTTCGAATAAACACCGCTGCCACCATCTTGTATGTTTGTTGTTTGGTAGAAGAAGACCTTAGCAGCTATTTAGTTATCACGAAAAGTAGAGACCAACTCGTTTATTTTTATCTCCGGTCGAAACGGTGTCGCACATCAATCTCGGATAATCTCCGACGATAAATATAGCACATATCACAACAGATACCATTTGTAAAAAAAAAAAAAGTCTTATTTATTTGAAGTTGCATTGCCACCCTAACCTTCGGCAGTCCCCTGCTCCAATGATGCCTCTTGCTTGTCCATGTTAACGTTTTTGCACAAAGATTCTTGTATGTTGCGCCTCTGAGCTCAGATTCCTGGGGATTTAGGCGCTGTAGAAGTTTATTGTTATTATTATTATTATAAATAGCATTGTTGTTATTATTATTGTTATTATTATCATTGTTATTATTATTATTGTTATTATTATTATAATTAGTATTGTTATTGTTATTATTGTTGTTAATATTGTTGTTATTATTATTGTTATACATATTGCGGATAGAGGCGAATCCACGATTTCACCATCAGTGGGCGAAGTTGCCCATTAATGAACCAACCGAACATCCTCGTGGTTCACCAAAAACGTCCAACTGCACCCCCCCTGAGAGGCTCAACAAAACCACCAACTGCTCCCCTTGAAGCTCAATACAAACCTTCCACAGCACCCGTCGTCACCAATAACCCTCTATTGTACCGTTCCATAGAGGCCAAAACCGGCGGCGTGCACTCTCTCGAATCCGCCTCTGGCGTATGACATATTCGTGTCGTCAGCGTCGTTTTTATAGCCAGTTTTAAACCAAAATTATTTCTTGTTCAACAGCCTGGAAAGACAAAACGTCACATCGCGTCTCTGTGGCGCAATCGGTTAGCGCGTTCGGCTGTTAACCGAAAGGTTGGTGGTTCAAGCCCACCCAGGGACGGAATGTTTTGGTTTTGCAAACGACAAAGAACACTACCATTTGTATCTACAATAATTACGTACGTAAGGTAGACTGGCACATGACAGTATCGATATACCGTGCCGAGTGTATAGTCCCGTTCCAGAAGTAGGCCCACAATAAGACCGTTCCAGAATTAATCGTTGCTTCTAACGTGATATTCCTTTTAAACACAAACAATAGATTTCTATTAAAATTATAAAGTCATTACACCCTCTAGAAAGTTTTGCATATCATAAAGATGTGTTACTGAAATGTCGAAAAAAGTCATAAGTCACCGGACTAAATTTTTATTCATGAAGCATAGAGTGAATAGGAGAATGAATGACTATGAAAACAATGTGTCCTTGTCTAAACAATTTGTGATGCCTGACATCCATCAACAATTTGAAATATACTCTTTTCTACAATGCAACAAAGATAACAATTAGCTTTGGTGTTTAAAATGTAATTAAATAACATTTGTTTGACATTTATTCATTATATTCTTTGAAATGGAATACAGGTATCTAATAATCATGTCATTACACCGTCTTGAAATGTTGACATATTATAAAGATGGCTATATATTACTAAGATGTCAACGAAACATCATAGTCCACCGTATTGAATTTAGATCCATGGGGCATAAAGTGAATCGGAGAATGAATCTGTATTTTTCATTGTCTAGATATTTCGCATGTCACCTATACATTCAGACCACTTCTACAATAATAGTTTCATAGTCTACACATTTGTTTGGCTACTGTATCGGGTCAACAGTCCCACTCTTATAAGGACGTCTTTGTGCAATTTTACAGTACTAATAGTTGTTGGCGTCAGTAGAAGACAACACCCATTCTATTTGTTTAGTCTCCTTCGTTTTTCCAATATCCCCAGGAATCTCAGATCGTCTGTTTCACACAAAAATTGTGTTCCAAAAACCAAGCTTAATATTGGCAAACGTGCTTTTTCTGTAGCTGCACCCAAAACCTGCAATCACTCCTTATTATTTTAAAATCACCTGATACTGTAGTTACCATTCGTAAAAAAAACTGAAGACATATTAATTTGAAGTTGCATTGTCACCCTAACTTTTGGCGGTCCCCTGCTCAAATGACGACTCTTGCTTGTCCTTGTTAACGATTTGGACCAATGCTTCTTGTATGTTGCGCCTCTGAGGTCAGATTCCTGGTGATTTAGGCGCTATAGAAGTTTGTTGTTATTATTATTATCAGTATTGTTGTTATTATTATTGTTATTATTATTATTATAATTAGTATTGTTGTTATTGTTATACATATTGCGTATAGAGGCGAATCCAGGATTTCACTATCAGCGGGCGAAGTTGCCCATTAATGAACCAACCGAGCATCCTCATGGTTCACCAAAAATGTCCAACTGCACCCCCCCCCCTGTGAGGCTCAACAAAACCTTCAACTGCTCCCCTTGAAGCTCAATACAAACCTCCCACAGCACCCGTCGTCACCAATAACCCTCTAGAGGCCAAAACCGGCAGCGTGCACTCTCTCGAATCCGCCTCTGGCGTACGACATATTCGTGTCGTCAGCGTCGTTTTAATAGCCAGTTTTAAACCAAAATTATTTTTGTTCAACAGTCTGGAAAGACAAAACGACACATCGCGTCTCTGTGGCGCAATCGGTTAGCGCGTTAGGCTGTTAACCGAAAGGTTGGTGGTTCAAGCCCACCCAGGGACGGAATGTTTTGGTTTTGCAAACGACAAAGAACACTACCATTTGTATCTACAATAATTACGTACGTAAGGTAGACTGACACATGACCGTATCGATATACCGTGCCGAGTGTATAGTCCCGTTCCAGAAGTAGGCCCACAATAAGACCGTTCCAGAATTAATCGTTGCTTCTAACGTGATATTCCTTTTAAACACAAACAATACATTTCTATTAAAATTATAAAGTCATTACACCCTCTAGAAAGTTTTGCATATCATAAAGATGTGTTACTGAAATGTCGAAAAAAGTCATAAGTCACCGGACTAAATTTTTATTCATGAAGCATAGAGTGAATAGGAGAATGAATGACTATGAAAACAATGTGTCCTTGTCTAAACAATTTGTGATGCCTGACATCCATCAACAATTTGAAATATACTCTTTTCTACAATGCAACAAAGAGAACAATTAGCTTTGGTGTTAAAATATAATTAAATAACATTTGTTTGACATTTATTTATTATATTCTTTGAAATGGAATACAGGTATCTAATAGTCATGTCATTACACCGTCTTAAAATGTTGACATATTACAAAGATGGCAGTATATTACAAACATGTCAACGAAACATCATAGGCCACCGTATTAAATTTAGTTCCATGGGGCATAAAGTGAATCGGAGAATGAATCTGTATTTTTCAGTGTCTAGATATTTCTCGTGTCACCGATACATTCAGACCACTTGTACAATAATAGTTTCATAGTCTACACATTTGTTTGGCTACTGTATCGGGTCAACAGTCCCACTCTTATAAGGACGTCTTTGTGCAATTTTACAGTACTAATGGTAGTTAGCGTCAGTAGAAGACAACACCCATTCTATTTGTTTAGTCTCCTTCGTTTTTCCAATATCCCCAGGAATCTCAGATCGTCTGTTTCACACAAAAATTGTGTTCCAAAAACCAAGCTTAATATTGGCAAACGTGCTTTTTCTGTACCTGCACCCAAAACCTGGAATCACTCCCTGTTACTTTAATATCATCTTATACTGTAGCTACCATTCGTAAAAAAACTGAAGACTTCTTAATTTGAAGTTGCATTGCCACCCTAACCTTTGGTTGTCCCCTGCTCCAATGACGACTCTTGCTTGTCCTTGTTAACGATTTCGCCCAATAATTCTTGTATGTTGCGCCTCTGAGGTCAGATCCCTGGGGATTTAGGCGCTATAGAAGTTTGTTGTTATTATTATTATCAGTATTGTTGTTATTATTATTGTTATTATTATTATTATTATAATTAGTATTGTTGTTATTGTTATACATATTGCGTATAGAGGCGAATCCAGGATTTCACTATCAGCGGGCGAAGTTGCCCATTAATGAACCAACCGAGCATCCTCATGGTTCACCAAAAATGTCCAACTGCACCCCCCACCCCCGAGAGGCTCAACAAAACCTTCAACTGCTCCCCTTGAAACTCAATACAAACCTCCCACAGCACCCGTCGTCACCAATAACCCTCTAGAGGCCAAAACCGGCAGCGTGCACTCTCTCGAATCCGCCTCTGGCGTACGACATATTCGTGTCGTCAGCGTCGTTTTAATAGCCAGTTTTAAACCTAAATTATTTTTGTTCAACAGTCTGGAAAGACAAAACGACACATCGCGTCTCTGTGGCGCAATCGGTTAGCGCGTTCGGCTGTTAACCGAAAGGTTGGTGGTTCAAGCCCACCCAGGGACGGAATTTTTTGGTTTTGCAAACGACAAAGAACACTACCATTTGTATCTACAATAATTACGTACGTAAGGTAGACTGGCACATGACAGTATCGATATACCGTGCCGAGTGTATAGACCCGTTCCAGAAGTAGGCCCACAATAAGACCGTTCCAGAATTAATCGTTGCTTCTAACGTGATATTCCTTTTAAACACAAACAATAGATTTCTATTAAAATTATAAAGTCATTACACCCTCTAGAAAATTTTGCATATCATAAAGATGTGTTACTGAAATGTCGAAAAAAGTCATAAGTCACCGGACTAAATTTTTATTCATGAAGCATAGAGTGAATAGGAGAATGAATGACTATGAAAACAATGTGTCCTTGTCTAAACAATTTGTGATGCCTGACATCCATCAACAATATGAAATATACTCTTTTCTACAATGCAACAAAGATAACAATTAGCTTTGGTGTTTAAAATATAATTAAATAACATTTGTTTGACATTTATTTATTATATTCTTTGAAATGGAATACAGGTATCTAATAGTCATGTCATTACACCGTCTTAAAATGTTGACATATTACAAAGATGGCAGTATATTACTAACATGTCAACGAAACATCATAGGCCACCGTATTAAATTTAGATCCATGGGGCATAAAGTGAATCGGAGAATTAATCTGTATTTTTCAGTGTCTAGATATTTCGCATGTCACCTATACATTCAGACCACTTCTACAATAATAGTTTCATAGTCTACACATTGGTTTGGCTACTGTATCGGGCCAACAGTCCAACTCTTATAAGGACGTCTTTGTGCAAGTTTACAGTACTAATGGTAGCTGGCGTCAGTAGAAGACAACACCCATTCTATTTGTTTAGTCTCCTTCGTTTTTCCAATATCCCCAGGAATCTCAGATCGTCTGTTTCACACAAAGTTTTTTTTCAGAAAACCAAGCTTAGTATTGGCAAACGTGTTTTTTCTGTAGCTGCACCCAAAACCTGCAATCACTCCCTATTACTTTAAAATCACCTGATACTGTAGTCACCATTCGTAAAAAAACTGAAGACTTATTAATTTGAAGTTGCATTGTCACCCTAACCTTTGGCGGTCCCCTGCTCCAATGACGACTCTTGCTTGTCCTTGTTAACGATTTGGTCCAATGATTCTTGTATGTTGCGCCTCTGAGGTCAGATTCCTGGTGATTTAGGCGCTATAGAAGTTTGTTGTTATTATTATTATCAGTATTGTTGTTATTATTATTGTTATTATTATTATTATAATTAATATTGTTGTTATTGTTATACATATTGCGTATAGAGGCGAATCCAGGATTTCACTATCAGCGGGCGAAGTTGCCCATTAATGAACCAACCGAGCATCCTCATGGTTCACCAAAAATGTCCAACTGCACCCCCCCCCCCTGAGAGGCTCAACAAAACCTTCAACTGCTCCCCTTGAAGCTCAATACAAACCTCCCACAGCACCCGTCGTCACCAATAACCCTCTAGAGGCCAAAACCGGCAGCGTGCACTCTCTCGAATCCGCCTCTGGCGTACGACATATTCGTGTCGTCAGCGTCGTTTTAATAGCCAGTTTTAAACCCAAATTATTTTTGTTCAACAGTCTGGAAAGACAAAACGACACATCGCGTCTCTGTGGCGCAATCGGTTAGCGCGTTCGGCTGTTAACCGAAAGGTTGGTGGTTCAAGCCCACCCAGGGACGGAATGTTTTGGTTTTGCAAACGACAAAGAACACTACCATTTGTATCTACAATAATTACGTACGTAAGGTAGACTGGCACATGACAGTATCGATATACCGTGCCGAGTGTATAGTCCCGTTCCAGAAGTAGGCCCACAATAAGACCGTTCCAGAATTAATCGTTGCTTCTAACGTGATATTCCTTTTAAACACAAACAATACATTTCTATTAAAATTATAAAGTCATTACACCCTCTAGAAAGTTTTGCATATCATAAAGATGTGTTACTGAAATGTCGAAAAAAGTCATAAGTCACCGGACTAAATTTTTATTCATGAAGCATAAAGTGAATAGGAGAATGAGTGACTATGAAAACAATGTGTCCTTGTCTAAACAATTTGTGATGCCTGACATCCATCAACAATATGAAATATACTCTTTTCTACAATGCAACAAAGATAACAATTAGCTTTGGTGTTTAAAATATAATTAAATAACATTTGTTTGACATTTATTTATTATATTCTTTGAAATGGAATACAGGTATCTAATAGTCATGTCATTACACCGTCTTAAAATGTTGACATATTACAAAGATGGCAGTATATTACTAACATGTCAACTAAACATCATAGGCCACCGTATTAAATTTAGATCCATGGGGCATAAAGTGAATCGGAGAATGAATCTGTATTTTTCAGTGTTTAGATATTTCTCGTGACACCGATACATTCAGACCACTTATACAATAATAGTTTCATAGTCTACACATTTGTTTGGCTACTGTATCGGGTCAACAGTCCCACTCTTATAAGGACGTCTTTGTGCAATTTTACAGTACTAATGGTAGTTGGCGTCAGTAGAAGACAACACCCATTCTATTTGTTTAGTCTCCTTCGTTTTTTCAATATCCCCAGGAATCTCAGATCGTCTGTTTCACACAAAAATTGTGTTCCAAAAACCAAGCTTAATATTGGCAAACGTGCTTTTTCTGTACCTGCACCCAAAACCTGGAATCACTCCCTGTTACTTTAATATCATCTTATACTGTAGCTACCATTCGTAAAAAAACTGAAGACTTCTTAATTTGAAGTTGCATTGCCACCCTAACCTTTGGTTGTCCCCTGCTCCAATGACGACTCTTGCTTGTCCTTGTTATCGATATGTTGCGCCTCTGAGGTCAGATCCCTGGGGATTTAGGCGCTATAGAAGTTTGTCATTATTATAATTATAATTAGTATTGTTGTTATTATTATTGTTGTTATTATTATTATACATGTTGAGTATAGAGGCGAATCCAGGATTTAACCATCAGTGGGCGAAGTTGCCCATTAATGCAGCCACCGAACACCCCCTGAGGCTCAACAAAACCTCCAACGGCACCCCTTGAAGCTCAACAAAAACTTCCCACAGCACCCGTCGAGGCTCACCAAACACCTCCTATTGTACCGTCCCCTAGAGGCCAAAACCGGCGGCGTGCACTCCCTCGAATCCGCCTCTGACGCCATCTTTAAACCAAAATTATTTCTTGTTCAACAGCCTGGAAAAACAAAACGTCACTTCACGTCTCTGTTGCGCAATCGGTTAGCGCGTTCGGCTGTTAACCGAAAGGTTGGTGGTTCAAGCCCACCCAGGGACGGATTGTTTTGGTTTTACCAACGGCAAAGAACATTACCATTGATGCTATCATTTGTTTCTACAATAATTACGTACGTAAGGTAGGCAGGCACATGACTGTATCGGTATACCGTGCCGAGTGTATAGTTCCGTGCCAGAAGTAGGCGCACAATAAGACCGTTCCAGAATTAAGCGTTGCGTCTCACGTGATAATCCTTTTAAACACAAACTATAGTATTCGATTAAAATTATAAAATCATTACACCCTCTAGAAATGTTCGTATACTATAAATATGTGTTACTGAAATGTCGAACAAATAATAGGTCACCGGACTAAATTTTGATTCACGAGGCATAAAGTGAATCGGACAATGAATGACTATGAAAACTATTTTTACTTGTGTAAACTAATTTTTTCATACCTGACATCCGTCAAAATTAAATATACACTTTTCTATAATGCAACAAAAATAAAAATCAGCTATGGTGATTAAAATATAATTAAACAATATTTTTTTTATTTATTGAGTTTTTGACATTTATTTATTATAGTTTTTTGAAATGAAATACAGTTATCTGATAATCATTACACCGTCTTGATATGTTGAGATATTACAAAGATGGCTATATATTACAAAAATTTCAACAAACATTATAGGTCACCGTATTAAGTTTTGATCCATGGGCCATAAAGTGAATCGGATAATGAATCTGTATTTTTCTTGTCTAGACAAATTGCTCATGCCTAGCATATTACATTACACAAGTTCACACGTGAAATTACGTACACAACAATGACATATTGTACCACTCCTCCAGCGTTCGCGCCGCCGTCCATTTTGAATTGACAATCAAATTACGTCACTGAGCTAGTTAATGACATTGCCACTACGCGCTACAGTGGCGCTGTATGCGATACTATTCTATGTCTTTAAGTTTAAAAGGATGCCGTCTGTTCCTAGTTTTTATTTTTTTATAATTAATATAATATTATTAAGACTATACTAACTATGTTAAAGGTATACTGAACGCCAAATTGTTTTAGTAAGCCCATAACAACGTTCGCAGTTTGAAAGATACGGCCTCGTAGCATGTTCAAACAGTAAACAAAACAAAAGCTGATTTAACCACAGTTCCTTTTGATGTTCAACGATGTCCGATTTTCCGATTTTCAACACACAGACTTCCTGTTGCAAATTACTACGCACGCTAATTCAGTGTAGAGGTACAGACTGGCTCCCTTTAACATTTTGATTATAAAATGTGTAGTATAAACATAAGTGTAATGATTATATCGTGCAATTATTTACAGGTAAGTTATAAAACAAGAAAAAAATCAATCGTAGAAACTAAAAATACGTATTTCTGGCACGGCAGTACACTTCGTGATCAAAGGTTAGCTTATAATGTCAAATGGTCAGGTTAAATTATTCACTTTGCTTTTGCTTGACAGATATTGTTATCAATACGTTTTTGTTGGCACTTAGTGGTTGAAATAGCGCTGCGGTTTGCTTCATTGCACGTTGTCACTGCGGCCAGGTTTCGAAAGCACCTTGTTTACTGTTGTATGGTGCAAACCGGAGCGCAGCTAACACGACACAATTGCCATAACATGCGATGCGTGTAACAACATTTTTGTACATGGTGATATGAAGGCACCGAAAAAATGAAGTAAGAATTAAGCAGTAGGTGCCAAATAATTTAGTCCATAAACAACGCAGTCGCATTTCACAAGCAGTCTGGCTACAGGGCCGGGGTAGGGTCAGACCTATGCTGATGAGTACCGCATATATGGAAATGGGGCTCAGATCTAACGCGTAAAGTTGGTTTACGGGGATTGGATCGATTACCACGGTTTTGTGCAGATGCCATTTGTAGATGATCTCATACTCGCAAGTCACGGGTGATATTTAGTTACACTACTATTGCAATCTATACCACGTTGTAGACGGAAATTCGATGCATCAGCTGTACTTGATTCCATTTGTTGTTCCCATCCTTAAGCACAGGACCAAGCTCAACTTCAAACAGCAATTTAATTCAATCATAGGCGCCGAAACAGGGTGGTTTGTGAGGGCTCAGCCCCACAATATTTTTGGTAGGTTGGATATATGCTTAGCCCCCCAATATCAAGGGAAGTGAGTGATTGTGGATGGAATCTGAGGTTTCTGTTGAGCTTCAACGGAATGCAAATTTGGGTTGAGGTGTTGTTGAGGTTAAAATACGATGAACGACGCAGCGATAATCTTCAACAGCATACACCGGCCTTCCGATGCCATGACCGACAGCGCGACAACGTAGGGGTGCTGAAGGTCTGGCTCAGACCACCCAATATTAATTTCGTTAACTCGCCTCTGCCGTCTCTTTGTTCGTATTGGAATGAAAATGTAACGCCAAACTTGGCAAACGAACCTCAATAAAGGGATTTTATTCCACGTTAGTGCAGTTGATATTTGACAATTTGGTGCACTAGAACATACAATACAGTATGTAAACGAGTTTCAAGGGCCACGGGGTGCATCTTTATAAAAAGGTATATTTTTTATAGAATTAAAAAAAACATCTATATAAATCTATGAAATAGCTATAGAATTATATAGAAAACTATGAGGACACATAAATTCTGTATATTCTATACAAATCTATATAAGTCTATGGAATTATTTAGAAAAATCTTTAGAATCGTCAAGGCGACACCACTTTCTAGTTACATAATTCTATACTATTCCTATAGTTTAATGTTTTTGGCCAGATAAATTTGTATGGAAACTGTTTTAAGAGACTGCTATATCCTATAAAACCTATTCGATATCATATTCTATATGATTGTTTCTTAATTTTTAAGATATTGTTCTCATATTTTGCGTGTCACCGACACATTTAGACCACTTCTACAATAATAGTTTCATAGTTTACACATTTGTTTGGCTACAGTATTGGCCCTACAGACCCATTTTTATAAGGACGTCTTTGAGCAATTTTACAGTACTAATGATAGTTGGCGTCAGTAGAAGACAACACCCATTCTATTTGTTTAGTCTCCTTCGTTTTTCCAATATCCCCAAGAATCTCAGATCGTCTGTTTCACACATAAATTTTGTTCCGAAAACCAAGCTTAATATCGGCAAACGTGCTTTTTCTGTAGCTGCACCAAAACCCTGGAATCACTCCCTATCGCTTTAAAATCATCTGAAATAAAAAGCTGAAGACTTATTTATTTGAAGTTGCATTGCCACCCTAAGGCCTAACCTTCGGCAGTCCCTTGCTCTAATGCGACTCTTGCTTGTTCCTGTTAACGATTTTATTCAATGATTCTTGTATGTTGCGCCTCTGAGCTCAGATTCCTGGGGATTGTGGCGCTATAGAAGTTTGTCATTATTATTATTGTTAGTATTATTAGTAGTAGAGGTCGTATTGTTATTATTATGGTTATTATTATTATTATACATATTGCTTAAAAGGCGAATCCAGGATTTCACCATCAGTGGGCGAAGTTGCCCATTAATGCAGCCACCGAACATCCCCCTGAGGCTCAACAAAATCTCCAATTGCACCCCTTGAAGCTGAAGAAAAAAAACCCACAGCACCCGTCGAGGCTCACCAAAAACCTTCTATTGTACGGTCCCCTAGAGACCAAAACCAGCGGCGTGCACTCCCTCGAATCCGCCTCTGGCGTATGACCTATTTGGAAAGACAAAACGTTATATCGCGTCTCTGTGGCGCAATCGGTTAGCGCGTTCGGCTGTTAACCGAAAGGCTGGTGGTTCAAGCCCACCCAGGGACGGAATGTTTTGGTTTTACCAACGGCAAAGAACACTATCATTGATGGTGTATTGATTACATTGATTTGTATCTACAATAATTACGTACGTAAGATAGGCAGGCACCTGACAGTATCGGTATACCGTGCCGAGTGTATAGTCCCGTACCAGAAGTAGGTGCACAATAGGACCGTTCCAGAATTAAGCGTTGCTTCTAACGTAATAATCCCTTTAAACATAAATCAATTGTATTCGATTAAAATTAAAACGTCATTACACCCTTTAGAAATGTTCGCATATCATAAAGATGTATATGTGTTACTGAAATGTTGAAAAAAATCATAGTTCACCGTACTAAATTTTTATTTATGAAGCATAAAGTGAATAGGAGAATGAATGACTATGAAAACTATTTTTCGTTGTCAACATTTTTTTTCATGCCTAACATTCATCAACAATATGAAATATACACCTTTCTACAATGCAACAAAGATAACAATCAGTTATATGGTGTTTAAAATATAATTAAATAAGATTTATTTATTGTATTATTTGAAATGGAATACAGGTATCTAATAGTCATGTCATTACACCGTCTTGAAATGTTGACATATTACAAAGATGGCTATATATTACTAAAATGTCAACAAAACATCTTAGACCACCGTATTAAATTTTTATCCATGGGGCATAAAGTGAATCGGAGAATAAATCTGTAATTTTCTTTGTCTAGACAAATTGCTCATGCCTGACATATTAAATTACACAACTTTACTTGTGAAATTACAACACAACAATGATGCTGTCACGCCTACAAACAGATTGTATCATAGTCTCGCTTAATCGACTCTCGCCTGGCTGCGTGACCTCGCCAGGAAGACATTTTGGCTTTGACTGCTCACTGCCAGTTAGCACGTCTATCCCCCAGAATGTTTATATATTATGTGTGTTTTCAATAACGAAATGAAATTACGAAATAGTGCCCGAAATAGTATTATACAAAATAAAATGAATCTTAAACTAACTGAACACAAATAAAAGTTTCGAGTACTCTGTGGGATTCGCACCGAGGACCCTAAAAATAGCAGGTAACTCGACACGTTACCGATTTAGCCACCAAGATCAGCACGTTTTGATTGTACTTTAGCGACTACATATATTAGTTAGCAGTCCGACCGTTGCGCGAGACATCAATTGAACTTTGTTTAGTTAAATTTGTCCTTGTTTGGTATTTATATCAAGCTTATTCACACTTAGTCTTTTGTTTCTGCTCGAGCATAAGCAAATAATGTCAATACGGAATCTTCGACAGCAACGAAGGCTGCCACCTAGTAAATATGCATGTGATTAAAAGGCATTAAACTACGAAAAAAGTTTAATGTCGGTTTATTTTGTGTGTGACATGTTTCAATATAAGTTTAATGTTGAATAGTTGTTATAGTATAGTATTATCTAGTAAATGTGTATCCTTATTTAATTTGTTATTTCATAGTTGGCCTGAGAGCCAATCATCGTCTTTACCCGAATCTGGGGTAAAGCTCCCTACCGGTAGCATTGGCTGGAGCTTTATAATCCAGGCCGTAGTGATGGGACAATGCAATATTAAGGGAAGTTGATGGTTGTGGGTGGAACCTGAGGTTTCTGGGGAGCCTGAAAGAATGTGGCTTTCGGCGAGCTTCAAGGGGTACAAATTAGGGTTGAGGTGTTGATGAGGTTAAAATATGATGACCGACGCCGCGAAAATCTTCAACAGCATTCACCGGTCTGCCGATGCCATGTGCGACATCGTTGTGGTACTGAAGGTCCGGCTCAGACCACCCAATATTAATTTCGTTCCGGCGCCTTTTCGGACCGTTAGTCTTATGTCATTGCCATTATTTGGTGTCCGTTCGTCAAGGTGACCCGTCATCTTCTGTGCATTGTTTACCATTGGACCCAAACGATACAGCGGTAATTTAATAGATAATGCCTCCTCTAAAACTTGATAGTAACCATTGGCGTACGACGTAGGGGCGGCACGTTTTTGAGGGCGGCACTTTGGGAGATTGTTTTTCATAGACATAATTCATACACATTTATAAGTTGTAGTCCACACGAATTCTGAACGCATCGCTCTTATATTACACAATATTGAAGTAATCATGCTTCAATACATACAATATAACGCATTAGACATTAGCTAATACTGCACAGGCGCCAGAACTGGCCAGGCCTATTGGCGGCCGAACTGGCCAAGCAAAACGTAACGGGATAGACCTTCAAAAGGACCAGCGAGACCCAATTGAACTCGAGACATGATGCCGTAGATATGTGCGGTGGCGTCGAGTCTCGAGTCTATCACCGCTTTAGTTTTAAGCAACTCTGCGACGGTGATCACGAGACGGCTGACACGCGCTCTGATGCCGCCATCCACCTGCCACGCATGGTGTCTTACAATTTAATTGCCTACCTGGCTTTCTGGCGTCCATTCCTCAGAGAGATCAGTGATGTTTAGATAGTTCTGCAAAAGTCTGGGCTCGGACTGGACAGTTGCGCGACCAAACACGGAGCTATTGTTCTCTTCTGCGAAGAGGGACGCGAAAACGTTGAAGAGGCAAAGGCAAAGGCCACGGCGTTCTGCGAGGAAATGGGGGTAGCAACAGAAAGAAGGTGGAGAAAATGAATAGTGGGAAAAAATGTTGTGGATGCCGGCTTGACAGTACAACCGGAGGTGAGGCGAGAGCAGATGCAGATCATCGATCGACTGCACGGGGAGATAAGAAACAAATTCGAGTTTCTTACCAATATGGAGCGCCCGATGAACTTAGCCAATGATGAAGATATCGATTCTGCCATCGATCGACTCACTCACACCTACGTCGACATCCCTATTGAAGGGATGACGGGAGAGATACGCCGTGCGCGACGTAACCTCCATATGACGAAAGGCAAACAGGAGAGACGGCTAGAAACTGGAATGCTCTCGATCTCCATAAAATTATATGGGTAGTGAAATGGGGACACGAGACATCGTTCCCGAACCTGCTCGTGTCTCTTAGGACGTTGCTAACTATATGTGCGTGAACGTGGCCTCGTGTGAGAGAAGCTTTTCAAAGCTTAAACTCGTTATGACATACATTCGCTCAAGCATGGGTCAAGAGTGACTGAGCAGTCTTGCACTATTGTCGAACGAGCGAGAGTTGACCAATGTCGCGGACTTCGACGGCGTAATTGCCGAGGTCGCGTCACTCAAAGCAAGGAAGGAGAATTTGATGTAGCTTCTGCTCTCGTACCAAGAAATCACTCCTGGTCTCATTGGCCTATTGTTGTAATTACGGTGTCGGAGGCGGGACGAGCTTGCAGTGAACATATGTTGTGTTGACAGATGTTAACTTTGACCACTGTATATTCAGTAGTTTATTAGCTGACAGCTGCTGAGGGTTTTGTTGGGAGGTTTTTATTGGTTTCATTGGAGATGTTGTGAACATCGTGTTGATGTGTAGCTCAGTGTGATGTAGCTGCGCTGAATCATTAAGCCGCACCTACCAAAACCGCGCCTACCCATACACGCCTATGCCAACAACTGGTCACGATGTCGGAACATCTCTCTCGCTGGCGCCAGGAGGGTGCAGCCTACGCACACACCAGCATCGCTACTGGGTAATTCGCTACGACTCCTTCTATGCCACCCACGAGCGCTCGAGTGGTTCGTTAATGTCCAATGCGTGCGATATACCTTTTATAGGTATAGTACACCACGTGCGCTCGAGTCATTTACACCATGTATTGTATATAATATTATATAATATATATATATACACAATACATTACGTAAACGAGTTTCAAGGGCCCCTGGGTGCATCCTTATTGTAATGTATTGTATTTATTCAGTTTCCAACAGGTCCAGTGGACCAATAGCAGGACTGATAACTGAAACAATACATATAATACATATAAATAATAAAACAATAATATAATAATAAAAACAATAAGACCAATAAGGACATGGCTATAGAATTGTATAAACAGTTATGGGGACACAATCACACACATTCGGTATATTCTATACAAATCTATAGAAGTATATGGAGTTATTTAGACAAATCTATACAATCGTTACGGCGACACCATTTTCTAGTTACAAAATTATATATTATTTTTATAGTTTAATGTGTATGGCCATATAAAGGTTTCTGGAAAAAGTTTTTAAGAGAATTAATTTTTTTGCTTCTTTTATCTCAGTTTCCCTTGGCTACTATATCGGGCCTACAGTCCCGCTTTTATAAGGACGTCTTTGTGCAATTTCACAGTTCAAATGGTAGTTGGCCTATGTAGAGAACAATACTCATCCAATTTGTTTTGTTTCCTTCGTTTTTCCGTTATCCCCATGAATCTTAGATCGTCTGTTTCACAAAAAAAGTTGTTCCAAAAACCAAGCTTACTTTTGGCAAACGTGCATTTTCTGTAGCTGCACCCATATTCTGGAATCACTCCCTGTCACTTTAAAATCATCTGAGACTATAGCTACCATTCGTAAAAAACTGAAGACTTATTTATTTGAAGTTGCATTGCCACTCTACCCTTCGGCGGTCCCTTGCTCTAATGACGACTCTTACTAATCCCTACTAACGATTTTGCCCAACGATTCTTGTATGTTGCGCCTCTGACCTCAGATTCCTGGGGATATAGGCGCTATAGAAGTTTATTATCATTATTGTTATTATTGCTATTATTGTTGTTGTTATTATTATTATTATTGCTATTATTATTATACATATTGCGTAGACGCGAATCCAGGATGCCATCATCAGTGGGCGCAGTCGCCCATTAATGAACCAACTGAACATCCTCATGGTTCACCAAAAACGTCCAACTGCACCCCCCCCCCCCGAGGCTCAACAAAAACCACCCACAGCACCCGTGGCGGCTCACCAAGACATTCTATTGTACCGTCCCCTAGAGGCCAAAACGGGCGGCATGCACGCCGGCGTATAACGTATTTGTGTCGTCAGCGTCATTTTTATAGCCAACTTTAAACCAAAATGATTTCTTGTTCAACAGCCTGGAAAGACAAAACTTCACATTGCGTCTCTGTGGCGCAATCGGTTAGCGCGTTCGGCTGTTAACCGAAAGGTTGGTGGTTCAAGCCCACCCAGGGACGGATTGTTTTTTTGTTAGGCAAAGAACATTACCAATGATGCTATCATTTGTTTCTACAATAATTACGTACGTAAGATAGACTGGCACATGACTGTATCGGTATACCGTGCCGAGTGTGTAGTCCCGTGTCAGAAGTAGGCGCACAATATGACCGTTCCAAAATTAAGCGTTTCTTCTAACGTGATAATCCTTTTAATCATAAACCATAGTATTAGAGTAACATTTAAAAGTAATTACACCCTCTAGAAATGTTCACATAGTATAAAGATGTCTATGTGTTACTGAAATGTCTAACAAGTCATAGGTTACCGTACTAAATTTTGATTCATGGAGCATAAAGTGAATAGGAGAATGAATGACTATGAAAACAATGTGTCCTTGTCTAAACAATTTGTGATGCCTGACATCCATCAACAATATGAAATATACTCTTTTCTACAATGCAACAAAGGTAACAAGTAGCTCTGGTGTTTAAAATATAATTAAAGATTTGTTGACATTTATGTATTATATTTTTTGAAATGGAATACAGGTATCTAATAGTCATTACACCGTCTTGAAATGTTGACATGTTACAAAGATGGCTATATATTACTCGAATGTCAACAAAACATCATAGACCACCGTATTAAATTTATATCCATGGGTCATAAAGTGAACCGGAGAATGAATCTGTATTTTGTTTTGTTTAAACAAATTGCTCATGCCTGACATGTTACATTACACAAGTTCACAGTGAAATGACGTACTCAACAATGACGTTGTCACGTCTACAAACATATTGTACCACTCCTAAAGCGTTCGCGCCACCGTCCATTTTGAATTGACAATCAAATTACGTCACTGAGCTAGTTAATGACACTGCCACTACGCGCTACAGTGGCGCTGCATGCGATACCATGGCAGCTATATATCACTGGCTCTGTATCATGGTATGTTAAGTTTAAAAGGAGGCAGTCTGTTCCTAGTTTTTCATATGTTAATTAGTAAATTAATTAATGTTATTAAGACTACACTAACTATGTTGAAGGTATACTGCACAACTAATTGTGCCCGTAACAACGTTCGCAATTTAGAAGATACGGCCCCGGAGCATGTTCAAATAATAAACAAAACAAATAGTAAATAAAACATCCAGTTTAAAAACAAGCTTTATTGGCAATACGGCCGAGTCGGGCTGATTTTACTACAGTACCCTTTGATGTTCAACGATGTCCCATTTTCCGATTTTAAACACAGCAGACTTCCCACTTCAAATTACTACGCACGCTAATTCAGGGTAGAGGTACTGACTGGCTCCCTTTAATATTTTGATTGTAAACTGTGTAATATAAACATAAGTGTAAAAATACACTTCGTGGTCAATGATCAGCTCATAATATCAAATGATCCGGTTGAATTAATAGATAATGTCACTGACTGGACTGGTATGTAATACGTATAAGCATATTGGCGGCCGAACTGGTCAAGCAACACGTCATGGGATAGACCGTCAAAATGACCTGCCAGTCCCGATGGAGCTCGAGACATGATGCCGTATATCTCTGCGGTGGCGTCGAATCACGAGTCCATCACCACTTCATTGGAGCAACTCTACGACGGTGATCACGAGACGGCTGACACGCGCTCTGATGCCGCCATCCACCTGCCATGTATGGTATCTTACACCTTCACTACTAACCTGGCTATTTGGCGTCCAGTCCTGAGAGAGATCAGTGATGTTCAGACATTCCTGCAAAAGCGTGGGCTCGGGCTGGACAGTTGCGCGACCAAACTCGGGGCTCTTGTTCTCTTCTGCGAAGAGGGAGGCGAAAACGTTGAAGCGGCAAAGGTGAAGGCGTTCTGCGAGGAAATGGGGGTAGCAACAGAATGAAGGGTGCGGCTGAGAAAACGAATGATGGGAGAAACCGCTGTGGATGCCGGCTTGATAGTGGGCCTCCTACAAGCGCAGGTGAGGCGAGAGCAGCTGCATATTATCGATCGACTGCACGGGGAGATAAGAAACAAATTCTAGTTTCTTACCAATATGGAGCGCCTGATCAACTCAGCCAATGCTAAAGATATCGACTCTGCCATCAATCGACTCACTCACACCTACGTCAACATTGCCGCTGAAGGGATGCAAGAAAAATACGCCGTGCGCGACGTCACTATAGCATGTTTGCTATTTGTGGGTGTTTAAATCTATTTTCCTTAGGTTTAATTTGGTAAATGAGGAAGGTCAAACCAGTAGATAGGCAGATTGTTGACCAACCGTATTAGTTACGTATTTACAGCAACACGGTTGCAGATGCGCTAAGTGGGGGTGGTATTCTGTTGCCTGCGTTTCTAGGCAAGCATGTGGTTTCAGTGTATCTTAGAGGGTGTTCCACAATGCATAACTTGAATTGTATATTGTATTAGCCAATAGAAATGATGGAAACCTGTCATATGATGTGTAAATAGGTCCTCTTATATAGACGTCTGCCATACGCATTTCGCCATCTGGGCGCTGGCGAAGGACTAGGACAGATCCAGGGTTGAACGACACAGGTTACCCTGCTGCCTAGAGAATGGCAAATCAAGTCGTGAAGCGTGGTGAGAATCGTTAACGTGGGTTACGTTCCCAAGATTTGGTGTGTGCAATATTCAGCGTCCAGAGTGACTGTTTGAGCTTCGAAGAAGCCATGCCGCCACGTCAGCGGTTTATTGAAGCATCTTTCCGGTCGGCCCCGACGTATTTGCGTCGATGAGCGATAATCCCGACGCGCTCATCCAAGCTCGGGCCATCCTCGAACAGCGGACTCCCAGCGATATCGTCCGACAGCGTCACCGAATGCGACTCGAGAATTCGTTGCGGCCGGCGGTAAGCGTATACTGCCCGGCGTCGTCTTTCGCGTGAACCCATTCATCCGACTTCTCGATCATTTGCGACCGGGCAAGACCACTCGATCGAAACACAGATGCGACTCGAGAATTCGTAGCGACCGGCGGTAAGCGTCTACCGCCCGGCGCCGTCATTCACTCGAACGTATTCTACTGATATCGCAATCGTTTTCGACTGTGCGAGACAAGTCGATCATAGCACGGACGCGACTCGAGAATTCGCGGCGTACGGCGGCAAGCATCAATTGCTCGGCATCATCACTCGTGCGACCGAGGTACACCGCTCTGATTGTTTTCCGAGCTCGGCGTGATGACTTCATCAAACGTTCGTATAGGTTCGAGATGGGACTAGCCCAATGTAAGCGTCTGTTTTCTAATTGAACTTTTCTATTATTTGCTGTTTTGTGAATGGTAGTTATCTATGGTTTTGAAATGAGGTACTGTTACCCTAAAAGTATACATATATATAGATATATATATTTGTTGTAACCGATTACTGTAATGAGAGTCCGTGAGGGCTAGCGATATGTTGTGTATTTATGTTATGGGATTTATTCTTAGATAACACTTGGCGCCTAGTGTTTGGTCGTGTAGTGGAACAATCCACCTTAGAAAGGAAGAGGAATTGGATAACTGAAAGATTAATTGTAACTTTACTTTCTTAGTTAGATAAATTAAACGATTCAGTGTTATTGTTTATTCTGTTTTGTTAAGATTTGGTTTACGGGATTTATTAATATTCTTTTCATCTTTGCTAATCGAGATACTTACCTAAAGGAAGATATCTTGTAATAAAGTTTATTAAACTTTGCTCGTTCTTTGTTGCTTGTTCACGATAACCGCTCCTTCTCATATGCGTTGACCTTAACATATAAGAACCCTACTAGACCTGAGCCATCTAGTGTACGGAGACCTCGCTAATCCGTGACAGTCACCTTCATAGTTACGAAAGGCAAGCAGGTGAGACGGCTAGAAACTGGAATGCACTCGAGCTCCTTAGAATTACATGGGTATTGAAATGGGAACACGAGACCCTCCTTCTATAGAATTCTTTATAAACTGGAGTGACCATAAACACTCTATAGATCTTCATAAGTTGGTGTGACCATAAACTCTTTATAGATCTTTATAAGCTGGTGTGACCATAAACACTCTATAGATCTTTTATAAATTTCCATAGAAAATCTGTAGTGTTTTAAAAAGCCTTTTTATAGAATTCTATAGATTTCTGTATATTTGTTTATATACATTTCTATAGAATTCTACATAATTATTTGGAAGGGAGACAGGGTGGGAGGTAGACTCTAAGAGCATGAAGGGAAGTTGGGAGACGTAGAAGGGGAGAGAGGAAAGAGAAGGGGTTCATTGGTGGCACCACACCGCGGAGCATAAATAATCCATGCTACTCTTATCGATACAATTAGTTTCAGCCCTCCGTGTAGGTGGCGCAGCTTAGCGTATTCGATAAACACGTATTTGTCATGAATACTGCTTGTTAGATCAAAATGAAACGAATGCATATTTTGAAGCGCTCAACATGTTCGTATCTTAGGTTGAGGTATTACAGTAGCAAGCCACAGGCGAAGGTGCACGTGCGGTAAGAATTCACAAAGGTTAAAAGGTCTCGTGGGCGATAAATGGTGACGTTTGGTTATTGAAGGGGATAGACCGGTATTTTACGACGTCGACTAATTATAGTGGTAATTGGTCGAATTTGATTTGTACTATAAATAGTCGCACACTTTTCTGGACTACAAGACTGTATGTGCATATGACAGAAGTATGGTTGTATAGATCTTCTGCTGATTATGTGGGTACTAGTACTAGTAGCGTGAATATGTTTAAAAATAAAATCGACACTGCTAGTAGTATATATCAGAAGGGTGGGATACACGGAGATACAAATGGTTGGACTCTCGATAAACCAAAAGGCTTCCTTGTCCACCTGCCATCTAGAGTTAATTCTCTGGCGGCAATCTTGTTCAATCTTGTTCAATTCTCTATGGTCATACAAGACCTGGGATGCTATGATTGGATTGAAGTATGTTTGTGTGTATGCATGATGATGATCTAAGTCTAAGAGCTCATGATTGGAATTGAAGTGTGTTTGTGTGTTCATTATTTATTATTATTATTAGGAAGAATTTATAAAGCACCATGTCTCCGCTCAAAGGCACTAAATGTGGATTATTGGATTGAAGTGTGTTCATGCAGGATCTGGGAGCCCATGGTTGGAGTTTAAGTGTGTCTGTGTGTTCATGCACAACCTAGGCACTTGTGATTAGAATTGAAGTTTGTTTGTGTGTTCATGCATGACTTAGGAGCCCATGGTTGGAATTGATGTGTGTTTGTATGTTCATTGAAGAACCTGGGAACCCATGGTTGCAGTTTGAGTTTGTTCAACTATTGTTTGTTCAACTATGACCTGGGAACATTGGAACTGAATTGTGTTCATGCACGACCTAGGAGCTTGTGATTGGCAATGGAATTGAAATGTTTGTGTGGTGACTGGAATAGAAGTGTGTTTATATGTTCATGAATGACCTGTGAGCATTGGAATTGAAATATGTTTGTGTGTTCATGTGTAACCTGTGAGCACTGGAATTGAATTTGAAGTGTGTTTGTGTGTTCATTCAGGACATGGGAGCCCGTGATTGGCCTTGAGATTCATGCTCAGATTCCTACCGTTTCCAAGTTGTTCTCCGGGGCAGAGACCACATTTGGTTCCCCGATCAACACCCAGGTGGCAGTGTTTGATGCTGCGATGCCAGGGACATTACCAGTAAGTGTGCGCCTTAGGACTTTGTTTTTTCCTTTTTTTATAAAGAATTTGTAAGTATTATTTATTATAAAATTATTTAATAAATGGTACATTTTATACAACCGCGTTAAACCAAGTTATTATGATTATTTTATCATTAGTTTTGTTATAAGTTGAGCATAACAAACACATTTCATTGTTACAAAATATATGTTTTTATTTGTTGATGCATTTTTCCGTGATGCAAATTTTGGAAGTTAGTGCAGCTTTCCCATATTTAAAATCATACGTTGTGATAATATGGAGGTTTTTTAAAGAAAATTGTTCAGCTAGTGCAAATTACTGGTAACTTTACAATGGATTGTGATGTTTGTCATCTAATTGGTCAACTACCATGTTTCACAGGTGATCAACCGAGGTTGTGTTGAGGCTGGCATCCTAACAGCTCTAGCGATCAACTCAAAACTCAACATGGTGTCGAAATTTGACAGGAAACACTATTTCTATGCCGATCTTCCAGTATGTATATCTGTTTTTTATCGTTTCTTGAATGTAACTGCTACAAATGAGTAAAATTGTTCGCCATTACAACTAGTATGTATAATAATTCTGAAGAAATGTGGTTCACAGTTTTGAAATAAACAACATGGCTTGGAACACCAACTTACAGCTGAATAGATGGTTTGAAATATTACCATATGCTAACAAAAGCTAATATTTTTGGCAGCAAACAAAATTGTTCAGTAGATGGTACCACTTCATTAGCTGTTTTTATTAAAAGTTTTAGAGTGATATGTGTTATTAAGCAAGATCTATAAATTACCCCAAAATGATTTTAAAAATATAGCTGTGTCATGTATTTATACAGATTTTTTTTAAATTACAAAAATACCACTGCTTATTTTCTGTTTTCTGTGTTCATCACAAAAGTACAACATCAAGAATTCAAATTGAAAAACACAACTGTTATTCTTGCATCGAAAGCATGCAAATTGCTACACAAATTTCCAGTGAAGCTTGGTAGATTTTATTTGATATACTTGATAAAAGTCAGGGTGTAATGAACAAATGAAACAAAAAATAAAACATTTATATTATATTATTATTATATCAGATTACCAAGTAAAAACTATACATTTCATTTTCACCCAAAATAACAATTTCCACGTACAGTATCCACCAACAATTTGCAAAACTGATTTTAATTTCTCTGTTGTCTACCATTTTTCATCTTGTGTTTATAATACTGTTTACCTATAATGAGTTGCAACAGCATGTTTATGATTACTGCTGTGTTTGTTACGTGCAGTGACATTGAAAGGTTCTCTCGAATCTCTTTGAATCCTGTTATTGTCATTTTGAAACTCCATGTGCTTAAAAACTTGCGTAATTTTGGTCATTTCACATTGCTTCACTTCACTCAGCTGTAACTGTACACCTGAGTACAGCAGTGGTGGATATATATGTATGAATATTCTTCGTGCATTAATTGCAGCATGGCTGAATGCTTCCTAGAAAGTCAAGGTTGAAGCTGGAGCAGGCATGAACAGGTTGGTCAATGAGAGAAGTATAAAGCACTTTGAGCAATTCCAAAGACATTATAAAAAAACTCATCCTTACCTTTCTTTGTTTCAGTCTGGGTTTCAGATAACACAGTATCGCCAGCCCCTGGCGGTGGGGGGCTACGTGCAGTATGTGGTTCAAGACCACACCAGTAAGCACATTGAGAGGAAGACCATCCACATCACTCAACTCCAGCTGGAGCAAGACAGTGGCAAGAGTCTCCATGACCTTGAAGACTCTGTTAGTCTTATTGATCTTAACCGAGCCGGTGAGTTGGGGTGGGCAAAGTCAGTGGAACCCCACAGTTAAGGTCACCCTTGGGACTAGGCAAAAGAGACCTGAATGAGGAGGTGACCTGATTAGCGAGAGACAAATTTTCTATATTTTACTGTTACAGATATGATTTGGGACTATCCGAGGCTGACCTTAAAGGTGAGGTGGCTGTATTACTGAGGTACTTTTATGTACGATGCACTGTACATAAAACTAGTAAATTAAAAAACATTTAGAATGAAAGTATTCGTAACTTAAGATAATAAACATTAGTAGATTAAAGCAAATTATTGTTTATGTTAAAATATATACATTATGTACTTACTAAAATATATTATCTACTATTTAAAGGACGTAGTCTGTTCCTAGTTTTTCTTGTATTAATTAATATAGTCTTCTTAGTCTTCTAACTATATTGAAGATATACTGCCCGCCAAATTGTGTTAAGTAAGCCGATAACAATGTTCACAATTTGAAGGCATGACCACGGGTGCAAGAACTGAGTTAACTGCTATACCCTTTGATGTTCAACGATGCTCACTTTCCCACGTTCACACAGCAGACTTCCAGTTAGAAATTACTACTCCCGCTAATTCCGGGAAGAAGAACGCCCTTCAATATAAACATGCTGTTTTCATGAAAATCTGAACACAATTTGCGAAATAGATCCATATTGTAACTTCCAACCATTTATTTAGTTCATGTTATGCAGACAAATTGTTTGGTAATTTGGTTTTAGTGAAATACTTACAATTACAACACTTACAACAGCATTAAACATCAGGGCGGTTATGGTCAATGAAAGACAGATGTTGACGTAACTGCCTTGGAAGTTGCGCTCAATTCTCATAAGTCACAAACGGATGACGCCTATTCATTCAAATGCCATCTTATCTTCTCTGGGAAGAATTCTGCCATGCTGGAATTATTGCAAAAATAAACTGCGCTAATATATCACAGTCTCTTCTGTACCATGAAAGTTTTGAAAATTCTGCCGAGTCTGAAATTTAGATCCTGGATGGTATCTATACCTTGTTTTCATAATAAATCATATAGCAGAATCCGAAATGCTGACTTCTTGTAGGTGTTGGATTGATGGAGATCATCACGGAGCCAGAATTTCACTCGAGTGAGGAAGCCATGTCGTTTGTGAAGGAGCTACAGTTAATCTTCCAGTGCATCGGCACATGTGATGGCAGGATGGATGGTGATTTCTGGTTCTTCGTTCGTTTCTTTAGACTATGTATTCTCTAAGTATTGGGAGTGGCCACTTGGTTCCACATCCATCCACATCCATGATGCCCTGTCCAGTGCGTCCTACTCTACAACCTCTGTAACCTCCATGTCTCTCCTCACCATGACACCCTGTCCATTGCATCCTCCTTTACAACCTCTGTCACCTCCATGTCTCTCCTCACCATGACACCATGTCCATTGCATCCTCCTCCACAATCTCTGTCACCTCCATGTCTCTCCTCACCATGACACCCTGTCCATTGCATTCTCCTCCACAACCTCCATCACCTCTATGTCTCTCCTCACCACGACACCCTGTCCATTGCATCCTCCTCCACAACCTCTGTCACCTCCATGTCTCCTTACCACGACACCCTGTCCATTGCATCCTCCACCACAACCTCCATCACCTCCATGTCTCTCCTCACCAAGACACCCTGTCCATTGCATCCTCCTCCACAACCTCTGTCACCTCCATGTCTCCTTACCATGACACCCTGTCCATTGCATCCTCCACCGCAACCTCTGTCTCCTCCATGTCTCCTTACCATGACACCCTATCCATTGCATCCTCCACCACAACCTCCGTCACCTCCATGTCTCCTTACCACGACACCCTGTCCATTGCATCCTCCCTCACAACCTCTGTCACCTCCATGTCTCCTTACTTCAACACCCTGTCCATTGCATCCTCCACCACAATCTCCGTCACCTCCATGTCTCTCCTCACCACGACACCCTGTCCATTGCATCCTCCACCACAACCTCTGTCACCTCCATGTCTCTCCTCACCATGACACCCTG
The DNA here is from genome assembly GCA_963995525.1 of Escarpia spicata. NCBI lineage: Eukaryota > Metazoa > Annelida > Polychaeta > Sabellida > Siboglinidae > Escarpia > Escarpia spicata. The sequence continues at coordinate 14,653,446 of OZ023215.1, read as the reverse complement.
TCCATTGCATCCTCCACCACAACCTCTGTCACCTCCATGTCTCCTTACCACGATATTCTGTCCATTGCATCCTCCACCACAACCTCCGTTACCTCCATATCTCTCCTTACCACAACACCCTGTCCATTGCATTCTCCTCCACAACCTCTGCCACCTCCATGTCTCTCCTCACCAAGACACCCTGTCCATTGTGTCCTCCTCCACAACCTCTGCCACCTCCATGTCTCTCCTCACCACGACACCCTGTCCATTGCATCCTCCTCCACAACCTCTGCCACCTCCATGTCTCTCCTCACCATGACACCCTGTCCATTGTGTCCTCCTCCACAACCTCTGCCACCTCCATGTCTCTCCTCGCCACGTCCCTCAGCCATACTCTTTTCCTGTGTTTGCCCTCCACCAGCAGCCTCCATGTCTTCTTGATCACGTTATCTTCCTGTCTCCGTACCACGTGTCCAAACCATCACAGTCTGAAGTGTCTGTTACACCCATCTCCTTCCTTGTATCATCATTTCATTAGATCTTTCTATCGAAGATATCCTAACCATATCCATGATAGCTACACAGCTTTAAACACTAAGCGAAATTAACCTTTTTTATTCCCAATCTGAATTTAATTTAATTAAAAAATAGTGTCAGATATTCAACTAATTTTTCACCGCCTCCATCAACCTGTTCAAGGCCCGTTTTGGTCACCCTTTTCTGTACATTTTCTGCACGGTTTGTTGCCACACGTAACGGTCGTTGTGACATCACCGCAGGTAGCACTGCTAGGCTTTAGAACATTTTTGTGTATATTGCTGTAAAGATAATCTTACCTACAAATGTGTCGTTGGATGCACCCAGAAATTTTGTTTACTTTTTGAGTTATTGCTGTTTGAACATTGCCAATGCTCAAACTTGCAGTGGGATTTAATTTTTTGATATCGTAGTAAAAATAATAATCTTATCTACAAGTTTGTTACTTGATGTACCCAGGATTTGTTTTTGAGTTATTGCCGTTTGAACATCACGAATGCTTAAACCTGCAATGTAAACGCGGCAACGGATATAATGCAATGTTGAGTATTCGCAAAGTTAAAACGACTACAACTCAAAACGTTAACACAATTCCTGTGCACATCTAGCAATAAACTTGTAGATAAGAATATTACCTTTACAGTGATATCAAAAATATTAAACTCTGCGATTACAATTTCATGTACAGTCTGAAACAACAGGCCGCACTGCCACACGCTGTGCTAAAGGATAGGGCGCACTCAGCAGCATTGCCTGTGGTGACGCAAATGACCATGTCTGAGCAGGCTTAGTGATATGAGTTCGCAATGAACTGGCTTCATATTTGGCACATTACTTGACAAGAGTATTATGTTTATATATACAAAGTTTCAAACATATTGAAAATTTCACTTCACTTACCGGTAGTCTGTAAATTAAAATAATTTGTCGGTTTACTCTATCTGTGTGTATTTATGTGGCAAGATGTACCATCTTTAAGACATTATTATTTAAGATTTATCCCTAAGAAAATGTGTAATGTCACGGAAAAGTATTTTTGGTAAGTTGTCTTCTTTTTCCCTGAAGTCCAGGGTAACACTCGCTTTGATAGTGGTACTACATTTCTTCCTGCTGTCAGTTTGTTTTTTTCCTTTCTGTGCCATCCATTCTACCACTCTCTCGTTCTCCACAATGGAAAACTAAATTGTGCGAACATTTGGAATTTTGTAAGTTAATTTTATTTTCCCACATTGTGGAACACACAGAAGTGCTTGAATGATGCATTGTTTTTGTGGAACTGAAACGACACTTGACACATGCCGCTGTCACCAGGATAGTGTAATGAACTTAACATGTGCTTTAACATTTACTTGAACACTCTGTTCCGTTGATAGAGGGCTCAATGAGGGTGGATGCCAGTGTGTCTATCCACCACCCGGGGGAGCCACTGGGCACAAGAAGCGAGGTAAAGAACTTGAACAGCACACGATATGTCGGAAAAGCAATTGGTGAGTGAACAGTATTTCTCACAAGCGAATGCAAGATCTTATGGCATTCTTTTGAAGTACCAGTAAGTTATAATTAAACACTCTTTCTAGTTTATTCTGCAACTGACAAGTCTGTGTATAGTACTGTATCATATTTTGGTTATATGATTCTGATTACATTATGAGACAGGTCAGCCGTTTTTAGAACATTATTGCCAAGCCAGCTTTTCCTTGTTTTACTGCCATGTACAACATGGTCTCGGTGGTTCTTATACGTCACCAATTAATGACAAGATATGACCAGAATTGTGGTATTTAACCTACCACTACACTACCACATCTGTACAATAGCTCTGCTTTGAAATATCAGTAGTAGTGGAAACTAAATTTGATGAGCTTCAGGGTAAAACTCAATAAATCCCATTTCTTAAATTTCGCTCAAACAGAAACCAAACACGTGGTCGACAGCCTGTTGTTCAATATTCAGTTGATACCAAAATGTGATATATCCCTAATACCAAAACGCGATATTTCACTGTTAAATGACATGCAAAAACGTGTTTGTTTTCAAAATGTGATAAACCCCTTCTGTCTCTCTTACCAAAACACTACATATCCTTTTCAGCCAATCAGCAGTGGTCTACACCGCCTTGCCTCTCATCCCACTATGTTTAGTAACGGTGCTCACTATGTGGATATATCATGAGTTTTGACAAAAAAAGTCTTGGATATACATTTTGATAAAAAAAAGTAATTTTATCTGCTGTAGACATTTCTGTCTTTGCAACCATCTACCATTACCTTTGATTTCGGATTCTTACCGTATTCCAACATCACTCACAAGTTGCCATTTATTTAAACTCTGAGGATGAAACACAAAAGTGAGTTTTTCCCCAAACCAAAAGAATGGATACATCACATTCTGAAAGTGTGTTCATCATGCCAAACCAAAAGAATGGATACATCACATTCTGAAAGTGTGTTCATCATGCCAAACCAAAAGAATGGATACATCACATTCTGAAAGTGTGTTCATCATGCCAAACCAAAAGAATGGATACATCACATTCTGAAAGTGTGTTCATCATGCCAAACCAAAAGAATGGATACATCACATTCTGAAAGTGTGTTCATCATGCCAAACCAAAAGAATGGATACATCACATTCTGAAAGTGTGTTCATCATGCTACAATTTGGTTTCAGTCTGTTGTTTTTGTTATTATGCACTCCATGAGGACTTGATGTTTCAGATTATGAGGTTAAACGTCAGATTGAGATTCTTGAAAATGGTGGAAAAGTAGCCAATGAAACACGAGCATTCGACTTTGAAAGTGGGTAAGAATGATTTGACCGAATTGGAAACCATGCATTCCTTTAAATAAAATATTAATAATTTTACATTTTAATAGTTTCTACCAGGTAGAATTTTCTCTTAATTTTAAGGAAGACATTTATGCCAAACTGAGGCGGGAAACAAAACATCTAATGGCAAAGTTTTTGCATATATATATATATATATATATAATATATGTACTATATATATATATATATATAACAACCAACATTGCCATGGATGGCATTATACTTTATACACAGACAGCACAGAAGACGGTTTCCCAGAGTGTTTGTACATGCCATTAGTTATGATAAAAATATGAAAAGTTTTTTACGTGAACACAAGTTACATAAAACATTCCCAGCTGATCAGCGGTTCTCAGATCAATAGCAAAAAAAAGTGTCACCTTTTGAACAATCAATTTACATTTTCTAACCGTAAATGTATGGTAAAAACCCTAAAACTGTATCCAACGAGGATAGTTACTGACCTGGTGGAAAAGTAGGCGGTCACTGATCTCCAAGTCAGTGTATATTTCAGACACTGTAACTGCACTTCAGTTTGACGAATTGTTGCCGTAGGGAAACGATACCAATGCGAGATAAGGAACGGATCCACGACTATCGCTTCATGCCGGAGCCGAACCTACCACCGCTCCGACTCTACAGCGATGCCAGTCCTGCGCCATCAGGTGTCGCCACTGATCAGGTGATCAACGTCGACCGGTTGAAAGAGAGGCTGCCTGAGTTGCCGGAAGAGAAGCGAGGGAGGCTGGAGACGCAGTATGGACTTACCCTGCATCAGGCCATTATTATTGTGGTGGGTGGACTGACTGGGAGTGGGAACAGTGGGGAGGGGGAACAGTGGGAGGGTGCCAGGGTGGGGGAATAATGGACTAGGGTTCAGTACGGTAAAGAGAAGTTGTTATATTATGCAGTGTACAGTCCTTAGGCTCTTTTACACTCCCTGTTCATTTGAACACCATCTCGACCTCTCTGGGAGCATTCAGCCATGTTGCAATTACTGCGCAAAGACTATATGTATGCAAATATCCGCAGTCTATAGCCAGGTACTCATTCACACAGCTGAGTGAACTGGAGAAATGTAGAGTGAACAAACTTACCCAAGATTTGAAATTGCAGAGAGATGATTCGCACCTGGGTTTTCTCGATTGAGTGTAGTGTTCTAACCACTGCACCACTACGTGCCTAATCCTCTTGGCATGTAAGGCAGGAACAAGTCACCTCCCCTTCTTACGATCTACAGCTTGTGCTGCTCAAGTGCATTTGTTTACAATCTTCCTCTGCAGTTTTTCACCAGATTTGTTGGGGCCGTCCTCGTTTTCCTTTTCCATCCCAATGCTATAACTAAATATTGTTATCCTGCTTTCTCAATACATCTCATCCATCTCGATCTTGCTGTATGAATGGTAGAACGTATTCTGGTGTCTAGTTTTGTTATACGACAGTGTTCTGAGCCATAGAGTGCTATAGACAGGACACATCATTGGTGTAGCCTCAAGGAAAGTAAAGGGAAGTTCTTATCTAGTGCAGAGTCCAGTCATTAGGCTTTACACTTCAACCATTTTTCATTCGAAAACCAGCACGACTTCTCTGGGAAACATTCAGCCATGCAGCAATTACTGAGTGAAGACCAATTGTTCACATAATATCCTCAATGGTCTATAGCCAGGTACTCATTTACACTTTGAGTCCAATCTTCTAAACACTGCCACTGATTGTACCGGGTTATTAGGCTGTGAGGGGATTGAGGGGTTAGTAATGGGCTGATCAGGGTGGAGTGGTTTAATAAAGAGCTTGGCAAGGGAAGATTTCACTAATGGCTAGGGAGAGGAAGGGTAGGGAGAGGAGGAGTAGGGAGAGTAGGGGTAGGGAGAGGAGTGGTAGGAAGAGGAGGGGTAGGGAGAGGAGGGGTGGGGAGAGGAGGGGTAGGGAGAGGCGGGGTAGGGAGTGGAGGGGTAGGGAGAGGAGGGGTAGGGAGAGGAGGGGTAGGGAGAGGAGGGGTAGGAAGAGGAGGGGTAGGAAGAGGAGGGGTAGGTGATTGGCAATTTAGCCTGGTTTTCAATAATAGATTAGGAAAAGGAATGACTGCTAAGTGTTTGGTTGGGGATGAACACAACCTACTAAATTCATTCATATTATTTAATGTTTTTCTACAAACAATGCATCTTTGTTTCTTTCCTTTACAGTGTTCCCGTAGAGCAATGAAAACATCCACCCACATCTGATTTAACATTTATGATTTATTAATTTTTACACCAAATTCATTATATTACGTGGGAACATTCCCCTGAAGTTTGATGTTTCACATGTTCCCTTAACATTGGTTTTGAGATTTGTACCAGTCACTTTTTGAGATGTCCCCTAATGCGGATTTGTAGGGAGAACCAGGGCTGATGAGGTACTTCGAAGACATCATGGCAGAGGGGAAAAGAATTGTAAAAGTTGTCGTAAACCTACTTCTCAACGACCTGCTGCGAGTTCTCAACAAAGACGATGTCATTGTCGACAACAGGTGTGTCACTAGGATAAGTTTCGCCAATAAAAACCTGTCATTTTAACAGTTGTATTTAGTGCCAAAAAATTATGATAAATAAACAATAATCAAACCAGTTGCGCAATTGTTATGGCTAATTTTGTTTATATTTTAGGTCTAGATAAATTACTATTTATTCTAGCGCCAGTGTTCTCCGTGATGACCAGACCATGTATTTGTTTTGAAATTATGTTATATTTTAATTGTAATTATATTGTCTTACATGTGTCTTATTTCAAAACCATTTCCTTTCTCGTCAGCATTTCTATTTCTGAGCAGTGACTTGTCCAAAAGATGTGAACCATCTACGGAAGAAAACCATAAATATATATCATCACGTAACGGAGAATACTTTTAGCAAAACAGAATATTGTGGTGGAAATTAGCATCACCTGAATGTCTGTTTTTGGCATGATTACAGATGGAAACTTTTTTGTTTGCAGCCCTGTCACACCCACTCAAATAGGCGAAATTGTTGACATGTTGCAAAGCAACACAATCTCCATGGCAACGGCAAAGAAGGCGAGTGGACAGAGTGGCTGGTTACTTGCGGCTGGGTGAATCATGAGTACAATGTGTGGTTTCTCAAAATAAGATATAACAGACGCACTGGTGTTTATATTGTGATCTGCCATCTGTGTTGTGGTCTATTGGTGTAGGTCTTAGATCTAATGTCTTTATCCTGGTCCATCCTCCTAATACCAGTGTTGTCTATCGACACACGCATTTCATTGGTTGATGCATTAACTGGAACAAAGTTCCATGCATCTTATTGGCTGATGCAGCAACTGGGACAAAGGTCAGTGAGTGCATCTCATTGGTTGATGTAGCAACTGGGACAAAGGTCAATGCATCTCATTGGTTGATGCAGCAACTGTGAGAAAATTCAATTCCACAATTCTTTGTGTGGATTCCCGAAATTCCCAGGCTGATAACAATACCACCCCATTTCACATGGATGTCCTGGTCCTAGATGTTGTATGTGTTTGGTTTTATAGCTCTAGTTCTCACTACTTGGTCTGTTTCTCTAGGTTCTTGACCTGATGTATGATGGAGAGACGAAGTCCCCCAGTCAACTGGTCAGTGACAACCACTGGACACAGATCACTGACCAACAGGCCCTTGTTGACGTCTGCCAGATGGTCATCACACAAAACCCATCGGCTGTGAGTACAAAACTTAAACGTTACTATTTATACATTTATTTAAATTAATTTAGTATAATAATTTATTGCTATTGGTTTAATAGTTTGTGTCTTTAAGATGATATAGCTGAGTTTATTTAGTCGTAATGATTGTATGCTTTAGTACATTAGTATTTTTAAATATGTATGGTTTCATGTTATTAATTTTTTCGTAATAACCATTGTACAATGCCCCAGAACGCTATATAAGAAATGTATTATTATGTAGTATTTTTATAGACAGGTATGCTTTTGACTTTGTTCTCGATTATTATGTTTGACATCTATTGTTCATTGTTGCATTAACCTTCATAAATTTGATTACATAGAAAGCATCTTTCATTTACCTTACCATCAAAATGTCATTGGAACATTATCTGCTTGGAACCCCCACAAAAACTGACCATCAGAAATTAATGAAATTGTTAACACATGTTGTTTCTGTGCCATAGATATGGAATATTGTTTATATTGTTATGGGATTAGTCATTAATTAATTATGTAACAAATATTAACTAAAAATTATACAAATTATGCCAGATAGAAACATAATCGTCATTCACGCTTGAAGTACTTTTTTCTATCCTAAACCAAGATTACCAAAATGGAGTTGGGCTTTTGTTCTGTTCATTTGTATTCAGACGGTTATAGTGGTTGATGGTTAAACAAAATGTTATTGTGGTTAACATTTCATGTGACACTGTAGGTGGAGGAGTATCACAAAGGCAAGACGAAGGTGCTTAACTTCCTCATGGGTCAGGTGATGAAGGCAACAAAGGGGCGTGTGGACCCCAAGGCAACTACAAATACCCTCAAGTCGATGCTTCAACAGTGAACTGCAATAACACACTAGTTCTCGTGCTTGGATTCTCTTTAATTCTGGCTGCATAATCATGTTGACATTAAGCATTAATGAACATTGCTGCCTTTTGTAAATATTACCGTAAAAAGCATGTGATTCCATTGTTTCTTATCTGTAAATATTTAAGTGCTTTCTACTGCCTTTGTTTTGAAGGTGATATTATGATGGCTTTATTATAAATGTTTTGTTTATAATATTATTCAATGCCGATTGTCATAACATGGCCCAGCATTGCAAACATTACATTTTCTAGCCAATGCACTGTGCAGTGGAATCCAATGGCCCCCATGCAGGTACACTTCTAATGGAATGTTATGCTTCTGCTCACTAAATGTCAAGTTCTTATGTAGTGTGGTATCCAGTCCATGAAGTCCTCATGATTGCTCACAGCACTAATCTACACTTCACCCCATGCAAACACCATCTCGACATTTTCCATTGAAGAATTCTGTCATGCCACAATTATTGCCCAGACTATCCAGTTGCATAAATAATCGATCATAAGTAGTAGACTTAAGAGAAATTCAAGTTCCAAATCAAGTTAAATGTTATTAAACCAATGATGTCTGTTACTCTGTTTTAATATATTAATACTAGAATAAATATGTTAAGTGTATACTGCCAACCAAATTACATTTAGTATGCCTGAAAAGAGTGTTCGCAGTTTAAATGCTGTCTGTGAAATGTTCAAATAAAAAAATATTCCATTTGTAGACCACTGTTATTGGCACACATTGTAGAAGCACACATCCCTATCCACAAATACCTTTGAAGTTGAATGGTTTCTACACCCCTGACTGAAAAATTGGGATGGAGTAAAACGTATATGTCCTTCCTGCTAATAATTATACACCTGGCTGATTCTGCGTAACGGAAGGGACAATCTCGCTTTACAATGAGCGACTCGATTCAGCAGTTACGTGGTCTGCAGAGACGCAATGAAGCACCTGGTTGGAGAGCAACAGCAGACACAAAGTGGTGTGTGCAGCGTTCAAATTTGTTTACTGTCAAAGTTGTTCATACAATGTAAACAACAACAAAACGACAACAACATACTCTAGCATGCCAACAGGTCACAGCTGATACAAACACCACTAATTCATCAATGCATTCAAGGATACTGCCTCACATGGAATTATCCTACATGAGTTACACAATACACTGTATCTAATCTATAGGGCAACTAACCCCAGGACCCACTCGGTCACAGACATACGTCAACCATAACGTTCTTCTCGCCAGTAATGCACATCGAATATTCCCACATATGTTAAATATTTAATTTAAAGTTTTCTACGTAACAGACACAGAAACACTGGCATAGTGGTACCCAGAAAAATCTGGCAGGAAACCCATTTACTATAATAGTTGTCCCCATTTACTGACCATTACCAATCTCTATGAGCTTATGTGAGGATGACCCATCAAGTGAATCAACATCAGAGATCATACAATGCAAGGATGTACATGAAAATCTTGAAATATATAAATAAAATCCTTTTAAATTCAAAAAAAAATTCCAGATTAAAATACATTCTAGGATTACATGAAACAGCCAAAAGGCCACACTGTTGATGTCTTGGTATTCCCAAACAGGACAGTTCTGTATAATATTTGGTTGTGCTAAATTTAGGTTAAAATGTACAAAAGACTGACTCGCACAAACGGATCTTCTCCAGTGTACAATATCAGGATGCTGGAAAGTTTATTTTGAAATTGTGATATTCAGGAGACTTGTCATGGACATGTTGCTGCAACTACTGTGGTAATTAGTAGCGTTATCCAATCAGCACTGCCTTGAATGCAGCGAATAACGCACACAGTGCCGATTAGATAATATTGCTGTACCACCGTGGAAAGAAAGCATCACGAGACGTTAATGCAAACAGGAAAGTAAAGTACTTGGAAAATGTTGAACTAAAATATACATATATATACTACCCGTAATTATTGAACTAAAAATGGAAAATATACACATAAAATTAACCAGGCCATATTCATAACGCGATGGTGATAAACAACTCTTCCCTGGTATAAGTGTTATTACTGATATATATATTCTATTTATGTAGCCTGTTTATTGACAAGTATTCCGTATATGTTACTATACAAGTCAATTTGTAAATACAATATACACACATTAACGTGGGTAATTATTATGCAACATTACCGAATGCATTCTTGGTTATATTTTTGCTGTATACAAAAGAACAACGGTTTTCTGTAATTCTGTTTTTGTTACTTTTCTAAGTATTAAAAATATTTTTTCTACCATAATTTTGTTAAACTAGACATCAAACTAGTCTGTATGATATGGCTCCCAAGTTAATTGATTAACTGTAATATTATACACTAATTGTTATGTAGGCAGTGTAGCAATGCAAACACAATTTTGTATGGGCAACTATTTGCCTATTTTGATGCCAGAGCTACTTTAAACGTTAACTCTTGTCCAGTGTACACTGCAAATATCACAACTGAGAGTCTGAATTGTGAGACAGTGGCTACGTAAGTTGGACAAATATTGATACCAAACACAATGCAAGACTCACAGATCAGACACAACTGTACCATGCGTATATGTATAAGCATGCGTGTGTACGTAACATGCAGCCGGGGGATGTCGAGCTGGTAATTGCACCTGCGACATGTTACTAAAACTAGAAACTGAACACTGCCCACACTGAAGGCATCGTTACAACAATCACCATATGTGGATCCAGGGGGCATGTGCCCTCCTAGACCTTAGGTTTTTTAATGTACCTGCATGACATGCCCCTTCAGACTTGCAAGTGTTGGTATTTTTGGCGAGCCTCAAGAGGGGGGTGCAATCAGAGATTTTTTGAGAGCCTGAAGAGTTGACATTTTTTGCTAGCTTCAAGTGGGGTGCAACTGGAGGTTTCTGCTAAAATCACAAAACTGTTGGACATGACTTAGACAGCATTCTTTGGCTCGTCTGCAGAACAGGCTGGTGTAACTTAATACCCGGTTCGCTGTGGCAGGTCACATGTTGATGTGGTAGTGAACTGAACAGAGAAATGAGACTTTGATACCACAGCAACAACAACAACAGGCGGATGTGTTACAAACAATTACGGGCAAAACAGATGGTGAATTCTAGAAAGGAAAAATGCTGACGGACAAACTCAGTTACGGGAGGTTAAGGCGTGGCTGGTTGCAAAAGCTAGGACGTGGTACGATAAAATTCACCTGAATGTTTCTCGAATAACTGTGTTTCCTGATCTATTGTCATGTGAGAGATCACTGTAGGGTCAAAGGTGACAGGTCACTGTAGGTGGCAGGTCACTCAATGGTCACGTGCAACTTTGTACACAGGTAAAGACAAATGTGACACAATTATACAGCGCAGAATATTACAATACTAGTAGTAAATGGCCTCTGTTCGTAGATCGTAATACTCAGTAACAAATAAATTATGATAAATAATGATAACAATCAATAACAAAACTGTTCCTACATACACATATATTCATGACTACAATGACCTGAAAACTAAATCTTGTGTTACAGTCGTGCGTTGTCGCAAAGCTAGCATTCAAACTGTAGCCACAACTGCGTAAAAAAAATCTGACAACTCAAAACAATTCGGAGATCGTTGCTAAACTGACACCATAAAATACCCACAATGTGAAATCAGCTGCTAACACGGACATTCGTAATGGAAATGGCCATGAAGATTTCCATGCAGCTGTGTCACGCATAAAATAATGAGGATATAAAATCAGACAAAATATTTACACTCCTAAGAACAAGATTCACACTTTCACTCAACGAGTAAAATGTTGCTCCCAAATCCCGAGACACGCTGTACTAGTTACCAAATGCATTCCTGAGTGGTAGTCCTAATCGACCTTCTCCGACCCTCAGCCAATCATGCTGCCAAGGTCAAACGAACAACAAAATCACACAAGTCCTGTATAATAATAAATTACAATCAGTCAAGATCGAGTGACTAAAATTTAGTTTACCCACATCGTATAGTTAATGTACGATGTACTGATTCATTTGGAAAGATGTAACATGTTTTCGTTTCTTAAAAGGGAGGCTTGTACAAAGTAATACTGATAATAACTGGTAGCGACATTGACAAAGTATGGGCTCTGGGTACACAAAATTAACATAAACCAAGCTAAAACCTCAGTGATACTGACTACGATTCCACAGCTTATGTGCTAACAACAGGTACCATTCATTATAAAACTCCACATATCTTCAATAAGCCAACCTATTTACTAAACACATTTACGCTGACCTAGCTGCGCAACGAAACATGTTGCTTACATGTGAGGATGCCCTCATTTGATTTCATAGCAGTTCCCATCAAACGCTGCCTGTCTATCCCCATACCCGGCCATGATACGTCCTTCATTGAGATGGCCAGACTTCCCTTACAATCCACCTCAGTGCGGAGATGATTCTTCATAAACTTGCTAAAGCAAGCATCTGATTTACGTGGATTGTTGAAGAGAGAAGTTCACCATACTGAATCTGTAGAATTGCGGGTGCTTCCCTTACAAACTGAGCTCTAGCTTGGTGACAATGTCGCCAGCGTGCACTCATTGGAATGTATGCAGATTGCAGACCTACATTGACACGTTACTAAAGCTGTATTCGTTACGTCTCAAAAGCATGTAATTAGTCATCACCTTCATCGAAGCTGCACCACTGCACTCTGTGGTACTGTGTCATGCACCAGTGCACTGTCAGGCACTAGTATACACAGCATTATCATGCATCAGTGCACACAGCACTATCATACACACAGCATTGAAGTGCACATGTCAGGCACAGTCATGCACCACTGCACTGACATACAGCAGAGCAAATGACACTGCCATACACCAATGCACTGTCACGCACCAGTGCACTGTCATGCACTGCATTGCACCAGTGCACTGTCATACACTGGTGCATATGACTGCTGCTGCGTAGTGTCATGGCTATGATCCCCTGTGGCGTGTCACCAGTGTTAATGTTCACACATCACCGACGTGTCACTGTCGCCAACATTAACGTGTCACTGATGCCGACACTAGAGACGTGTCGAGGGCCCACTGGTGCTGCCAGAGCTGTCGTCGGTGTCATTCGCCAGGAGGCTGTCCATGGTGGTACCTGTCACCACTGCCATCTCCTTCACTCGACCGTTCATCTTCTTCCACATGTGGCGGTTGTTCTTCATCACGTCCACCATCACCATCGCCGCAGGGAAGAACTTCGCCAGAAGACTGCAACAACAACACGACATGTAAAGGTGAGTTCTGCTACAGCACGGTACCAAGTCCTTATGACTGTTTAAACTTCTTTACACTTGTGGAGCGCAGTGGCGAGAGCATCGGACTCTCAATCGAGAGAACCCAGGTTCGAATCCTGTGCCGTTCACTTTACGTTGCTCCAGTTATCTCAGCTGTATGAGTACCTGGCTATTGGCAGTGGTGGAAATGTGTGTACAAATAGGTTTTGTGCATTAATTGCAGTGTGGCTGAATGCTTCCCAGAGAAGTCGAGATGGTGTTCGATTGAACAGGTCTGCCGAAGTTTAGAACAGTCCTAAAGACTGAATACAGCGTTGTCTAAGAACTTACCTTGTTTTCTATGAGTGGGTACGTGTGTGTGCATGTTTGTGCGTGTCTGTCTACGTGTCTGTGTGCATGTCTGTGCACGTGTGTGTATGTGTGCGTGCACATGTGTGTGTGTGTGTGTGTGTGTGTGTGTCTGTGTGCGTGTATGTGTGAAAAAAATGAGTTCTCTCAACAAAAAGATGAATCCCAAAATGCAATGGTGCATCCTAATTAACATTGCGAAGTCTCTAGGCAGAGCAATGAAGCCAATCTATACAAGACTTACCCATAGACAGGCAGAGCAATGCTCTCAAGGAAGCCAATCTATACATGACTTACCCATAGACAGGCAGAACAATGCTCTCAAGGAAGCCAATTTGTAGAAGACTTACCCATAGACAGGCAGAGCAATGGTCTCAAGGAAGCCAATCTATACAAGACTTACCCATAGACAGGCAGAACAATGCTCTCAAGGAAGCCAGTTTGTAGAAGACTTACCCATAGACAGGCAGAGCAATGGTCTCAAGGAAGCCAATTTGTAGAATACTTACCCATAGACAGGCAGAGCAATGGTCTCAAGGAAGCCAGTTTGTAGAAGACTTACCCATAGACAGGCAGAGCAATGGTCTCAAGGAAGCCAATTTGTAGAAGACTTACCCATAGACAGGCAGAGCAATGGTCTCAAGGAAGCCAATCTATACAAGACTTACCCATAGACAGGCAGAACAATGCTCTCAAGGAAGCCAATTTGTAGAAGACTTACCCATAGACAGGCAGAGCAATGCTCTCAAGGAAGCCAATCTATACAACACTTACCCATAGACAGGCAGAGCAATGGTCTCAAGGAAGCCAATTTGTAGAAGACTTACCAATAGACAGGCAGAGCAATGGTCTCAAGGAAGCCAATCTATACAAGACTTACCCATAGACAGGCAGAGCAATGCTCTCAAGGAAGCCAATTTGTAGAAGACTTACCCATAGACAGGCAGAGCAATGGTCTCAAGGAAGCCAATCTGTACAAGACTTACCCATAGACAGGCAGAACAATGCTCTCAAGGAAGCCAATCTGTAGAAGACTTACCCATAGACAGGCAGAGCAATGGTCTCAAGGAAGCCAATCTATACAAGACTTACCCATAGACAGGCAGAGCAATGCTCTCAAGGAAGCCAATCTGTAGAAGACTTACCCATAGACAGGCAGAGCAATGGTCTCAAGGAAGCCAATCTATACAAGACTTACCTATAGACAGGCAGAGCAATGCTCTCAAGGAAGCCAATCTGTAGCTCCGGAATACACGCTTTCTCTCGATCCATCATAAGGAGAGGATCACGTCCCAGCGACTTCTCAAGGTCACCTTGCTTGAAGAACTCCTGGTAGATAAGATCCTGTGCAAAAATAACAAAATCTTACCACTAACTGGAATAGTAGTAAATTTAACTATCAATATTTATCGTCGATAGTACAGTGAACTAACAACTGTTGACAAAACGGATCAGTAGGACTACCTGTGCACCAAAGTAGCGATGTTCATAAACATGCTTTTTCAATGTAAACAAGTAATAAGGACGACCTGGACAGCGATGGAAGGATGGTGTAAATAGAGACTTGGTGGGTTTGGGAGAGGGGAGTGAAAGAGAGAGGGGAGCGGAGGTGGCTGGTGGAGACAGCAGTGCAAGACCAGTGAGGGAGGACGAAAAAGAAAACAGAAGTCAAGGATCAGTATTGAGGTGAGCCTCACCCCTGACAGACAGGGAAACAACAGAACAACTATTTGTTTGTTTAATAATTTACTGACCTAACATCAACAATCATTGACAACAGCAGCGTCATTCATAAATTGACCATTTTGGGAGTCGAAACTACAATGCCATGCGATGAATGCATCACTTATAAATTAATGTTTGGGATCCCTTTTCCTAGGTATTCCCTCCTCCGTGATACTATCATGGTGCTATTACAATAATGATGACACTCCTCACAATAATATTGTAATAAAATGTTGCTATCACAGTACTGTCACATTTAGTATAACTACCCCAAATGGTCAACTCTAGTCCTGCCTGTCTCAATCTTTTCTCAACTGTACATCTAACTAAACAGAGGTGTTTCTTCATCCAACAGGAA
The DNA here is from genome assembly GCA_963995525.1 of Escarpia spicata. NCBI lineage: Eukaryota > Metazoa > Annelida > Polychaeta > Sabellida > Siboglinidae > Escarpia > Escarpia spicata. Next base: position 14,637,819 of record OZ023215.1, on the reverse strand, counting down.
GGCATCACAAAGATTCTGATTAATTTTATCTTGTCTCACCTCACCTACCAATCTGACATCTCACAAGACAAGTTGTGCTTTTGCAACATTTCAGGGGCAGATCCCGAGAGGGTAGCCCAAGGGGGTCCAAAAACCTCCAATTGCACCCCCTTGAGGCTTGCCAAAAACCACCTTCAGGCTCTGCAAAAAACCTCCAATTACAACCCACTGAGGCTCACCGAAAAGCCCCTCACCTTCAGGCTCTGCAAAAACCTCCAATTGCACCCACCCAGAGACTCACTCAAACGGGGGGCACATTCCAAAGGTCTAATGTGCACGTGCACCCCAGACCCCCTGGATCTGTCTATACTTGTCATGTGACACAAGCTGTCTTATAGTCTGTGAGACTAGGCGGTTCTACTTACTGCGATCCTCTTCGCTGTATTCCAGTCCTTTGTCTGATCGGACAGGTCACATGACGTCATGAGCAGAGAGATAAGCAACTTGTGGTGCTCCGGCTTATTTTTGTCATAGCCTTCTACAAGGACACAGCATCAAAGGTCATTGGAACTGGTCTTAGAAGTAATTGGTCATACTTATGTCTGATAGTGAAACTAACGTAGATTGTTTCTTTTATGCAGCAGAGGTTTTTACCGCGAAAAAGGACTTTGAATTGTACACGGTTCAAAAAGGTTAGTTTGTGAGTTTCTATATGTTTCCGTACTTTAGGCACAAGTCGAGCCAGGTTTTGAAAGCTCTTGTACTTACATATTTGCTCATGTTATACAGCTTTGTTTAGTGGCCAGAACCAGCACTGTGATGTTAGTCCATAATGCTCTACACCAACAAAACCATCATTTGACCAGGAATAAAAAAGGTAAAATTTATTATCAAGTTGTGACAGCAGGTGCTTAGCCAGAGACCTGTCTGCCCATCTTAAAGACTGGCAGATGACTGGCCAAGACTGGTAATTACAACTGATAAGACTGGTGGAATCTAGATGAGGCCAGCTGGCCACTAGATTAACTACTGGTTCCATGTCAAGGGGCTTACATTAAGGACTATCATTGGCACAAGAAACAAGTGGAATGGACCAGTATTCATTAAATAAATGGCTCAAATGACACTGGTTTGTCATTGACTAAACTAAACTGGCCAATAATGGCTCACAGGACTGGCTTCCACGCAGGCCGTTTTCATGCTAAACGCCACTTTTGATTAATTTAAGACTGGCAAAAAATATTTCTGGTTAAAAACCTATATGACAGTGGTGTGCCTAACGATGCTGTAGTTTTGTGAGGGAGTGTGGCTGGACACAGGACATACCTTCGGCCATCTTCTTGAGTTCATCCATGATTCGCAGGTGATGAGCGAGATCAGTGGAGAGGATGATATAGCTGATGAGGTCAAGGGTTCGTTGGTAGTTCTGAAGAGAAGCAGCGACACATGAATCATCACGACTTTATTCAAGTATTATGACCAACAAAGCAGAATCTAAAACGGTCAGACAAGGTGTCTAACACCACAGAAAGGACCATGTAACTGCTGCTACAAAATGAAATAAAGAAAAAAGTGAGGTAGACTTTGATATAGCGTGGTACCCGTCTTTAGGACTGCTTTACACCCCACTACCTGACCTGTTCAATCAAACACCATCTCAATTTCTCTGGGAAGAATTCAGCCACGTGCAATTACTCCACAAAGACTATTCATATACAAATATCCATCACTGTATACAGCGAGGTACTCATTTATATAGCTCAGTGAACTGGAGCAATGTGGGGTGAACAAAATTGCTCAATATTCAAAACAGCAGCGGTATTAGAACCTAGAATCTCTTGTTTGAGAATCTGACACTCTTCCTACTACACAACTATGCCCCACGTGCATTGTACGTCAAGTAGTGATTATGTTGCGTAGATACTTACTGTATTCCTCATAGACTGGAAGATATTGCATCCGTCAGTGTTGAGGATGGCCATTGTCTGGGTGAGGTGATGCCTCTGAAACACAACACAGTCTACCGTAAATATCACATGAAAAGCTGCACCATAATTAAAGCCTCACCCCACCTTTTCAAAACTGTTATAAATCCCGACTTTCCTCGGCACCATTTGCAGGCAAAACCCTTATTAAAAGCACTGTATTGAGAGCATGTTTATGAATTCTAATAAACAATATTAATAAGTTAATCTTTAAAATGTTGACAGAATGGTTTTGAGGGACATCCCATAACAATTTTAATTTTCTTTACTTTTCTTTATTCTAATAAATAATGTACTAAGCTGAGCAATGAAGTAGTTTGGCGGAATAAAGAGTAATACTTCTGGAGAAAACATGGGTTGTAATAGTTGTTTATAAATTTTAAAAACAATCAAATACTAGAAATTAATTTTAATCAAGAGTTTTATTCTTTATTCAGCTAAACTACTTCATTCCATGACTTAATTATTTCATTTGTTAGAAAATGTTTTTCACTGACATGTAAAAACCACCCCGTCACCATTTCCAAGAATGATCTGGTTACCATAGTTACTGTCATACAAATTCATTATTGTGTCATATTTAACCTTTGTTTCACATAGACAATACACTGAAAATTAGGTCAGAATATTACAGTTTTTGATGATATTACAGTTAATTAAAATAAGAAGTCTAACCCCTTAACTAATATTACAGTTAATTAATTTAAAAAAATTCACAAGAAGCCTGACCCACTTAACAGATAGCTCATGGCTTTACTTCATCATGAGAAAAACGATTTGTCAATATCACATCATGCGAGTGTTCATAACTAGGTTTGTTCAGATATATCGGTTATGTGAATAATATTCAGCTTTGGAAGCCTATCATGTACAGGTGGCAGCACTGGGTAACATAAAGATCGATATAAAAATGACCTACCTCTAGGACAGAGCCGGCAGAACTGTACAGAGCAGCCAGGACGGAATCCTGAAATAGAAGTGACTTCATCTTACACCTTCATCTTGCGTGCGTGCGTGCGTGCGTGCGTGCGTGCGTGCGTGCGTGCGTGCGTGCGTGCGTGCGTGCGTGCGTGCGTGCATGCTTGGGGGTATGTTAATGTTTTCCTCCAATATGGTTTGTATCTCAGGCGTCAAACTTCAGGGATTAATGTATGACACTTTGGTAGAAAGTAACACCTTTACTTTTGTCAATATTCCCCACTGATTAAGATTTCTATCTATTTTACGGTTTGTACTTAATTTTTCATAATCTTACACATTTGCTGCGATTGTTCTAAGGTCGCGAGCACCATCATTCAGCTGGCGATGTTTTATACAAGTTGCATTAACGCAAAACATGTTTCAAATGTACATCATAACAAACATCATCAACATATACTTCGGGAACCATCTTGTGCCTGTATGTATGTAGCGCCAACTGGAAAATGGGCATATTTGCTAATAATAAACATCTAGCCAGAAATCTGAATCATTAAGAAAACCATGACAAGGAACAAGCAAAAGTCATTTACAGAGGGGGAGAACGGCCTAGGATTTTAGGTGAAAATGCAATTCGGAATAAAATAATGTCTTCAGTTTTTTGCACAAGGTATGTGGCCACTACACAGCTACTCACCGAGGCTATTTGGAAGGAGTTGGTTGTGCCGCGGTGGTCGATGTCATGACACAGGCACGCAACAAACAGAGCCAGCAACTCTGTGTCACTGTAACACACAGACAACATCTCAGTGGGACGGCTGGTTGGCGCCATCTGTCAGGTAGACGATTAGCTCTATCTTGGTGTGACAGAATGTCAGATCTTGGTATGAATGTCAGCTCTATTGTGGCATGAACGTCAGATATTGATGTGAGAGTATTGAACATAATTTCAGCTATATCTTGGTGTGACAAAATGTCAGATCTTGGCATGACAGAATGTCCGCTCTATCTTGGCATGAGAGAATGTCAGATAGTGGTCTGACAATATGTTAGTTCTATCTTGGCATGACAGAATGTCTGCTCTATCTTGGCATGACAGAATGTCAGATAGTGGTTTGACAGTATGTCAGTTCTATCTTGGCATGACAGATGACAGCTCTATCTTGGCACGACATAATGTCAGATCTTGGTATGACATAATGTCAGATCTTAGTATGACAAAATCTCGGTTATATATCTTGGTATGACAAAATGTCAGATCCTGGCATAACATAATATCAGCTCTATCTTGACATGACAAAACATCAGCTCCATACAACAGTAACAAATAGACCAACAGGGTAAATAAGCAGCTTGTTTCACTCCAGTTAACAGACAAGGCACATCCACCTCCCCGAGCTGCCCACAGTTCCGACTTACTCGAGATACTTGGGCAGATCGAGGTTCTTGTACATAATATAGCAGAAGTGGCAGACAGCGAAGGCATGAGACCAGTTGTGGTATGGCGGGTCACGGTAGCCTTTCCGCACCATCAGGATGAACCTGCAAACACACAACACAGTCAGTAACAACACGGGGCTTGTGGAGCGCAGTGGTGCAGTGGCTAGAGCTTCGGACTCTCAACTGAGAGAACCTGGGATCGAATCCTGTGCTGCGGTGTCGAACCTTGGGCAAGGTCGTTCACTCTATGTTGCTGCAGTTCACTCAGCTGTATGAATGAGTACCTGGTTTTAGTCAGTGGTGGATATTTGTGTACAAATAATCTTCACGCATTAATTGCAGTGTGGCTGGATGCTTCCCAGAGAAGTCGATATGGTGATTGATTAAATAAATCTGCAGAGTAAAGTGTAAAGCGTTTTGAGCAGTCCTGAGGACTGGACAATGCGCTATATAAGAACTTACCTTTAACTGCACTCATTTACTCTAACTCGTCTCTGCTACTGAGATAAAAGGGTAAAGGTAAGTTTTGATATACCATGGAATCCATTTGGTAGCATTTTATACTTCAATCTCTGGCAGACCAGTTCAATGGAATCCATCCCAATGTCTCTGGGAAGCATTTAGCCATGCTGAAGTTACTGCACAAAGACTATTTGTACATAGCCACTAGTGTCTATAGCCAGGTACTCATCCATGCAGCCGAGTGAACTGGAGTAACGTCTAGTGAACGAACATGCCCATCAAAAATGCCAGTCATATTAGTGTTATGTTATCAGTATTAAATCAGTTAAGCATAAACAAAATCAATAATGCCTTACCTGTGTTTGTATACATTTTAATCCATAATAACCACATTAAATCCATTTTGATTTTCCATAAAAAATAAAATAAGATATGAGGATGAACAGAAAGAAAACTTGGCAAAATCCTGTCTGTTGAGAAGATTATAAAAAAACTAGACAGATGGAACAGTCCTGACATTTTATTATTATGATTAACATAATTGCTCATGTTATTAAATTACACCATATACAATGTAGCCAGTCCATTAAATGGTATTAAATATATAGTTATAATTTTAACCAAATCACAAGTTTTACCTGCACAAATATGTTTTGTTGATTCTGAACTTTGTGATGAAGCCCATGTCTTCAAACATTGTGAGAACTGCCTGTAAACAGAGAGAAACAATGAACACTGTGAAGTAACACCCGGGAATGGCACTTCATCAACTGACTATTCTGATATGGCACTTCAACAACTAGGACTCACACTGACAATTCTGACATGCACTCACACTATGATTCTGATGTGGCACTTCATCTATTACAGACACAGACTTACGGACACAGATGACAATGCAGTGTACAGACACTCACCAGTGGTGTGTCTGCGTATGAGATAATCCGAGGGGTGAAAGAGAACGAAGAAAACTTCTGGCTGAAGAACTCCGGAGGAGGTATTTGCTTTGCGGCGAGTTGTGACACTTCCTCTGTCGTCACCTGTCAATCAAAACTTCTGTCACGCCCAAGTATTATGAGGCCTTCACGCCATTATAAAAACCAGCAACAAGCAGTGGAATAATAAATATGTCACGCCCAAGCATTACGAGGCCTTCACGCCATTATAAAAACCAGCAACAAGCAGTGGAATTATAAACATATGGCAAGCCGATATAATTCTTAGTTTTTCGCACCGCTGTATCTTAGAATTGCATATTATGTGAACAATTTGTAAACGGTGTTAAAAAGTGTATGATGATTTACTGGAAATATGCATTAAAAATGGACAATCTTAGAATGAAACTTTCATACTTTAGTAAACATAAAATATTCAAAGAATATGTATCTGAAATTTAATTCAGCATATTTGCATTTATGAAGTGTATTTGTACATGTATTTGATCATTGTAATTATGTGTTTGTGTGTTCAGGTGCGTGCGTGAGTGCGCACGCATGCGTATCTGATTATCTGAATTGCATTTGATCCAGAAAAATGTATTTGAGCCCAACTCTGATTGACCTAGAGGAAAACCTCGTGATAAACAAAGAGGCTGGGGATTGTTGAAACACAATTTTGTCACTGTAGCATAGAGTTGCTGACTCAAGTGACTGACATACCTGCATGTGATAGATCATGAGTTCGTTGGATAGCTTGCTTCGCTGTTGGGCATCCTCTACCTTCTTGTATAATAAGCTCTGAAAGTCAAAGTATTTGCATTTCAACGACTGTCCTCGACTCACTGTCCCTCTCGTCTCATTTAAAACTGATTTCGCCACCAATGTGAACTGTCTAGTATCTGCTACGACGTGCCACCAATGTGAACCGTCTAGTATCTGTTACGACGTGCCACCAATGTGAACTGTCTAGTATCTGCTATGACGTGCCACCAATGTGAACTGTCTAGTATCTGCTACTACGTGCCACCAATGTGAACTGTCTAGTATCTGCTATGACGTGCCACCAATGTGAACTGTCTAGTATCTGCTACGACGTTCCACCAATGTGAACAGTCTAGTATCTGCTACGACGTGCCACCAATGTGAACTGTCTAGTATCTGCTACGACGTGCCACCAATGTGAACTGCCTAGTATCTGCTACGACGTGCTAGCATGTGTGTAAAATGGTATTATTTAGTTTTACCAAAATCATTGTGAAAAACATTATGATGAAAAAGAAAACTGAAAAAATATTAGATCGGCAGGTAACAAAGATGAATGTTTGTTGAACTCTGGATAAGTCAATGGCTTCCAATGCCATTGTAAATAGGCCAATGTGGAAGTCAAGAAAAGAAGAAGGAAATGCTCTGAGAATAAATGAAGACAGCCTCTGCCTGAAGGTGCTGATATGGATGCCATAAAGGAGTATGTCAGCACGATGATCTCCAATATCAAGCACAATTACTTCCATTCATCTGGAGTGTGGGGGCTGATGCCAGATGAAAGTAATTTAATCTGATATTGGATATCAATGTTCTGAGATGATCCCTAATCCCTTGATTTATGAGATGTCTTGCAGCAGCAGTAATGTAATTCATGCATATAACTGTTATCAAAAAAGTTTGACGGGGGTCACATGCAAAATTTTGAATGACATACAAACTGCGATGTACTGGATATATCAATATCCACGGTTGCAACATTTGCTTTTTCCTCTGTTTTATAATCTATTGTACATCTGTTCACTAATTTGTACTTGTAACGGACATAAAGTTCAACGATGACGCTGCTCTCACATTGACTATGCTGATACAACAGTATATGGAGAAGGTGGTGGTGATGGCCTCGTCAAACTTGGTGAAGGCTGAGCCCACGATCTTGTTGCACAACTCCGCCACTCCAATCACCTCCCCGTGGCGATCCTTGATGGGGAAACACAGGATGTTTCTGTGGAGAAATCACACAACAATAAACATCTTCCGTTATTGGTCCAAAATTCAAAGGAAATAAAAGTAAAGTAAAGGTATGTTCTTATACAGCACGGTGTCTAGTACTTAGGACTGGTCAAAGCACTTTATAATTTATTCCCTGGCAGACTTGTTTAATCGAACACCATCTCAACTTCTCTGGGAAGCATTCAGCCATGCAGCAATTAATGCATAAAGACTATTTGTACACAAATATCCACCACTGTCTATAGCCAGGTACCCATTCATATAGCTGCATGATCTGGGGCAACTTAGAGTGAACAAGCTTGCCCAAGGCTTGACACGGCAGCACAGGATTCGAACCCAGGTTCTCTCGATTGAGAGTCCGATGCTCCAGCCACTGCTCTCCACAATACAGGAATTCACAAGTAGAAATGCAGGAATAACTGTTTTGCCATCTCGTGATCATTCTGGCTGCAGGATTCTGCACTATCTATACTTAGCCATAAGTGCTTCCACAGTGCTCTACAACACATCGTTGCTACAGTCCAGTCGTCATATAACCAGCAAATTAGCACCTGCATACTTGTTTATAACCAACAAATATGTGATAAAGTATCAATTGCCATTTTTGCCAGAAAAAGCATTCTAACACCACTAAGTTTTAAATAATATTTTACTTGCCTTGTTTTGAAACCCGTCAACTCATCTATTTTCCGGTAGAACAGTGGATGGTCGTATGCATTCTCGATGTTCAATACCTTGCCTATCAAAGAAACAGTATTTGTTTATTCAATTAAATGTATCTAGGTTAAAAGGAAGTTGCATTATATATTATTATAATTAAAAACAATAAGACTTGTTTAATCACTAATAGCAAAAATAGATAAGCGAGCGAAAAATGAACAACTCAGAACACGTCCAAAACATGAAATTCTACGGTCGCTTGCACCCTCACGGCTCGTCCTGTCCCGAAGATCTTGGTATTATTTGAAAGGATGCACTTTTGTTATTCTAGCATCATCTAGATTTTTCACGGTAACCGTTTAAAGAACACCGATAAACAGACCTACAATCACGCCGTTTTCGGTGTTCGGTACGGTTCCGAACGATGTTGGCGGCGGGTACTCAGTACACTAATCTTCCGATTGCGGCACTGTTTTCCTCATTTGCATACGTTCAGACATGCGCACTTCACCATTTCTTGATTTCATGTTATAAGCTCCACCCACTTTTAAACCGCGGCAAAATTGATGTGCTTTGATCGCAGCGAAACCAATATATATCTCTACGTCGGCGTGACATCACAATAACGTACGCCACCCAACGGGTCTAAATTCGTTGCGTTGGTTGGCTGATATACGTGATTGTGATGTCACGCCTACTTCCGTATGTCATTTTAGCAGCCGTTTGAAAGTGGGTGGAGCTTATACCATGAAATCAGATAGTGGTGCCTCAATCGGTAGTTTGGTGAACTGTGTCGACGAAACAACATCGTTCGCAGTGTCTAAGACACCGCAATGGGCCCGGTTGTAGGTCCGTTTTTAGTTAATTTTAGGATTGATTATCATGAAACCATTGATATGTTTGAATAGCAGAAAGCTTAAACTTTCAAACGACATCAATATTGTTTGGATCCGACGAACTGTAATGGTACTAGCAGTCGTTCAAAAGGCGTTTTTGGAATGTGTTTGACAGTTGTTCATTTTTCGCTCGCTTATCTATTTTTGCTAATAGTCATTATATCAAATGATGCATAAGATGTAAAAACAGTTTAATTTTAATTAATTCTAAATGCAAATAGTACTTGCTTTATGCTCTTGGACTTTGGCACTTAAAATACATCAGACCAATTTTGAAAGGGTGTCCAAGTTTGATAAATAATTCGTTCAAATATTGAAAGTTAGGTATTATCCCATAAACAAAGTATCATAGAGCGTTTTGTATGTCCCAAATCAAGACAGTACATACCTGTAGTTGCAACATGACCAGCGATTCCTTGGTTACCTGGTATCCGCACTTCAGCTGAAGCCAACTGGAAGACCAACATGTGAATGGTTTTAGGGTAAAACGCGATAAGCACCATTTAAAAATTTTCATCCAAACAAGGACAAAACATTTGTGTGTAAACACATGTTGAGTTAGGATATTATCTAATTTATATAAATATGCGATAAATCCCCATTAAACAACGTGCACAAAAGAGCATTTGTTTTCAAAACGCGATAAGCGCTATCCATCTTTTTTTTATCAAAATGTGATATATCCATTTTCAGCCAATGAGCACTGCCTTGCCACACGTGAAGCTACGCAGAGTGACAGCACGCGCTGTATGGTTATACAGCATTTTGATAACAGAATAATTTAATATTACATTTTGTGTAACAAATCTGCAACAAATATTTCAGAGTTTGCTATCATTCTCTATGATTTGAATTCTTAATATACACCAACTTCATTTACAAGTTTTTATTTAAACTTTGAGAATGGAACTCAAAAGTTACTTTTTCCCTAAAACCAAGAAATTGGATATATTATGTTTTGCCCTGTTAGTCTGCTATCTTAGATAGAATCCTGATATAGGACACACCTTTTGGGATTCGTTAACACCCCCTAATTAGCATAAATCCAAAATGGCCACCACCGATATAGGATAAAACCCGATATCTCAGCTCATAACAGGGCGATTCTGATGAGTTTGGTATGCATTCAGATCATTTTTGGTATGCCCAATCAATCGAAGGGAATTTCACCATCTGTAATAAATAGCTGTAAGTTGCCAATACAATTGTAAAGCTGTACAATTTGTTGACGATGTTTGTCTTCACCATCTGTCCTGTCTCAGACAGTCGTCACGCCACTATCTGTCCTGTCTCAGACAGTCGTCACGCCACTATCTGTCCTGTCTCAGACAGTCGTCACGCCACTATCTGTCCTGTCTCAGACAGTCGTCACGCCACTATCTGTCCTGTCTCAGACAGTCGTCACGCCGCTATCTGTCCTGTCTCAGACAGTCGTCACGCCGCTATCTGTCCTGTCTCAGACAGTCGTCACGCAGCTATCTGTCCTGTCTCAGACAGTCGTCACGCAGCTATCTGTCCTGTCTCAGACAGTCGTCACGCCGCTATCTGTCCTGTCTCAGACAGTCGTCACGCCGCTATCTGTCCTGTCTCAGACAGTCGTCACGCCGCTATCTGTCCTGTCTCAGACAGTCGTCACGCCACTATCTGTCCTGTCTCAGACAGTCGTCACGCCGCCATCTGTCCTGTCTCAGACAGTCGTCACGCCACTATCTGTCCTGTCTCAGACAGTCGTCATGCCACTATCTGTCCGGTCTCAGACTGCCAATACGCCACTATCTGTCCTGTCTCAGACTGCCGACACGCCGCTATCTGTCCTGTCTCAGACTGCCGACACGCCACTATCTGTCCTGTCTCAGACTGCCAACACGCCACTATCTGTTCTGTCACAGACTGCCAACACGCCACTATCTGTCCGGTCTCAGACTGCCAATACGCCACTATCTGTCCTGTCTCAGACTGCCGACACGCCGCTATCTGTCCTGTCTCAGACTGCCGACACGCCGCTATCTGTCCTGTCTCAGACTGCCGACACGCCACTATCTGTCCTGTCTCAGACTGCCAACACGCCACTATCTGTTCTGTCACAGACTGCCAACACGCCACTATCTGTCCTGTCACAGACTGACGACTCGCCAGCATCAGTTCCGTTCCATGATGACATTGTTTCGTGGGCAGTATTCTGCACCTCCGATCAGCCACTATTAGACCAGCGACCATGCATCACTTCAATCCTTGCCATCAACCAAGACAAGGCCAGTATTCCCCAGATGATCTACCATGCCATGTCTATAATCAAAGCAGCAACAGAGCACTTGAATCCTTGACAGACTCCAGTCATCACACTAGACGAGCCTCTCTATGTGATCGCTAAAGCCATTCAGTGGGTCCCAGCTACGGAGTTCAGTGAAGACAATTGTGTGTTCTTGGGCCCTCTCCATTCAGAAATGTTCATTGGGAAGCTGTTGGGTGACTGGCTGCGAGACAGTGGTTGGACTGCGATGCTTATCGATGCCGATGTGACAACACCAGGTCGAGCTGAAGTGAGGAACGCTGCCTCAGTTCAAATACTACTGACAGACAGCTTATGACATGGAGATGCTCTTGCTGCGTTTTGTGTGTTCTATTCATGTTGGAGACTTGGATCTGGATGAGGTCGTTGGATGAGGTTGCAGATTGGGTTTTTATTCTCGATTACGACAATTACGCCCGATGGCTCCCATTGCATGTGTGTGCTATGCTGAACCTACGGGTGAAACACACGGATCTCTACAAGCGGTTTGCTGAGGGCTTCTTCACCATTGCCAAGATGCAAAACCCATTCTCCCTGATCTGATTTGCCCCAAACCATGAGCACCAGAATAAGGAACTGAGGATGCATGATGGAGCCATTAATCTGAATGATGAATGTGTCTTCACAGAGTGGTCTGTGGCAGGGCCGGAAGTTGTGTGGGTCATCGCGGAGTTTGAGGCTGGCATGTCTTCAAGCAAAGGCTCTATTCATCATGATCAGAGTCAAAACGTCCAGAAGAGGTTTGCAGCAGACCCCATGGCACTCATCGCAGTATTCCAAGAGGCAGGGTACGCCATTGATGAGAACAATGACGAGGTCATCATTCTTGACACCAAAGAGGTCATGTCAGAGGAGGTCGTCCAACGTATCCTGTGCACTGATTGATGGTTCCAGTAAGGTGAATTTCCTGAGACTGGAGAGAAGCATCAAAACATTCCGCAATTATGCTGACAGGAAGGTGATTCCCTTTATTGAGAAGCACCTGGTAACGGTTAAACGTGTTGGTGTCATTTGGGACTGGTATCTATCAAACAGTCTGAAAGCGACAGACAGAGTGAAAAGGGGAGCAGGACTCCGACAGAGATTACCAAGTGATGGGAATGGGAAGATGCCGAAGAACAAGAAGAGCAATCTGCGCAACGAAGCCAATAAGGTGGAGCTGTTTCAGTATCTATCACGATTGATCGCCTAGTCCATCTTCCACGAGGGGAAGGTTGTTATTACAACTTGCGATGAGAACGTCCTCCAAAATCCTGTACCATGACGACCCTGTGATTTGAACGGACTATATCCTCTCAGTCCATGCAACCACGAAGAGTTCGAAACGCGGTGCAATTTCTCGTTGCCGAACAAGTCTTGCCGAGCCCAGACTTCTGGGGGTGGGTTAAGTCTGAATTTGGTTGAGTGCCTTTCTGCACTCCCCTCTCTGAGCAACAAAAGCCCTGGAAGAGCTGGTCAGTTGGGGATGCACAACAAGCCGTATAGGAAGGTGTTCCTGCTACAAGAATCTAGCAAGCAATACATCAAACGCAAGAAAAATAGTTCCAACATCAGTGTTTTGGCAAATTATAGCTGTTTTAGGCAAACACCTGGTGACTTTGACCTGGGATGATGACAAAACCCTCTTCGATCGATCGGGCATACCCAAAACTATCATAATGCATACAAAACTCATCGAAATTGGCCTATTATTAGCTGAGATATAACCATATTGGGTTTTATCCTGTATCTGCGGTGGCCATTTTTAATTTGGACTAGCAGGTAACTAATATATTTACTAATAGGAATTTTTTTTCTAAAATTAGAATGGCCACCAAGTAAAACAAGTCATGCAAATTTCAATTTTGTCGTCATGATAACGAGAAATTTGAAAATTATATCATGTCATCATTAGCATGAAGATCGAATATGCTGCCACTATTAGTTCCAGGTTTGTCTCCATTGCTAAATTCCATGGGCTACATCAGCATTGTTCTGATCATTACCAGCAACATCCAATAAAAATACAATCCGTCTTAACTTGATATAGAGCCATCGCCATCACAAGTAGCATGGTCCACCATTACCGTTATAGAAGATTTAGCAGTCAGTTATACAAAAACTGCAAACATTTGGAAAAAATTGTAATGAGCGATATTCCATAATTACTGCTACTGAAATGCTAATTAAGGCATTAAAACGATATATAACATGTGCCTCCACATGGTGAATAATTATGAGTAAAAACGATTTGAATAGCGGACATCATCAATGCTGCTAAATCAGCCTGTCATACTGTAGCGTCACAGACTGCACGGCCCGGTGTAGCGACCTATCATACTGTAGCGTCACAGACCACACAGCCAGTGTAACGACCTGTCATACTGTAGCGTCACAGACCGCACAGCCAGTGTAGCGACCTGTCATACTGTAGCATCACAGACCACACGGCCAGTATAGCGACCTGTCATACTGTAGCGTCACAGACTACACAGCCAGTGTAGCGACCTGTCATACTGTAGCGTCACAGACCGCACAGCCAGTGTAGCGACCTGTCATACTGTAGCATCACAGACCGCACAGCCAGTGTAGCGACCTGTCATACTGTAGCGTCACAGACCACACGGCCAGTGTAGCGACCTGTCATACTGTAGCGTCACAGACCACACGGCAAGTGTAGCGACCTGTCATACTGTAGCGTCACAGACCGCACAGCCAGTGTAGCGACCTGTCATACTGTAGCGTCACAGACCGCACAGCCAGTGTAGCAACCTGTCATACTGTAGCGTCACAGACCACACGGCCAGTGTAGTGACCTGTCATACTGTAGCGTCACAGACCACACGGCCAGTGTAGCGACCTGTCATACTGTAGCGTCACAGACCACACGGCCAGTGTAGCGACCTGTCATACTGTAGCGTCACAGACCACACGGCCAGTGTAGTGACCTGTCATACTGTAGCGTCACAGACCACACGGCCAGTGTAGCGACCTGTCATACTGTAGCGTCACAGACCGCACAGCCAGTGTAGCGACCTGTCATACTGTAGCGTCACAGACCGCACAGCCAGTGTAGCGACCTGTCATACTGTAGCGTCACAGACCGCACAGCCAGTGTAGCAACCTGTCATACTGTAGCGTCACAGACCACACGGCCAGTGTAGCGACCTGTCATACTGTAGCGTCACAGACCACACGGCCAGTGTAGCGACCTGTCATACTGTAGCGTCACAGACCGCACAGCCAGTGTAGCGACCTGTCATACTGTAGCGTCACAGACCACACAGCCAGTGTAGTGGCCTGTCATACTGTCGAATATCTTTATTTCAGGTGTATCTTCACTGGTATGCAAATAATCTCCACTAAACATGTCAACATTTTATATCCATCATAACACCGCACAGCCAGTGTAGCGGCCTGTCATACTGTAGCGTCACAGACCGCACAGCCAGTGTAGCGACCTGTCATACTGTAGCGTCACAGACCGCACAGCCAGTGTAGTGGCCTGTCATACTGTAGCGTCACAGACCACACAGCCAGTGTAGCGGCCTGTCATACTGTAGCGTCACAGACCACACAGCCAGTGTAGCGGCCTGTCATACTGTAGCGTCACAGACCACACAGCCAGTGTAGCGGCCTGTCATACTGTAGCGTCACAGACCGCACAGCCAGTATAGCGACCTGTCATACTGTAGCGTCACAGACCACACAGCCAGTGTAGCGGCCTGTCATACTGTAGCGTCACAGACCACACAGCCAGTGTAGTGGCCTGTCATACTGTAGCGTCACAGACCACACAGCCAGTGTAGCGGCCTGTCATACTGTAGCGTCACAGACCGCACAGCCAGTGTAGCGGCCTGTCATACTGTAGCGTCACAGACAGTGTAGCGGCCTGTCATACTGAAATGGTTAATGAAAGAATGCAGGATACCTCAGTGCCAGCCTGCATGTCTCCATCAAACACCTTTGCCACCAGCTCATTCGTCTCCTTCTCCATCAGGAAGACAGAACACCTGCAGGCAGACAAGATGGGGAGGGTAAATGAACCAGGCTAAACGACCAAGGGTAAAAGACAAGAGGTATGTGATCTAATAATGCCCTCCCCGATAGTTTTCATTTATGTGCCTGCGAATCAACAGACATATTTTATGAGTGAGGATGGTTTGGTAGATGCGCTGAATCTGTATTTGCCCTATGTTGCCGGGCTATGGTTGCTCATGTGTGGTGTCCATGCCATTTGTCCACCCACCCCCGACAGGTTGTGCTACTTATAAGAAAATAATAAACGCCCACCCAAGCCTCTGCACTCTCACAATGAACGTTCATTGGGAAATACTTAGTAGTTAGTGGGCAATAGTTTGTGTGTCCAGGTCTCTAGGCGATACCTTTCAGCGTTGGTCAAGACCTTAGCTTCCTGCATGATCTCCTGAAGCAAGGTTGTCAGATCATCTGGAAAAATAATGTGCTACATCAAAACCTGAATGACAACACAGACTCTGAGAGTAAACAATGACAACAGAAATAATAGAGTTACTGGCCAAGAATATGAATGATTTCTAGAGATGGTGTGTATGTTTTAAGTTACTAAATAAAGGTATAATTTATTTGTTCAGACAGCAGCTATCACTTGTGATGTTGTATAATTTATTTGTTCAGACAGCAGCTATCACTTGTGATGTTGTATAATTTATTTGTTCAGACAGCAGCTATCACTTGTGATGTTGTATAATTTATTTGTTCAGACAGCAGCTATCACTTGTGATGTTGTATAATTTATTTGTCAGACAGCAGCTATCACTTGTGATGTTGTATAATTTATTTGTTCAGACAGCAGCTATCACTTGTGATGTTGTATAATTTATTTGTTCAGACAGCAGCTATCACTTGTGATGTTGTATAATTTATTTGTTCAGACAGCAGCTATCACTTGTGATGTTGTATAATTTATTTGTTCAGACAGCAGCTATCACTTGTGATGTTGTATAATTTATATAATCGAAAACTTACTCCTTGAAAATGCCATTTTAGAAGTACAATGCAATGCCACTATAAAACAAGGGTGCAGCGACCATTTAAAACAACAGATCAGTGCCACTTTAAAATGACAGTGTGGTGCCACTTTAACAAGACATTGCAGTGCTTATTTAAAACAATAGTGCTTTGCCACCTTAAAACGACACAGTGTGGTGCCACTTTAAAAAAAGACAGTGCAGTGCTACCTTCAGGCAAGCTGGCAGGCTTGACATGAATTGAAAAGCAATCGGTGTAAACATGTTGCAGAATTATCCTGGGACAACTTACCTATATGTGTGAACAGGTTCCTTGCAATGGACAGCAGTGCCTGCAAGACAGACATGTGGAGATAACAACCTAGGTTTTCTAATATCATTATTTCGAATAAATAAATATTATATTAAGATTATTCAATAAATAAAAAATACAATAAATGCAAAATACGTACTAACTATAAAAAAATTTTTTTTTTATAAAAAGTGCCCTAATTCGCTATTCCCGGACAACTGACTTATCCGTCATATGACCTGTTGCCTAGCAAAAGCTCCGTCAAGCCATCAAAAACTGGATGCCGAACACATGGTGCGTTTATGCATTCCATCGTATATGTTGTTGAATTCTGACAACAAATGTGTTTGTTCATGACAAAAACATAAGGCAAAGTTTTTAAAGTTTGATTCATGAGATGACATACAGTTCGAAACATATTTCAAGTATATAACAATTATCGACATTGTTTGCAAAGGCAAAGCATGACGGAGGTCACGTGCAAAATCTTGATTGTGACATACGTAGACCCCGACATACTGGATACATCAATTAACAAAGATGATGTTGCCTACTGTAAACTCAGCCAATTGAGAAGGAGTCTGAGACTTGCCTGAGTCTGTGATTGTTGTCGCCGTGCCTTGGCCAGTGCCAGGGCACTGTGTAACATGGATGCCGTGTATTGAAAGCAGTGGTTGATGGTACCAACATCTTCCTGCGGGAAACTACAACACATTTGATTGAAAAACATTAACCTAAGACTACGAGAAAGTGTCTACATTTCCTGCCAGATATATATTTACATTTTGAACTCTGAGAACGCGGATTCAAATCCTGCGCGGCAGCATCAAACATTGGGCAAGTTCGTTTACTCTACATTGCTTCAGTTCACTCAGCTGTATGAATGAGTACCTGGCTATAGACAGTGGTGGATATTTGTGTACGAATAGTCCTCGCGCATTAATTGCAGTGTGGCTGAATGCTTTCCAGAGAAGTCGAGATGGAGTTCGATTAAACAGGTCTGGCAGGGAGTAAAGTGTAAAGCGCTTTGAGCAGTCCTGAGGACTGGATACTGCGCTATATAAGAACTTACCTTTTTTTACTAATGAGCTCGTGATCTTAGTAAAACTGTCCCCTGAACCCTTAGACATCGTGAGTGTGTGAGTGAGAGAGAGAGAGAGGGGGAGACAGAGAGGGAGATGGAGAGGGAGACAGAGTGGGAGAGGGAGAGGCAGAGAGAGCGAGAGAGCACCAGAGGGAGAGGAAAAGAGAGGAGAGATAAAGAGAGACTTACACTTTGCCTGCCTTCTTGTTCACCATGCACATGATGGCGACGACCTGTTGGTTGATGGGGGCCATGAGAGGCACACACAGCAGAGACTTGAGTTTGATGCCCAGGTAAGTCTCCAAGTCCTGCTTCTCCTCCTACAAAATATCACCCAGGTACAGTCGTACCTCACTTTAGGATCACATCAGTGACATAGCCACCTTGCAATTAAGGTCACCCTAGGATAGTCCCAGATTATTTCTGTAACTTAAAATTAGTCTTGCTAACATGGTGACCTGACCATTCAGGTCACCTTTACCCAGTCTCGAAGATGATCTTAATAGTGAAGTTCCAGTGTAGAAACAATAATAATAACATTATTTTTCCTGTGTGATATATAACTGATGATTAATCCGTGTTGTATTCACAATATTAAAAAAAATGTCATGTTATAAAACCAACTAAAATACATCAATTAATAAAATAAGTTCATGATTTTAAAAGAACAATAAAAAGTCATGCAAAAACCCTCCAAGATAACGTTTGTTGGCCTATAAATCATATCAGTATTTCGCCACCACATGCCTGTTTAAATAGGTATGTCTTCAGCTGGTGATTAAATGATGTAAGAAATGCCTATTGCTTACACTAAGCCTACCTGTGACAAGTCTGACAGCTGCAGTGGTATCTTGGAGACCAGCAGCTTGCTGTAGCAGCCCTCTGAACATTCAATCTGAAACATTCGATAGAGAATTAACAACTGTGTTCTCAAAGCCCCAACAAGAGTCTCCACCCAAGTTCTACTGTTTCATCCAAAAATTCGGCCAACTGCTATTTTCTGAATGTGGTGTATTTTGGCTACTTTACATCGCAAGACGTTGACGGTTTGGGTTGAGTCACATGGCAGTTATGATTTCACACCCAGACATGTCAGAATGGTTAACGTAGGAGGGAACTAGCTTACTACAGACATCACGAACTAAATGGCACATGCAATGACAGAGAGAACTATTGTCCACGCCATCGCTGTTGTATTTACTGTACGGTTCAAATATTTTAAACAACAAGTAAATTAATTACCAGTGGGAGATGACCTTTCTGATTTGTATGGTGACAAATACTTATTAGCAAAGTGACAATATGTTGAGATCCCATCCTCGTTTTAGATTTGGGAATATGTGTTAAATTCCACCACAATCAGCCCAATTCCTTACAATTCAACACAGAAAGTCTCAGTAAACATGACAAAACTAATAACAGTCACAAAGTGTTTTTTTCTGGTTAAAAACAACTGCAGATACTTAAAACAAAATAATGATCTAGTTAATGTCACTATCATAATTATACTCAACTTTAAAAAAAAACAGTTCCACTAACCTAAAACAAATTGTATATTGTGACACACATGTATTGTATATAAATGCGATAAAATAAATAATTATCATTTTTATTTATCAGATTTATATCACCCATTGTCACAATATAGTACTTTCCAATAAACATTTTCCAACTTACCGGAAACCTCCATTCTGAACTAAGGACCCTATCGGTGATAACCTGGGAACAAAGGAATAACTAACATTCAAAACATGCACAATGCAAATAAAGGAACCATATCATATTTGTTATTAACTTGAAGGTAAATAATTTTGAGTAATTTCTACCATAATTTTATGACACAATACAGGGCAGCACTCAAAGTGGGTTATGAATCAGGTAATAATAGTAAACAATGTTTGTGTGGATTGTGACTGTATCGATTCTGTGTGCTTTCATAATTGCAGGTGTATTAATTAATTAACTAAATGTTATTAATTTGTCATATCTGACTTTATATTTCACTGTTATTCTGCACAAACACGTTATGGGCGTGTGCACGTGTGTGCGTGCATGCGTGAATGCATGTGTGACTGAATGTACATTACCAGAATGCACTCTTAAGAGGCCTCTTACAATAACTGATTTAGTATGATCACTGCCAGTATACATAACCAGCTCCTATCCACCCAGTGGCACGAGTTATCACGATTACAGTATCCAGAACTTGTGGCGCCACCTGGGGACTGGCTAAACACTAAATTTGTGCACTGAAAAAGTACATAATTCTAAACAGCTAATTTTGTGTTTTTTAATACACCACAGCAGATCAGAGAAAGATCGAAGGTAGTGAATGATGAGGCAAGCAGACAGGAGTAGATACATCTACAGTGCCTCCAAGTTAGCGTATTTATATACAGAGATTAACATATAAGATTAATATACAGATACTGTACAGATTCTTTACCTGACAAAATATCTCTTTGCAGTCATGATCAACAAAGAGTATATATCCTGCGCTTGCCTTGGTCATTTCAGCAATCTGAAACATCAGAACATTTTATATCAGATGGTTCAGAAAACAATTAATTCATCGGCTAGAATGAGTAGAAATTAAAAAGTATCTATCTTCCAGAAGAAATAATTGAGTAGTTTGTAAGTGACGCAGGGGATGGGTTCTACCAAGTATTCGTACTGGACGTTTGACAATGATCATATAACACTGAAGTTGTTCCCAATGCTACACCAGTTTTCTACAAATGTTCCAAGCTACATAAACCAGCCACTGATCCGTTGGAGACCCATCGTTTTTGTTTATGAATTCTGCTTATTTTTTCATTTTGTTTTGGCTGTTCTAAGGATGTCTTCATTACTTTTCTTCTCGGTCGATGGCACTTTCACCATTCTACTCAGGAACCGCAATCTACATTCATTGCTCTTTCATGATCTTTTAGTTATCGACCTTGTTTCACACCTGTATACCAGTGTAGACTTTATGTAGCTATGTAATACATTTTGGGTATGTTAGTAATATTTCATACAAGTGCTGATACAGTGTACCACATTGGTGTACAAAGATACTATACACATTGTCCCATCCGTGGTATACTAAGATAGTAAGAGTGGATGATGTATACTTACGTAGTTTAGCAGCTTCAGTTGCAGTGTCACTGAGTCAGCATCATGCAGATCAGCTGCAAAACAAGCACACGCTGCAGATAAGTAAAAAAACTATAGGTATATGTAGGTAATTAATTCTTATCACAACATTTTAAATAATACTAAGCAATATGTAGCATAACATGTTGTGGACAAATGTTAACAATAATAACAAATATTATTTATATAAATAACACTGGATCAAAGATTGTTTGTGGCATTTCACAACATATTATAAACACAGACTAGAATTGGTAAATAAATATATTAAAATATTAATACTACTAATTATTGTTATAAAATAAATATAGCATAAAATTATATTTGATCCAAGAGAATATCTGACCTCCAACCCCAGTCAACACTGACCACATAATCTGAGAATCGACTCATCATCCAACCGCTTCTCCCCATTGATGATTGGGGAGCGTCGTCCAGATTTCGACAATCTCTTGTAGCATATCAGCAACTGAAGGGAGAATTCATTTTATCATGCTTCTGCGCATTCAGTTTTAATACAAACACAAGTAGTGTGCATAGTTAACTTTTAGTCAAGCAATTATACAAAATATTGGAATTAAAAAGGAAAACACATGGAATTATATAGAAATAATATAGGAATATTTTATAACTTGAGTTGACACAGATTACACCCAAAGTGTTTACACTGGCACCATCTGGTGGAGTGATCACCACTCAATTGTCTCATGTAGGAGAAAGACCTTCCAGAGAAGTCACGCATATCAAAAACATGTAAGTATTAACTCTACATAAGTATCATTGTTTTTTAAATACATCGCCAGTTGACGACGGAAGTGAAAGAAGACAGAAAGAGGCGAGTGGCCTCATCAACAATGAGGAAATGAACACATGGGTACAGTGAATTACGGGGGGAATAGGGTGGATGGAAGGGCGATGCAGTTCAGCTCGATGGGAAGAACATTGAGAAGCCAAATTAAGTGGGCAGGTAATTTGGTTATGTACAAAAGAGTGCAGAGGCCACAATGAAGATAGGAAGATTGCATTTGTTGTATACTGGTTGGAACATGAGAATCTCTATCGAGAGAATCAATGTTTGAAGCATCTTGCAGCTAAATCAAACCTTGGCCAAGTTCTTTCATTCCACACTGCTCCAGTTCACTCAGATGTTTTAATGAGTACCTAAAGACAGTAGTGGATGTTTGTGTACATATTGTCTTTGTTCATATATTGCAGGGTGGCTGAATGCTTCCAAGAGAAGTCTAGATGGTGTCCGAATGAACAAGTCTGTCAGGAGGTGAAGTGTAAAGGGTTTTGTAAGGACTGGATACTACCTTTCTCATAGGGACATAAGTCAAAACATTTATTCAAACAAATCAAACAAATTAGATATAAAAATGAAATATACAAAGAGAGATGGAAGTGGAGGGAAACTGCTGAAAGGGAGCAGGGGTAAATAGAACCAAAGAGGTGCGGCGGTACATGAATGAAACTGCTGAAAGGGAGCAGGGGTAAATACAACCAAAGAGGTGCGGCGGTACATGAATGAAACTGCTGAAAGGGAGCAGGGGTAAATAGAACCAAAGAGGTGCGGCGGTACATGAATGAAACTGCTGAAAGGGAGCAGGGGTAAATACAACCAACGAGGTGCGGCGGTACATGAATGAAACTGCTGAAAGGGAGCAGGGGTAAATACAACCAAAGAGGTGCGGCGGTACATGAATGAAACTGCTGAAAGGGAGCAGGGGTAAATACAACCAACGAGGTGTGGCGGTACATGAATGAAACTGCTGAAAGGGAGCAGGGGTAAATACAACCAACGAGGTGCGGCGGTACATGAATGAAACTGCTGAAAGGGAGCAGGGGTAAATACAACCAACGAGGTGCGGCGGTACATGAATGAAACTGCTGAAAGGGAGCAGGGGTAAATACAACCAACGAGGTGCGGCGGTACATGAATGAAACTGCTGAAAGGGAGCAGGGGTAAATACAACCAAAGAGGTGCGGCGGTACATGAATGAAACTGCTGAAAGGGAGCAGGGGTAAATACAACCAACGAGGTGCGGCGGTACATGAATGAAACTGCTGAAAGGGAGCAGGGGTAAATACAACCAAAGAGGTGCGGCGGTACATGAATGAAACTGCTGAAAGGGAGCAGGGGTAAATACAACCAACGAGGTGCGGCGGTACATGAATGAAACTGCTGAAAGGGAGCAGGGGTAAATACAACCAACGAGGTGCGGCAGTACATGAATGAAACTGCTGAAAGGGAGCAGGGGTAAATACAACCAAAGAGGTGCGGCGGTACATGAATGAAACTGCTGAAAGGGAGCAGGGGTAAATACAACCAAAGAGGTGCGGCGGTACATGAATGAAACTGCTGAAAGGGAGCAGGGGTAAATACAACCAAAGAGGTGCGGCGGTACATGAATGAAACTGCTGAAAGGGAGCAGGGGTAAATACAACCAACGAGGTGCGGCGGTACATGAATGAAACTGCTGAAAGGGAGCAGGGGTAAATACAACCAAAGAGGTGCGGCGGTACATGAATGAAACTGCTGAAAGGGAGCAGGGGTAAATACAACCAAAGAGGTGCGGCGGTACATGAATGAAACTGCTGAAAGGGAGCAGGGGTAAATACAACCAACGAGGTGCGGCGGTACATGAATGAAACTGCTGAAAGGGAGCAGGGGTAAATACAACCAACGAGGTGCGGCGGTACATGAATGAAACTGCTGAAAGGGAGCAGGGGTAAATACAACCAACGAGGTGCGGCGGTACATGAATGAAACTGCTGAAAGGGAGCAGGGGTAAATACAACCAAAGAGGTGCGGCGGTACATGAATGAAACTGCTGAAAGGGAGCAGGGGTAAATACAACCAACGAGGTGCGGCGGTACATGAATGAAACTGCTGAAAGGGAGCAGGGGTAAATACAACCAAAGAGGTGCGGCGGTACATGAATGAAACTGCTGAAAGGGAGCAGGGGTAAATACAACCAAAGAGGTGCGGCGGTACATGAATGAAACTGCTGAAAGGGAGCAGGGGTAAATACAACCAACGAGGTGCGGCGGTACATGAATGAAACTGCTGAAAGGGAGCAGGGGTAAATACAACCAACGAGGTGCGGCGGTACATGAATGAAACTGCTGAAAGGGAGCAGGGGTAAATACAACCAAAGAGGTGCGGCGGTACATGAATGAAACTGTTGAAAGGGAGCAGGGGTAAATACAACCAATGAGGTGCGGCGGTACATGAATTAGTCTGCCTTTATAAAAGGAACAACAAGGCCTGATGGATGACAAGATTGTCCACGTGTCTATAGACTAGGGTTACTGTGCCAGTTGCCACCAGAACAGCCATTAAAAGGACGTAGTCTGCTTGTCTAACCGGAATTAGAGGGCGTAGTAATTTCTAAGTGGAAGTCTGCTGTGTTGACTGTGGAAAAGTGAGTATCATTGAACATCAGTATATAAAGGAATAGCAGTTAACTCAGCCCGACTCGGCTGTTTTGACAATAAAGCTTCTTTTGGAACTTGACGTTTTGTTTATTATTTGAATATGCACTCATGTTCATGCCTTCAAATTGCGACCGTTGTTACAGGCTTATTAAACACAATTTGGCGGGCAGTATACCTTCAACACAGTTAGTATAATTTAAGAACATTACATCAATATGAAAAACTATTAACAGACTATGTTCTTTCAAATGCCACTCACCTGGTTCTCTAAGAAGGTGAGATTTGAGTTGTCATCAGGTGACAGTGGGTCACACACCACCTGTATAGCAGCAACAAATCACACACATGTAAACACGACTGTGAAATAATTATAAAATACCATTATTTCAACTAACAAAAATGTCCATTGTCCACATGGTGCTGCGTGCACAGACAAAGAAGACGATTCCCTGGAATATTTGAAAATTATGTTTATTGTGATAGAAATTTGAAAAAGTTTTTTGCATTAACACAAGTTACGTAAAATGTCTCCAAATGACAAGAGGTCCTCGGAAAAATTGCAGAAAATATAATGCATGACGTTATGAAAAATCGATTTACATCTGTTTAACATATGGTACAAACCCTTAACGCAGTAAAACAAGTTAACACAATGTGGATTTCATAAAATAAAGGTGTTATTTTTTTCAACGGGGTCATAGATTTATCCCTGAAAGTTTGATGTCTAAGAGGAAAACGTTCATTAATAAAATGTATTTAATGAGACTTGACTTCCGTCTGTTTGTTCTCAGTAAACTCACCACAAACAACGCCAGCACACTGTCTGTATCTTTGTCTATCACTGGCGAACATACCACTGCAACAATAAGCAGACCTTATTATCACCTATCATAAAACACCCTATTATCACATACAAAACAATTACTATTTATTCGATTGAAGACATTTGTTCAAACAAACAAAACATCCATAGTACCATAATAGTCTTGGCATGTTGTTGTGGTGATCGATATATTGCTCATGTAAAAACACATAATCTGTGACCTGTGACAAGGTATCACATGACCAATCACATATTTGTTGTGTAAACAGCTATACTTACTATAACGCCTTAGTTATGAAAACAATCTTTAGACAAGGGTTGTCAAGAACTAATTAACCGTTAAACCTCGGGTGCTTAAATTAAGGAATAATTGTCACGGACATTGTTAGATGGTCTTCAAACTTAAAGAAGATTTGGGGATAAAGAAGATAACGGAAACTGATATAACTAAGACAATGTGAATTGACTATGAAGTATTCATTTTCAAAGAAAACACTGAAAGATAACTGAAAGGATGTACCATGCGTAGAGATTGAGAACTCTCTATATGACAGTGACTTCCGTAGGTCATCCAGAGGTTAAAGATTGCGATGGCAAACTTGTTCAAACTTATACTAGTGTACTTGATGTGCATATGTGGAAGACAATGATGAAGATTAAGTCATGGTAGGCACATCTTTATATGTATGTCATTGTGTGTATATATCATTGGGCATATGTGGACATACTGCTTCATGTGTTATCACGCGTGCGTGAATGCATGCGTGTGTGTATGCGTGCGTGTATGCGTGCATGTATGTGTGGTGTGTGGGTGTATGCATGCATGTTTGCATGCGTTTAAATGTATGTTTGTTAGCATGTGTGCCTGTATCACACATGTGTGTGTATGCATGCATGCGCACACAAATGTATGTGCTTGCATGTTGACATGTGTGTTGTATTACTTGTGTATAATGTGTACACACACAAAGATGTTGTACCGAAACATACGTAACTCGCTAACAACACGGGGCAACGTTATTGTCATTGTTTCAATGTGGGAATCACTCAAAACTATATACAATGGTAATATCAGACCAGCCTATCCCACCCGTTCATTGATGCCTGCTAGCATAAGCCAGCATCAATCGCTTCATATATATATATATATATATTATTATATATATATATATATATATCCCAGTATAACTTTGACATGCATATGGACCAAAATGCATGCATGCATGCATATATTCACATATTCAACCACACTGCAAACAAAATCCACATTTTGGATACTCGTAATAAAGAAATACATCGTAGGTGAAAAACTATAAAATCAGAAGTCATTTCATTGGGATGACCGGCTGCATTCTCTAAAAATAAATTCTTCAAGCAGCTGCATAAACTGTTTGCCCACAATTGCATTTTATACCATTATATCTGGTAATCTGGGTGTTACTTTTCTCAAGAAGCTCTCACAGTTTGCTTGAATTCAGGGAGGTGTTTTAAGTTTGAATCCTCTATTATACCCCCACATCATTGGTTGGCTACGAATCTTATAAAAGCATATAATCATATCATTATTATAATATATATCACTGATACACTTTAATAACCATCATAAGGAAGGCAGTCTTTGAACGTTTCCACAAAGTTTCAAAGGATTACTCAATCAAATGGGAACTACTTTGCGCTGTGCTTTCTACGGAACTACTTTCAGCAGTATGTGCTAATCCTCACATCCACAATTCACGCAAAATGTGAGAGTCTGTTGAGACGAAACTTGCATGCCACCTGGTGACCAAACACAAACAATCACCTTATGACAACTCATAAAACACCAGGTTGTGCCACCACTGGCCAAACAGCAAGCACATGGCTAACACACCAGGAATTTGTTAGGGATGTGGGTCAAATCGGGGAACTGACAGTGGGGGTGAGGATAGTTTCGGCAGAGCAAATGTGTGAAATAATTAGCAGAAAATAACGTGCGAATTATAACATTTTACCATGTTCTTTGCGTGTCGGCGTCACCAAGCCTAACCCACAACAAAGCCATGCTGAAAAAGACGATAGGAAAATACACATTTTTGCTTCACGCAGGGGCTGCTGTTAATGGTGGACCCACCCCTCATTTACTGACCAATAGCCTCCAAATATCTATTTATTTATATCACATTTCATTTTATTATTTATGATGATAATTTGTTTGTCCTTTGCAATCACAAGATTGAATATACTCTTAGTGTTAGATCAGTTGAAAATATTAAAAAATTCTGTCGTCATTTAAAAACTTATCTTTACAACCTTGCCTATCCACCATAGCTCCCTAGTGCCTTGACCTATCTGTTGACAAGCGCCTCTGAGCTTGGTTTCCAAGGATTTAGGCGCAATAGAAGTTATCTTATTATTAAATATTTTGTAAATAACTGCTGCTGCACAATAATGACCAATTGTCGGAATTCAATGGTTACTTGGTTAATGCTGTGTGTACCTCGTGAATACAGTGAATACGACATTTTAACCCCTACTTGACCTAGTTGCATAAATTTACAAGTGTTAAACTCGAGGAGCCTGTGAACTTTCCAGTTCGCCAAGTCATATTCACGATATACATGAGGTGGCTGGAATGCAGCATAATCTTAGTTAGTTCCAATTCATTCACAAGGGGGCACCACATGTTAAGTCTTCTCCATCACGATCATTATTTTAATTTTTACTGTATACAAAAAAGACAGACCTCCAAAAATATGACACTGTCATATCTTACATCTAATATAACCTGTAACATTTTAAACTAACAAAACAATGCCATTATTTTGTCCTATCGATGACCAACTACAATGCCATGCAATGCAATCCTACCAAGGTGCTCTGCTAATCAGCAAACTAATTAGTCACTTGTGTTCTGCCTGAGCAGAGTCTGTGAGGCTTGGTAATGTGTGGGCTGCCCATAGCAACTGGACACTAATCACCCAACCATTGCCTCCCTATCTATTAAACCTGCTGTAGCTGGCTAGTACATCAACCACAGGTGTGCTATAACTTTTTGTAATTAAGGAGAACATGAACACTGTATACCTGTGCAGCTGATACTGATTGCCAACACCTTTACTATAATTGAGGTCATGACAGAAGACACACCCTTTCATTAACAAGACCAGAGATCGATCTGGAGAAAGACCTTCAGAGATCATGTGCATTTTCAAAATTTTATGTGCCCCAAATCACTTGATTAAAATGTTATCTTGTACAAATTTCTGGAAACAAAATATATAACCATCAATATCAAAGTGCTCAGGAATGTACAGGTTTTTTTCTTCAAAATCTGTAACATTACAAAACTAGATAGATTCTGGGTAGGTGTGCCCCATGTTTTGTGGACTGGTCATGCTACCACAGCCTACTGCTCCAAGGTTAGGGAGATTCTAACTGAGAAATACGATGCAGCAGTTTGTGACATTGAGTGACAACGATTCAGATACGAGAGAACATCAACTAAGAATATTCAAAGAACCATGTCGATTAAACATTAAAAAACTCACTGATACACCGATGAACAGATGTATGGAACATATCAGTCTGTGGCTGAGCTTGCATCAATGCTGTCTTTTGAAAGGAAATTAGATTTTCTAAGTTGTGTGAAAATCACCCAACTAAATTATTCTACACAGTACAAGTATTACATGTAAGGTTAGAACATTGCATTGTCTTTTATCCAAAGTTTATGACCCAAGGTGACGGGGACATTTGTAACGAATGTACTATTGGTGAGCCTTGGTGATGAAGGCATGATAAATAAACATGCTTTTATAATGTGTATTTTTAATTTATGATGTACTCCAGTTGTAATATTTAGCAAACATACAAGCATTACAAAACGTGCATACAGTGTAGATGTATGGATGGATATTATTTTGTATAGATATGAACGAATTGCACTTGAAAGAGTTGAAAGTTGATGACGGGTGATAATATGGTGTCTGCGGCTACAAATGCTGTTCACGGTGCTCGACTAAAGCTTATAAACAATGTGAGTGACAGGCAAAAGGTAGACAAGTATTGATTCGACTGTTCTCAGTGTTCAGTCATCAATGTAAGATGTAGTCACTCCATTCAGGCCATTGTTCTGTTTGTTGTCTGTGCGGCCATTGTCTGTGTTCGGGCACAGACTGGAGCAAACCGGAGTGTTATTTGGGCCTCAAAATGCGTTAAAGTCTAAGACGCAATATTTTTATAGCGTAAATAGCCTGGGATGATGGAATGATTTAATTATGACATCGACTTGTCAAATTTTGGCAAAACTGTAGTTAATAACGGCAAAATCGAGTTGGGTCCGGCTTACACACAAGTGCCCCTCAGTTTCCTCAGGTTACTCAGACACGTTTTTGTATGCATCTTTTTGGCACATGTGGCAAAAAAGTATGAAGCATTCCAGCGTACAACGCGTCATTGACACGTTTCCACGCTCCAAGGGAATCCCTATAATAAGCCCTACCCTTAGTCCAGGCCAGCTTGGTTTACTTCAGTGGACTGGCATCTAGTTGAGTTAAATTAATTATATTAAACTGGTTCAGCTACCCTGGTGTTGCACGGTGAGAAAAGATGCCTATTAATATAGTCATGTCAATGACACATCTAGATAAAAACAGCCCATGGATAGCTACAATGTTACTATATAATGCTTTGCCAGTGCCATTTGTTGCTTGGCAATGTGACAAAAATAGAACAAGAACATATAAACAGCTGCAATGAGCAAGAGACAGCAATAGGTAGCTGTGCCCAAGATTCCCCTCCCACTTTGGCACCATTGGTGAAATTTTAAAAAGTCTAAATCTAGGAATCACCCTAATGTACTAGCTAGGATGCCTAGAAAATGTCAATACATGCAAAACTGATGGAGATATGCTCGGACATATGTACAACAGACACCTACACTTTGTTTTATAACATAGAAATAAGTCCAGAAATCAGAACGAGACCTCTTTATGAACTTCTTATTTTAACAACGTTTTCAAGGCATCAAATAAACAAGATCATTAAATCACTTCTAAAATCACTGCATTGGCTCCATGTGTGATATTTTCAAGATTTGTGCAATTACCTGCCCAAGCCAAAACAGCAGGAAATATAGTATAATTTCACCGTCAACGAAAGACCAATTTTTGTAATATTGCTTTTCCTCCTTAACAAATCCGTTGACAACTTTAACAATGTCACTGATCTTGAGAATGCCAACCCTTTGATTTTGTTGCGCCACTCAGCTCAGGATTCTGATAATATAAGCGCCAAAGAAATGGTTATATTATTTAATTAAACAATTTTGAAAATTGTTCCACACTGCACACACCCTGATAAAGCCAAAACATTTAATCATCTGCAATCTACTCTATGTGATATCCTCCAATTCAATGGGTATATTATCAGTGTTGTTACTGTCTCTGACATTAAAAACTGAAGTAGCAAACATCGTGTTAAACACATTCAACCTTTGTGGCACCACAATTAAGTCCATGTTTTAGCCCATCATCTTTGTTTTCCAGTATAAATCAACCTGACACGCCAGCCATAGTGGACTACATTATCCCCGGACTTTACCCCATGCAATACATGGAAGTTCACTGAATCAGTTCAAATACTTTATTCCAGGAGAATAATGCTTTTAAAATTACATTTATATGGCACCTCAACATGGAAGGAAACAGGCATAGACTTGAATTGAAATATGGCTGTTTCTTAGGGAAACAACATTTATTTATTAATCATATCTGATGCATCTGACTGAAACATTTAGAGTATTTCTATTATTTGTTTCCTTGCAGGGTGGGGTCAAAGTTCCCTTTCAGGGTGGGGTCAACGACACTTAATTTGTGGCTTCTGCTTTTCTTGTTACCTCTCTCCATCTCTCTCCGTCAGCCACTACGACCTTCCATTCTCAAAGTACATTATTATTATTATGTAATTCTTGTCCAAGAATCAATTCAGGTGAATTTAAAAATTGGAATCTTCACACGGATGTGTGATATTATTATTCACATTTTTCTATTTTCCTTCCTGTCTCAAAAACCATGTCAACAACAAATTCAGTCGGCTGAAGGCTAAATATTCACCTGACAACTGGGTTCAGCATATTACAAGATGCCACAACTAAAATTAATTATTTTGACCAATTAAACAGGCATACACACTTTTTCAATAAACCGACTGCAGACATTATTCAAAATATTCACATATTACATATTTGGACATCAAAGAACCAGATTTGTGATTGGATAAATAAGTTGACGATGCAGCTTTAAAACCGGGCACACTGAAACAACATTTTGACATCACAACCCCCCATAGCGATGGCCCCTGTGGGAAACTCGGTAGAGCCATTATACGTGATGGGTAATTGAAAGATATGTGTGGCTTGGCAGTAACCTTACATACATCACATTGTGTCACTGTCACGTGTCACTGTCACATACTTTGTCACCAGCTCGGTGACACGTGCACATCTGACACCTGAGCCTTACTTTTTTACGTTTAGTCAGTCCTTGTAGAATGTATCCATCAGGGTTGGAGTCAAGTACTTGTACTTAAGTGCATTTTTTAGTACTTGTACTTGGACATGTCGTTGGGTTTTTGAAATGACAATTATTTGTATTTGTGCTTGGTCAATTGTACCTGCCAAAATACCAGATATGTTTCAAGTACATTTCAAGTTTGTAACCTGAGCATGTCGACTACTAAATATCACTTCCCTACTGATTGACACTGAATGTGCATTCTGATATTTACAATTATTTAATAAATTTAATATTACATATTTTCAAAGTTAACAATTGGCAAATGAATATTATCATTGCTCATTAGAACTAAAATGGATTGGAGTTGCTGAATTAAGAAATGTACACTAACATTCTGCTAAATAATGAACACTATGTAATGTATAACTGTATAAAAAGTATCATACATTATCAGATATGTTTCTGTTCAATATAAAAATAATAATATTTATTTTTATAAAGTGCAATATCCAATAAAATGCATAAAGCACTGTACACAATCTAAATTATATGAGAAATGTTAAATATAGCATTCCTTCCCTTCTATCCACACTACGCAAATAAAATATAAAAATAGGAGACTCCGTGGGTAATTGGTAACATGGCCAAGATGTAACTAGAGTAATTTATGAAAGACATCCAGCAGATGTCACGTAACACAACCACACAAAGAGTGGCCAAACATAACCATTGTTTTTGCTGCCATCTGTTGGATAGTCTTCACAGCAATAGGGCCTGTCATAAAAACACACCATTCCAATGTTCCCCGATCTCCACTACATTACAGATACACACACACACACACACACACACACACACACACACACACACACACACACACACACACACACACACACACACACACACACACACCGTTACCCGATCTCCCCTACATTACACATGCACACACATACACCCTTACATTACCCGATCTCCCCTGCATTACACATGCACACACACCGTTACGATACCCGATCTCCCCTACATTACACATGCACACACACTGTTACAAAGTTACCCGATCTCCCCTGCATTACATATGCAGATACACCGTTACAACATTACCCGATCTCCCCTACATTACACATGCACACACACCGTTACGTTACCCGATCTCCCCTGCATTACACATGCACACACACTGTTACAACATTACCCGATCTCCCCTACATTACACATGCACACACACCGTTACGTTACCCGATCTCCCCTGCATTACACATGCACACACACTGTTACAACATTACCCGATCTCCCCTACATTACACATGCACACACACCGTTACGTTACCCGATCTCCCCTACATTACACATGCACACACACTGTTACAACGTTACCCGATCTCCCCTACATTACACATGCACACAAACTGTTACAACGTTACCCGATCTCCCCTACATTACACATGCACACAAACTGTTACAACGTTACCCGATCTCCCCTACATTACACATGCACACAAACTGTTACAACGTTACCCGATCTCCCCTACATTACATCTTGTTATGCTGCAAGATCAGCATTTCCCAGGTGATTACTCGACAGAGTCGGAAAGGAAACAATTCCAGTGTAAGTAAAGCTAACCCTTCGATCGTTCCCTCCGCGTTTTCCCACTTCCTCTCGGCAGCAACCCCGAGAGAGGGTCCGCTGGGCTGAGAGTGGTCACGGTCTGCCGTTTCCTCTTCTGAACTGCCTCCCTGCAATCATAAACATATGGCTGTTCCAGCAAATGTTCTCACCCATTGGCAAAATATCCATTTTAGTAGACCTTTATTTGTACAATATGAAATACATGTGTACATAACACACAGACATAACATGTTGTACGGAATTCCCTTACATAATAGAGATTTATTTTTATTTTTGGAGGAATTCAGCCATATTTGCTTTAATATTATGGATTTGCTAGCAACACACCACTCATTTAAGGTGGCGCCAACTAAAGAACTGATCACAACTGAAATCTCTCGGATAGGATAAAGGCCCTCGAGAAAAGCAAAGCATTATACCAAAAACATATAAGAACATAACTTTGGTCGATTAGAGGTCAGTTTGTCCAAGGAAGCCGTAAACATCGTAGGCCTAAGAGGCGAGTGGACCTCGATATTTCTGTGGAGATACACTTATAATGCTCCAAAGTTAGAGTATTAATACAAGATTTAACAAGATTGACGTCCAGAGCTATAAGCTCCAGACAGCATGCAGACAAGGAGGCCTTTGGCTTATCAAGAGTCAATACATACATATATATATATATACATGTCTGAAATAAAAATGAGCAATTACTGTTGTGATATCACTTAAAACACTTTTGTGAAATCTGTGATATACTTGATATGTGAATGGAATCTGCTCCAAATGATGTGGAAATGGCCAGTTGCAGGAACTCATGATGATAATTTGTCAAAGCAGAAGTAATCAAAATGGACAATCTGATATGGGCACATCAGGAACTTAATATCCTGGCAGCTACACTTCCATTCATCTCTGCCAAACACCATAGGACTATCTTCGTGACAACAAGAGTTTTTCACAAGCACAGCCACCTGTGTTGACTTCATAGTCTGTGGTTGACTTGTTTTTAGCTTTACAATGAAACTGAAACATGCCTAGTGAGCTCAAAATGTAAACTATACATGGTGGTCTATAAACAAGAAGTATTGATAATGAAATTGCATTATACTAGTGGACATACCTTCGTAATAATAAAGAACGATTTGGATTTTTGGTCGATTTTCTTGTTATACATACATCTCAACATGGTTTTTTTTAAAGCGAGGTCTGCATAACAAATAGGTTGTTTTTTGGAAGACATCACTAAGTGGGTAGATGAGGGATCACCAGTAGATATCATCTACCTGTACTTAGATTTTCAAAAAGCTTTCGACAAAGTACCACATCAAAAATTACTGCTTAAACTAAAGGCCCATGGCATAGGAAATGGTATAATAAACTGGATAGAACAATGGCTGATTGACAGAAGACAACGTGTAGTAGTTGATGGGGAGGCTTCAAACTGGAAATCGGTATTGAGTGGGGTACCACAGGGATCAGTACTAGGACCTATATTATTCTTAATATATATCAACGATTTGGATGATGAAATAACAAGCAAGGTGTTGAAATTTGCGGATGATACAAAAGTGTTTAGAAGGATTAAAAGTGATGTAAAGAAATGTAAATGCCTTCACACAGGACATGGGAATGAAGAGGTAGAATATACAATGGGGGGTACTGTACTAAGTACTACTGTAAAAGAAAAGAACTTATGGTTAACCATTAGTGCTGATATGAAGGTTTCAGAGCAGTGCGGAATCGCAGAGTCAAAGGGAAATCAAATCCTTGGATTAATTAGGCGAAATATAGCGTATAAGGAAAAAGAACTAATAATACTGCTGTACAAAACAAGAGTGAGGCCTCATTTAGAATATTGTATACAAGCGTGGAGGCCATATCGCAAGGACATAGATATGCTAGAAAGAGTACAGAGGAGAGTGACTAAAATTATATCAAAACTGAGGGATCTTAGTTATGAAATTCATCTAAAGAATGTGGTTTAACAACACTAGAGACCAAGAGATTGAGAGGAGATCAGATAGAAGTGTTTAAAATAATAGGTTATGAAAATATTGATAGAAATATTTTTTTCTCAGTTAAGGAAGATAGGACTAGAGGACATGAAGTTACATTAGCAAAGGAGCAGTGTAGATTAGATATAAGACATTTCTCATTTTCACAAAGGATTGTAAATGAATGGAACAGATTATCTGCTGGTTGTGTCGGTGCTAGTAGCATGAATGTTTAAAAATAAAGTTGACACATACCTCAGAAGGGCGGGATACACATAGATAAAAGGGTTGGACTCTCAATAAGCCAAGGGGCTTCCTTGTCCACCTGCCACCTAGAGTTAATTCTCTGGGTGGCAATCTTGTTAAATCTGGTTAAACAACAACCTAAGGCCTGCTGTTTGATGAACAATGAAGAACAACCTAAGGCCTATTGTTCGATGAACAATTAAAAACAACACCATATTAGGCCTGCCGTTTGCATCTACAATAAAGAACAACAATCGTGTAAGCTCAAGGGAAAGATGTCCTGCTCATGTGTGACAACAGCATGTATCTGTATGGCCTTGAGAATATAGCAATGACAGACAAACAACAGGAAAGGTTACAGTTTGCGAAAAGAACTGGGTGAGATGAATTGCAGGAGTGAAGAGAATCGACATGCGAACAATGGAGCAGCTGAGAGGAGGGGGGTGCATAAGTAGAAGCTGTTGAGTGTAGTGATTAGTCTTGTAAATGTGCTGCCCTCTTGGGGATTAGTTTAGAGAACTGCAAGATGATGCAACCACCAATAATGTAGCTGGCCCTGGCCATGTGCTTTGGTGTTATTTGGCGTTAATAAACAATATGTGATGAAACTAGAAATCGTACAGTGAGGAGTCAACTAAAATGGGCTGGACAGGTAGAGAGAACCGGCGTAGAATGGTTGGAAAAGAAAGCAGATGTCCGGAGAGTGGAGGTGAAAAGAAGGCAAGGAAGACCTAGACTGCGATGGTGGACTGTGTAGAGAGACTTGGAGGGATTGGGAGAGGAGAGCAAAGGCTAGAGCGGAGTGGAGACAATTGGTCGAGACAGTAGCACAAAAACAGTGAGTGGGGAAGAAACAAAAAAATAGAAGTCAAGGATCAGTGTCAAAAGACCAGCCTCACCCCAACATACAGGGACACGAGAGGACAACAAGAGCAACATGCAATACTTACCATGATGGACCTTCTTTAGGCATTGTGTGTTTCAGTCCAGCTGAACTCACGAGGTCCTCACCATCATTGGACCTCAGGTAGACTACCACGCCAGACTGAAACAAGACACAACAAAATCTACACACTGAAGTTACGGGAACCTAGACTCCCCATAGCTGTAACAGAGGCTGCAAGATAGGGCAAGAAAGATATAACAGTCAAACACACCAGAATGCAACAGCAGAATCACGGAGCTCGAACTGAAATTAATGTGGTGTTTTATCATTTAATACCTGTTCTGCGTCTATATTTTATTTTAAAAAGCGAGAGTCTAATCAAGTGTATCACATGTATTAAACAAAATCTTACTAATAAAATTATTGAACTGTGATGTGGACACCTTTTTGAAAAAGTTGACCAATTTTAAATGAGCCAGCCGACTTGCTTGTGCTAATATGCACGGAACTATTAGTTGCCCAGCATTGAATCTAGGGGGTAGCAGGCTCCTTGGCTAAATGTGACACCTGAATAACATTTCACTACATATGAAGCAATAGATAAAAACTACTGAAAAGTTGTGGCAATTGGTTGTAGATGAGTATGGTTGTGCGCCATTAAAACCGGTGCTAAAAGTCAGCCCTGAAGGTAATTACACCTGTGTTCAAAGTTACGATTTGTTTTTTTTATTAAAACTGAATCGTAACTTTACGCACAAGGTGTAATTGCCTTCAGAACTGACTGATACCACGTTGACTTTTGTGGTGAAAATCTAGGCTTTAACAAAAGACACACCAAGATGCTGCCCATCAATCATTGCCCAAACATGCCCGATTGTGTCTTTGTACATACAGGATCTTTTCATCACTGACAAATGTGGCACTGGCAAACTTGCAAGTAGAAATGTGCATTGTAAAAGTGCCATACTCTGCACGCGTTCCCGTTTCCCTGTTCTTTATTGATTTTTCAGGATGCAACAATTCCTATAAATGGAACATGGTCTCAAAATCACTCATACTTTATTGGTATACCCTAAATGCAGAAGGGAAATAGTGACCTATCCTCGATCTGCCACTGTTGCCTCTGTGGAGCATGGTTCTATACTATTAATATCTAACTACAGAGGACTGACATGTCTAGATATGATGCCAAGACATATAATCTATCTCAAGGCCTTTCTGTGTGGGTTTTGTCATTACCTTTGTGGTTGACTGAGCAGGGATACAATTAATTGTAAGACTCATATAAGTCTGCAGATGCTATCTCAGATCCTTTTGTGTGGAAGCTTAAAATCAGTGTCAAGTAAATGTCAGAATAGAGAATCTTATCAACACCTGTTCGGTTACTTATCTCGTGTCAATCATTTTCTGCTAAGTAAACACATCAAAAAATGCTTGTACAACTGGGTCTGTGTCACAACATAGTGAAAAGCCAGGTGTGGACTGTCAATGGACACCATGAACAATTGACAAATTTTCTGAAACAAACTGAATAAAAACAGATCACTAAAGGAAAGATTTTGATTTGGAGGGTGCAGTATTGTATGCTGATGGGACATTAACTAATATTTAATAACTTCTGTTGTACCAAAATCCCTGGAAACCAAGCTCAGAGACACATCAAGACAAACGGGTTGGTCAATCTCAAAAATAATATGCAGTAGTAAAGTTGTCAACAGCCACAGAGAGCTCCAATTGATACTAGTAACTGCATTTTGCAAAATCATGCCATTTTGAATGATTAAAAAATTTACTGTTTGTAACTTAATCATGTGACTCGCTCAAATTCATGTAACCAGAGGCACATGAGTATGTAGTTCATGTATGTGCCACCAGAGTCACACCAAGCACCATTGGTCGGTAGACACATGCCAGCTTGTTGGGTCATATGTACAGACTGCAGTCAGAGGAAATTTTCTACTGACTAGTTGACGGTCAATTCTGCATTAATCGATAGATGCACTCAGTGATAGTATGACAAAAATGACTGATTGTACGTTCTCGCAGAAAGGAACCTGATATCACAACTTTGATTAATTTATTACAGTGTCACTGTCATAAATATACAGGTTGTTCGTAATATATATATATATATAAATCATCTACGGTGATTTATTAATAATATTTGAGATGATCCCTCATAAAGGACTTATATAAGAGCTGTCCAAAAATTGAATTAGTGCATCGTGCATAGATTTCTAAGATCTGAGGTATTTCGGTATGGAAGGACACAGCAGTATTGAAGGTCAGTGCAGAATCTTGTAGCACAATGGATGCAATATATAGCATCAATCAATACCTGTCAATAAAATACTAATGAACCGGTGGATGTCTGGAAGAAGTCAATAAAACACACAGTAAGACCATCAACGTCTGGTGAAATACTGGATAAACTGCGAGATTTCATGTTAAATAAAACAAATTTGTCTGTTCTGTTACCCGAAATCAGCCAGATAATTAGTGGTAATTATTAGCAGGAAGTTACTGAATTAGTTGTACCCAGATCCTATTTATGGTTAGGAATTTAGGTGTGGGAGCTATCCAACTTCAAAGATACTTGTTGGTAGTGATGCCTAAGTCTACAATAAGTGCCAATTGCCATTGTTTATAAGTGGAATGTTTTATTTACATTTTAAACATTTCATGAATGCAACATTCAAATTGCAAACACAATTTCAAGATAA
This sequence comes from Escarpia spicata, assembly GCA_963995525.1. Classification (NCBI taxonomy): domain Eukaryota; kingdom Metazoa; phylum Annelida; class Polychaeta; order Sabellida; family Siboglinidae; genus Escarpia; species Escarpia spicata. The sequence continues at coordinate 14,598,535 of OZ023215.1, read as the reverse complement.
TTAAATGCAATTTCGCAGGCAGTATACCGTCAACACATTTATTCTAGTCCTAAGAATACACTTTATACTAAAAATGATAACCAGACAGCCTTGGTTTAAAGGTACAGAGATAACAGTTATACCAAAATGACGTTATATAAAAACAACTATATATACTATATTTTCCGACATCTTGCCCCCCAGAAACTAGCGATACTTCCTCTCCCACATTCCTTGATACCCTGAAGAATGTCAGTGGCTGTGAAAAGAGGAAATCAATACTGCAATTCGTGACAGAAAAATTATGATTCCAGGAACTCAAACGACGTAAGTAAGCAGGTAAGACAACAGGTGAGGTGTCATGGTAACCAGACTAGAGAATACAAGGTGATGGTTTGCCATATACACCATCTCGCAGACAACAGAGGTGAAGACTTCTTCAAGCATTGTCGTACACACATGTGCAAACACACAGTGCATGCAGACACGCTCACATGCGTGTTAATTTCCACTGAGGAAGTGTCATCTTTCAAATTACCGTTGTTCGTTGTCAATGTCTCTTCGGCAATATCTTCCCGACACGATATGCTGCACAATGGAAAATCAATAGTATGTTGTCGGTGATGCGTCGCTAACTAATGGTTATCGCATGTGGCTCATTATCTGTCACACTTACCACGCTGGGCGAACTGCCCAGTCAATCGTATAAACGGGTCTTTCCCAGCGCACAGAGATCGCACTTAATGGGGAGTGAATGCATAATAAAAAATTGCTCCTGGTGGTGGCCTGTCAGCTTCCATATCAGTACGATTCTTCTTAGGTGCGTGGAAGGAATGCATGACTACATAACTGACGTGCTTTGAAACACAGATGCAAATATGTCCATTCTGAATAACAACTGAGAAGTTCACGTGTTCAGGTGACTCTCTTTTATATGGAAATGTTTGTGAGTTTCTAGTCAAATCTCCAACACGTGTGTGAGTATGTCATTCCAGCTGTTCTTTTCGCTTTCAGAATGAAGACTGGATTCGGAAGAATACCAAGTGCCTGCATAAAGTGATACTGAACACATTTCAAAGAGATTTGTACATGTGGTGTTTGTTTTTAGAAATCCATATAGTTCTTTATACTGCCCAAAGCACTTTATATTTCAGTTACTGGCAGATTTGTTTGTTCGAACAACATCTCGACATCTTGGGGAAGCATTCAGCCATGCTGATGTTACTGCACAAAAACTTCATTATTATATATATATCCACTAGTGTCTTTAGCCAGGTATTCCTTCATGTAGCTCAGTTTGTTATATATTTAGTCTAATGACGAGATGCATTGTGTGGGCCAGGTTGCACGGTAAGGAACAAGATACATATATCCTCCCACCTGGAGATTTCCCCCTGCCAAACATAACCACCCTAACAATATCCCTCAAGGGGGAAGTCAACCACAGTTCCCTCCAGGCTTCTGGAGAGTACATTCCAACACACACTCAGAATATTGATTTCCTGCAATTGAAACCTTTTAGCTAGATGGATAGCCTGTACTTAGTAGACCTATACTTCACAGTTACCTGTAGTTTGCTCTTATGAGTAACTTGTGTAATGGAAACACTCAGGAAAGGGTGTAATTAAGAGCCGACACCTTTAATGTGGACATGGAGTTGGGTTGTATAATGACATGCACATAAGAAAGGCTTGATTAAGGGGACATAATATATATTAGGGAGCAAATCAACACAGACTTTCTTAAAATATGTGGGTGTGTGCATGCGTGTGTGCATGCGTGTGTGTGTGCGTGTATGTGTGCATGTGTGTGTGCGTGTGTGCATGTGTAATTAGGAACAGGACATATTTAAAACTAACGCATGAGAAAAAAGGAGTGGGTGGATGGGTGGGTGGGTTTGCCTGCATGTGTGTGATTGGAAACATAGCATATTTAGAAGTAGCACACATGGGAACAAATCACAGAGAAGAGAGGACGTTTTCTAAGTAAATGCAACAATGTTTGACAAGAATGCGCCATCAAACACAGGATAAATATTATTTATTCAAAAATAATGTTTATTGCGTCAAATGTACTTTGAGTAGATGCAAGCTGCTAACACAGCAAAATCGATATCGAATGCTTCCCGCTAGTTATGCATGAAAGACAATGTACTCGTGTGGGGACATTTCATGTACATTTATGTAATACAATCCCAACAGACACATAGAGCATTATGAACAATTAAGACATTGTTTGAAGGGCAATGCTCATAATTCTGAAATGCTGTCATTTGCTACCAAAAAACTGGCTGGCCTTGGGGCAAAAGTACAGAAACATCCGGAAACTTCCAGATTGGTCTTGAACTCTGTCAAAGGCACTTTTCAGGTTTAAAAACAACTGCAGATACTTAAAATAATTACTTACCTAAGTTCTTCTTCACTTCACTATTTCCACTGTAATAAGTATGATCAATTAATAAAAACAAACAGTTCCACTGACCTTAAACTGGGAACTCACTCATGAATGCACACTCAGAAAAAGAAGAGACATTGGGGGTACACAAGTAGCAGCAGGGACAACGAGAGTCACATTTCACAACAATAGCACCCTATGTGGGATTCCATAGAAAAACATATCCAGTAGATTGGGACAACTGCAGCCAGGCTCACAACTTGACTGTGTCACCATCTATGGTAATTAGCATGCGTTGTAAATGTGTCTCCTTTCACATGCTGAGGTTTACTGGCCTCGGTGTATGTTCATTTGCTTCCCTGGACCATTAGCCTCTGAATTACCACTCGGAAAACACAATGACAGTTAGTAAGAGCTGTATACTTACGGATCTTTAAAAGCTCAGTTTATCTTGAAGGTATTTCTCCTACCTGAGATAATTAAATGATGAACCACTGTCCCGCAGAGGGTGCCACACTAATGGCGATATTTTATGCCCTAATTTTGTTGGCCCATGGATGGGTATAAGTTAACTGGTTATAACTGGCTTACACCCGTTCACATTAAACATTTTTGATCTTAGCCAGATTTTTACACCAAATATACCATGCCTGCCCGGTCCAAACTCTAAGCGCTGGCGTTCCAGACGGCTGTGCTGACCACTACACTACTATGTTCTATTTCTTGTTGCCATCTTCCTCTGACAGTTATAAAAGTGATAACTTAAGCATTACATGTAGGCCAGTAAAGTCTGGTGAATAGGACAAAACCAACAACAGTATAATTAGGAAACCGCTATGATCTATATAGGGAAGAAAGCAGAGTATTCGTGTAATCCCTCAATCACCTTCTCCTTCTCGTGGGACTACATCAGCGCCATCTTCCCTGTCCCATCAAACAAGGCACAGATGACCTGGTCTGATAAAGCACTGCCCAAACATTACTGGAAACTATCAAGAACAACAGAAAATGGTCATGTTCTATCAAGCAACAGTGTTCGTTGGCTGAGCCGTGGAGTGGTACTATTAAGATATATGTGACCTTGGTGAGTTTTCTCCACAGAATTGGCTGGCCAGTCAGTCAGCTGCAAGATATATATATATATATTATATATATATAAGTTTAAGTTCAGCTTTGCGTTCAGACAGTCATTGTTGGACATTTGAACATGCTGAATATGGGAAAACAAAAGATTAGCAAAGTATACAAAGCAGCGGAGGTTCCAACAAAAAACTTGTCGCCCTTGAAAATTCATGCCAAGAATGAGAATCTTTTATATTTCAAGTTTACTGCAACAAAGACAATGTCCTGGACAGCCTTACTGACAGACTGCCTTTTATTCAGTGATCGATTCGTAGACCGGGCGCTTTCTCACAGCAGGTATATTTATTGATCAGCCTGATGTCTTCAAAGTTAAGCATACGAGACAAAACAAGTTACCCAACGAGTTACTTATGCTAAGACCAGTACTGACAGTTGTGTTTATGCCACTACCAATGCAGTAAACCTCATCTGACCCCTGACAAGGTTTGTAATATTCCACAGTAAAGCACGACCTTCAGTAATCCAGTGTGCCAGACTGCATGCTCATGTTACACGACCTCGAAGCAGCTTCCATGATGATGAAAGGTTCTTGATGTGATGGATGATGTGTGAGAGACTAAACAGTGGTCATTAATGTACAATAACAATTCAAAAATCTCAAGGCTCTGATTCTGACAATCTGCAAAGTAAAATAATAGTCTCAAAGCCTTTATTGGCCATTACAAGATAATTTAAAATCAAGGTGATTTCCATGAAAATGGCTTCTGTTTTCACATCTTGGCAAGCCTGATATAAACACCTATATAAAGGTGGATATGTCTGTATTTAAAATGGAATCGTTGGCTTTTTATAGTGCTATTCCAGTGCCAATTAGATCTCCATAAGACACAATTGTTCAAGTGAAAAGTTATAATCCTCACCCTATTTCAATAGCAGGGAACGGTCTAAAACTCTGGCTTCTTGGAATGTGATTCTGAACATGGTAATTACCTCTCAAGAAACATCTTAGTGAGCCTGTTGAAATATATTCCGAAAGAATCCAGAAAGGTTCTTGCGAAGTAATTACCATATCAAACACGTCTTAAATAACTTTTATTGTATCTTACACAGTTACACAGAACATTCTTTTCCCATCAAACTTCAAACTATCACAAAATTTCATAAAATACATGCTTGTTGGTAATAAAACTTGTAACCAATATGGTTTCATCTCACTATTAAACATCCTGTTATAGCACAAATTCAGATATAAGACGATGGCTGCATTCATTTCTGCCATGGGGAAATGGGCCTGTGATTGTCTGCCATCACACAATCTATTTCAATACCACTGGTATACTTTCCTTGCGTGACATATTACTCATGCCGTACTACTTTTTTTAATTTTGATGGTTCCCTCTAATAAATCACTGTAATCTGAATTTATGGCATAACTACAGGGTGCATACTTCATTTTTCATGACATAGTATTAAGTACTCATGTCAAACTACTTTCGGTAGCCTTGATGGATCTCACCAATAAATCCATGAAAACTTAATAACGTTGGTTTTAATATGGAACAAGCTGTAGCAGCAAGCTTGTTTTGCACATTATCAATGCAGCAGTGAATAAATAACAACGGTGATTTACACATTATTACTATATTAGAATTATCAACATTTCCATAGGCCATATATCCAAGGCCATCCCATTTATATATATATATATATATAAAACATACACGGAATGATACAAAATGTTAAAGAAAATACATCTATATACTGGTAAATACATTAGATTAAGATTAATGATAAATTTATATAATAAGTACATTCTGTAACTAAAATGCATGATGTTGTTTCTATAATATTAAAACAAATAAAAACAGCTATAATTTAATTACAGTAAAATTAATTTTAAAATTGTAGCTAAATAGATCAAATATAATTCTTCTTCTTCCCCTTGCTCCCTTGCTCCCTTGCGGTGTGAGGTCCACGTCACTTGGTAGCTTCTTCTACTTTTCTTATCAGATCTTTCCACCTCTCTCTCTCATCCACAATGGCCGTCCATTCATGGGTGTTCACGCCAGCCCTCCCCAGCTCTCGTTTTATGCTGTTGTTCCATCTCAGCCATGGTCTTCCTCTCCTTCGTCTGCCACCCTCTTCTATTTTCCACGCTCTTTTCGCCATCTCATTCTGTTACCGGCTACTTTCCTCTTTAGGTGTTTTTTCATTCCAATCTCCTCTCTCAATTCCTTCTATCCTCTCGTGTTACTCTACATATTCTTCTGACCCAGTTGTTTTCTGCCACCTGTAGTTTCTCCTCCTGTCTCTGTCAGTGGCAGTGTTCCCAACCCATATATACAGGCTGGTACAACGCAGGCTTCCAACACTTTTCCTTCCAGTTGTTTCTTCAGTTTTCTGTCCCACATGATGCCTTCTACCATCTTCCATGCTGCTGCTCCTGCTTGCACCCTCCTCTGTATTTCTTTACTACTCCTTCCATCCTCACACACTGTACCGCCCAGGTATTCAAAGCTGTTCACTTGTTTAATGGTCTTTCCGTCAACAACCACATGCAGATCTACCTCCTGTTCACCTATCCACATTACTTCTGTCTTCTCCAGATTCATTCGGAGGCCGTGTTTTCTGAAGGTGTCACTCCATTCTTGCAATGCTTTCTGTAGTTCCTCTTTGTTATCAGCCGCCACTGCTAGGTCATCTGCATACAGTATCTTCTTAAGTTCTTCCTGCTCCGATATATTTCCACTGATCAGGTTCATCACCATAATGAAAAGCAGGGGACTCAAGGCACTTCCCTGTCTGAGTCCTACTTCCACTCCAAATTGTTCCGATGTTTCTCCTTCAACTCTCACTACCACTGTTGTCTCCTTGATTTAACTTTTGTATACTGTTGTAACTTATCTAACTTATTTAACATATTTAACTTATTTATTTATTTAACCGATATAACTTTCATTACTATTTTTTTATTTAAATTTTTTTTATATTGCATGTACATTTGTTTTATTTGTTTTAATATGCTGCTCTACACTCCAAATGAATTTCCCTCCCAAGGGACAATACAGTATTGTGATTGTGATTGATTGTACATTTCCTCCACCATTCTGACTTCTGCTTCTCCAACCTCCATCCATCTCATCACTGCAAATGCGAGTTCTCTTGGCACAGTGTCAAATGCCTTTTCCAGATCTACAAAACCAAATGCTACATCCTTCTTAAATTCTCTCTTCTTCTTGATAATTTGTCTGATGGCAAACAATCCATCATCTGTTCCTCTCCCTTTCCAAAATCCCAGCTGATTCTCTCCGATTTTGCTCTCCACTATAAGCCTCACATTAACATCCAACAATTTCAGGGCTTGGTTCAGTAATGTGATGCCTTTGTATAAAATATAATACATAAAAAAGGTTCATAAAAAAGTATCCTAATGTAGTGTGAGTTCATTCCTCAGTCGATGAACGTCAGCTTAAATAAAAGAGTTTTAAGGAGTCTAACTTAGTGAGTCTATCTGTCATTTGTTCTGGCAGATATCATACATAAGAATCAGACATTCACACCTTTTTTGTGGAAAGGTTGACTCCAAAGACATACCAACCGATCTCTACTTTATTAAAATTTCCAACACTCGTGTCACCTTCAATGCAATAACTGTCACTTTTAACAGATGAAATATTATTCACAATCAGGCGACAACAGTGAGTCTAATGTACGTCTAGTCAGCAGCAAGATTATGCAATTCCAAGTGAGTGTCATCGTATGACAATAAATGACACTTCATTGAAATAAACGTAGCATCAACAGATATTAAATGCAACTCAGAAGACACCATCAACATTAAACTAAAATGGCAATGAAGTATTGTATGCATTCTTCCATAAATATCATGTCTTTACATGATGCCAAAACATAAACTCTACCTGGTACTTGAACATTATAATTGGTACATGCAAAATGAGAACTACATTTTATGAGTTTGGTTCAGGTAGCAAAAGTCTTTATGACATGGTGCCGAATTGAATACTAATCTACGCTAAACACATGTTCTAGGAAGATCAGGTATTTTCAGATTTTTGTGATAAAAACTAGCAAAAATATCTTACAGTGATTTACTTGCTGGCACAATCAATCAACGTATACATGTCTAACTTTTTCCAATGTGAAGTTTTTCTATGCCCTCCTCTATGTTCAAGGGCGTGTCAAACAAATAAATAAATGGCTTGCCATTAGAGCCTTTCATCGGTATAGTAAATATAATAAAAGTTTGTTTTTATTGACAATTGGAGGGCAATGACCATTGGGAGAATGGCTTCAGCTGGTCATTGACCTCAACGTGTCAAGTGACATGGTATCACATGACTTGGTATCAATGATCATTCCTGTAAACAGATTACACACAAAATGAACACAAATATTGTGATAACCTGAATAGATTCACTTTTGTGTGATTATGATAAGCTGACTTTGTTTGTTGAGGCCCATCGCTGAGTATAAAGCACTCTTACAACTGTAGACAGCAGGGACTAATGCAGGATCATATTTTTGCCCGGCATGACAGTACCATGCATTACGTGCCCGGAAATGTTACCACACAATTCTTATCCGCTGCCGGTTGATATATATATATATATGTATATACATACACATACATATATTGACCACATTAATAACAACATTGCGTCACCAGTAGAATAACGTTTATTGAACAAATCAATGTGTCGGCAATAAGGGCCTGCGACAGGACAAACAAAATCAGCCACATAAGAAACAGCCAAGCAGCTTTGAGTGAAAAAAATTCAATTGTGGATTGGCCACATGCTAACAACACCAACCGCGACGACACAGGCAGAGATGACGATGCCGAACATGGTGACACGGACAGAGATGATGAACACGACAACATGGACATAGATGATGACGCCGAACGCAATGACACGGGCAGAGATGACGACGAATGCAACGACATGGGCAGAGATATCACCGACGACACTGGCGCAGTCTCCGTTTGGGCTACACCTTTGTCTTCCCAGTTAATGATGGCAGTCAATGTAATTTTCGTTGGTTTGGATTCGAAAAAACGCATAATGTCATTTCGACATTTCTTTGACAGCGGCAGCATGGCGAAGACAAAAATGCTACATTACTGTTTCAATTGATAGTGTCACGTGCCTTCAATTAACCGGACCCTCTAGGGAAATAACGAAGCACGTGCGTTCAGTATATTGCGCGCCAAAAACCTGAACGTTCGCGATTACTTGTATTTGCATATGGAGAATAACGGGCCAGCACGTGAATGCTAAATAAGGAAATTATCCATAAACTCTGCTAAAATTACGCCATCGTAGTTTGCCCGAATCGAATGTTACAAAACAGTTGTAGCAGGCGAAGTTAATGCAACGTTAACAAGGTGTAAAATACAGTCAGTAATTTGTTTATTGGCAATCCAAACGCCTGAAACTTTCCCATAACAGTGCCAACACAAGTCTTTGTAGTGCCACGTTTTGACTAACAGCAGTAATTAACAGTCTATCTAGTTGCATTTAAACAGTATCCATTTGAATATTGCGACAAACTACACACACGCCACGGGTACGTGCGTAGAGTATTTCCAGGAACTGCCCTGTGAAGGCTGTGCCAATGTCAGAGAAAGGCTCGGTGTGTGCAGTGCCTGTCACACAGCCCGTGGTATATAAAGGGCTAGTTCTGGTCATTACATAGTTGACAGGTCAAAATTCTTACCCGCTCCCAGCCGACTCAGCCCGTCCAAATGACGAGGTGACGGGTCTCTGCATTAGTCTATAGTAGACAGCAGTTGAACTTGTATTACTCGAAGTAGGAAAATGCTCTAAACCAACAAAGATGATCCATGGACTGATGTGTTATTAGTGACCAAGCTTTGAACTGGGGGGGTTTGAATTGACTAAATTAAATCATCAGATGTGTGAAATAAGTATTAAGTCGTACTTTTGCGACATGCATTCTGACGTAATCAGATGCAGCAGCAAACCTGCCCTACTAACTCATCGACTCATTCACTTACACCTGCATGCAATGTTCAAAAGTGGTGCCTGATATAAATATTTATCAACATTTATGATGCGGGGGGGGGGGGGGGGACAGTTAGAGGATTTTATGGACTACCTGAATATTGCATTATATCATGTTACATCACTCATTTATCACTGGGCACATAATGTCAGAATGTACTTTGATCTATGTGTGTGTCAATCAGTTGCACAAACCTAGCATGAATGTGGACAAAGACGTATTATTTCAGTAAATACATAAAAATACCGATGAGTGTTAATTGCATTTGTCCCAAGCAAATATACATAATTAAATTATTAAGATAACCGCCCGCCACCCATCATGCTGATCGGCTCTAGTATCCACAATAACATCAATATGCATTAATACATGTTCTGCACGATAGGTGGCACCACAGTACCATACATATCAACTCTTATCACCTGTAAGTCTTAAGGATTTTCTAAGATTTGACGGTCTTATGGGCGTAGGACAAATTCCTTATGGATAGGACATGTTTTCATGTATTTAATTGTTTTATTAATATTATTTTATATGCCTCGTTATCGTCTAACTAAATGATCCTTCCTGAATCGAGAAACAACCATTTGGCCCGATCATTTTAGCGGAGTTCAGTGCACTAATCGAAGTCTCGTGAGATGAGAAGAATATATCCCAGATTGCACTGCAGATACCTTTTGAGCATGCGCGGCAAACCAACTGGCGAAAAGTCATACCGCATGTAAATTTCGAAGATGGAGACTCCAGCAAAGAAGCGAAAACAGAAGCAGTATGCCAGGACGTATCAGTCCAGTTGGAATGGCCTGTTTAAAGGCATCATTAGTGAAAGCAAGTTAGGGAGCAACCACGCATTGTGTACTGTCTGTTGTCGAGATATTAAAGTGGCCGTCTCCGGCGAGTACGATGTGCGCGAGCACATTAAATACAAGACGTACATGCGACAATTGAAATGTTCACAAGTAAACAGGTTTTTGAAGCACAAGTCTACAAACTTTGCCGACTCGACCACAAAACCGGAGGTACTGTTTTTGTTCTTTGTTGCCAAGCACGACCTGCCCGCATTTTTGGCGGACTATTTTACCGACCTTGCCCACCAAATGTTCTCAGATAGTGATATCGCTAAGCGATTCAAGTATAAGAGGACGAAAACAACTGAAAATGTTGAATTTGAAGATCTCCAGCTTCTAGAAGACGATGCTGTCGCCACCACAGTAGACGGCCATCAGCGGCGACTTGATCACATCTGGGGGGACATGATGGCGATTAATACGACAATGGGGGAAGTGTGTTTTTCCCACCCTCGCAACCATTTACACTGCACTACTCAGCCTGCCCCACAGCAACGCCGACTCGGAACGGACATTCTCCGTGCTAAAAAAATACACACAGACTCTCGCCGCAACCTACACCCAGACACAACCACATCAAAAGCATGCATGCTATGAGAATAAGCTCGAGCACCTGTCTGACAAGTGAAGGTCAATGAAGAGAGTTTTGTGAACAGGTGTTGTTGTTAATGCTGGTATATTAGATACCTACAGCTCACTTATGAATGACTTATGGATTCTTGCCCAAAGTCTTACAGGTGTCGATCACTGAAGGTTGGCATGTATGCACTGTACCAATTTATTTTCCACATCAAACCATGAACCATTCATATGTAATGTTGTACTTTTTTTAGACTTTGCAATCTTATGCAACCACTGCTAAGAAGGTGTGAAAATGCGACTTCGCAAACTTATAAGACCAACCCTGAGATGTGAAAAACGTGCCTTCGTAAACATATGTGACCCGCACTCTGAGGAGATGTAAAAAATGGGACTTTGCATACATATGTGACTCGCACCCTGAGGAGATGTAAAAAATGGGACTTTGCAAACATATGTGACCCGCACCCTGAGGAGATATAAAAAATGGGACTTTGCAAACATATGTGACCCGCACCCTGAGGAGATGTAAAAAATGGGACTTTGCAAACATATGTGACTCGCACCCTGAGGAGATGTAAAAAATGGGACTTTGCAAACACATGTGACCCGCACCCTGAGGAGATGTAAAAAATGGGACTTTGGAAACATATGTGACTCGCACCCTGAGGAGATGTAAAAAATGGGACTTTGCATAAATATGTGACTCGCACCCTGAGGAGATGTAAAAAATGGGACTTTGCAAACATATGTGACCCGCACCCTGAGGAGATATAAAAAATGGGACTTTGCAAACATATGTGACCCGCACCCTGAGGAGATGTAAAAAATGGGACTTTGCAAACATGTGACCCGCACCCTGAGGAAATGTAAAAAATGGGACTTTGCATACATATGTGACTCGCACCCTGAGGAGATGTAAAAAATGGGACTGCAAACATATGTGACCCGCACCCTGAGGAGATGTAAAAAATGGGACTTTGCAAACATATGTGACCCGCACCCTGAGGAGATGTAAAAAATGGGACTTTGCAAACATATGTGACCCGCACCCTGAGGAGATGTAAAAAATGGGACTTTGCAAACATGTGACCCGCACCCTGAGGAAATGTAAAAAATGGGACTTTGCAAACATATGTGACTCGCACCCTGAGAAGATGTGAAAAATGGGACTTTTCAAAAACTTATGCCACCAACACTGAGGAGGTGGGAATAAAGGAAATAAACTCACCACATTTGGCAGCAGAAGGTGTAGGGCTTCGCTTACTGCGTCCTCGAGATTAGCAAAGGACACAACTGCACTGAGGCGCAGGATGGCATTCTGCAACAAACAGCATCACTTTGATCATCAGGGTAGATTCTTGGATCAGTGAATTACATGTAAATATACCTTGCAGGGAACATAACTCGGCTCCCGGAACACTTTCATGGCACTTAGCTTAAGGCCACTGCTCAATTAAATTTCTTTGCTCATTTATTACTGTCTGACTCAAACTGAGTTTGATAATGTCACATCAAATATAACCATCAACAACACATGACCTACTGGGACATATTTCCCCATTTTACCCTTTAGATATTTTTTCATGAACACTGTCAACACAGCTTCAGGCAGCTTTTGAAGCCTTTCACATCTGTGAAACATAAAGTGTATATTAATCCTTTAGAACTTGAATGTCTGAAAATGTCCAGACACCTGCTTCCTCTAGCGCCCGAAATCGTCTTTTAGCTTTGACAACGCATGGAGGTGGCGTCATCTTCTGGATATAGGTAACTTGTGTCACTGGATTCCTTGGTGTATCTGCTCTGAATTAGGAATGTAGGGATATTTTGCATATGGCTTTGTACTGAAGTTTTTGAATGAGCGCTGTTTGAAAATATCAACTGACAGAGTTCGTAGATATGTCTTGTATTCTAAACAAACACACCCAGACAGAGTATCGCGTTTCACACATTTAATTTAAAAACTGATTAGTATATTTAGCATTATCTTGTGCAGAATTCAATTTTTATTCAAAGTTTAAGATAAGTGCAACAAGTGATGTCAGAAAACGAAGTACAACAAAGACAAATGCAAAAAGGTAGGTGCACCGATATCTTGGAGATTTTGCGAGTGCTGCAGGGATTCAGAGCGTTTCATAAAAACATGGGAGGTCTAAAAGGTTAACACTCTACTGTGGCTATATATGGCACATTTTGTGGTTGACTGTATGACAAACTTATTGGGTTCATTAACTTGTAAAGAGGGTTTGTTGACCTGGACATGGCAGTTATATCTATTTGGGGCTCAATGACCTTAATAAAACCTTCATTATTCTCTGGAGCAGAAATAAGTACGACTCAAGAGGTTCTACAAAGACTACAGAGGAGAGCAACTATACTTATTCCAGAACCAAGATACCTTAGTTGCAAAAAATGACTAAAAATTGAGGCTTAACAACTCTTGAGATTTTCAACGATAAAGCGATTAAGAGAAGATCAAATAATTATTTGAGATATTGAGGTTTCTCACTTTTTTGCTTCATTAAGAAAGATATAAAAACTTGAGGATATAAAGTTACAATAGTGAAGGAACAGTGTAGATTATAGATATTAGAAAGTATTCGTTCTTAAAAGTGATTATGTTACATTAATGTAACAAATTGTCTACTGTTTGAGTAAGTGTTAGAAGCTTGAATTTAAAATGTTTAAAATACAAAACTGACATAAATATCTCATTTTTATAACATATTTTATCCCCATAAGGCAATGGCTTCTGTGTCCTCTAAATCATCATTATGGGGTTTATGTCTTCGGTGGCAAAAATATGTTCAATAATGTCCTATGAAATATATCTGCCTCTCGTCAATTATACGAATATCTGATTGGCTTCATTGGTCTAGATAAAGCTGTTGGTCCCGGTATGGCTGTAATGGCCCTGTTATGGTTGTTTAGATAGAACCATCTTCCTCTGCAACTGTTGTCATCCAGGCTACAGTTATGTGATCTGTTTTGGAAAAGCACCAGCAACCTCTCCTATCCACTTATTTGTCTCCTCTCATCAAGTTTGTTTCTCTACTTGTGAAACGTTTGCCTGGCAATGATCTGGGATGTTTAAGTATTCCCCAAGAAGCAGGAGTCTGGTTTATGCCATGTTTACTAGGCAGGTAGCATCTCCTTGTCTTCCTGTATGTCACTCCCAATTCCAATTGAACTAGGAAATAACCTTTACTGAAACACTGGATCTCAGAACAGATTTGGTGTTGAGTACATTTGTTCAGGCATAATAAAGTACAAGTGCATTAAGTCAAATACAAGTACATGTATTTCAAAACAAACGTATCAAGTACAATTCTTAAGTAATGTTAATTGTAGATTATAACCAGGCATTCAACGGTGTGCATCACACAGGCAGAATGGTAGAGAAGTATTATTTTGAGTTTTTGACAGTGGTCATGTGACACACCCATAACTTCACTCTGCTGATACAGCTGAAATATACAGAACTGAGTCCAAGGTTCTTGTGACATAATCATGTTTAATATTCATAACCAAGAAACTAGATCACCTATCTATTCAACAAAGTATTATTTTGTATTCTAAACACTCACGTTATGTATTTGTAATGTACAGGTGTACTTGATATTTTGACAAGTACAACTGATCAAGTACGAGAACAAGTACAATATTGTCATTTCAAAAATATAGTCCTAAGAACAGGACACCACACTATATTGCAACTTCATTTACCTTTATTTTGGGTTGGGTATGCTAGACCTTTCTCGGTTAATCAGGAAAGTTCTGCTTCTTCTTGAAAACTGATTTTGCATGTTGTCACCTGTTTCACACTGCTGTTTACTCTTGGAGTATACTGCATGCTTGGGGGCAGGCACATGTTTTGTAAAACGTGGATAAAGAAAGATATTTTAGCCTATTAATTTGTTTACAGAACTGGTCAATCCTACTTCGTCTGTTGCGTGATTTACATCGCAAAATTATGAAATATCATAGGGTATTTCCCCAGCTGTGGTTGTCGTGTGAAGTGTAGAAAAGATTGTTTTTACTCTTGTTTTCTTGTTTTGTGTTTTATGTGGTTAGATCAAGATATGGAAGTTGCACATCCACAATGACTGTTATCATGCTGCGCAGTGATTGAAGGCCTCGACTTAGATTCACATTTAGTCATCTCACTGATGCAATACGGTTAACCGCAAGAAGTGAACTGGACAATTAATGCAGCATGCCATTCATACACAATGACACGTCTCAAGTTAACATTGATTTTCTAAGAAATCTGGCAATATCCCAACCACAGCACAAACAGCTGATTTCTATAATTCATTTTGCTCAGTGAAAATTGCCAAACCAATTTCACTTTGAGAACAAGCCCGACAAATTAAGCCATTAGCAGTACTTACCATTGCATCTTACTCTGTCGACTACACATGACTGGAGACCAGGAATATAACTCGATTGGCCGGGCAAGTTTGCTTGCAGAATGGTGTGTTCTAACTACTGAAAAGTACGGCTCTATTGGTGGCAATACAAAGTTGCTACATGCATGAACATAGATCAAAACACAGCAAGATTTCATATGGTTGCAACTCGGACTGTTGTGGGTATGCACCTACTATAGCCTGACAATGTATAGCGAAAAGAAATCACTCAAAAGAAACTACAGTAAACATATCGATGCAGCTGCAATTGGGTTTTGCCAAAGGGAGTTTTACCCAGGGTGGTAATAAATAAACAGCTAATGAACCTATACTGAAGGTATATTTCTTTATTGGAATTATTTACAAACACGCCACTCCAAAAAGTGACTTCAGAAAATTTGTGGAGAATAGATTGTCTCATATATCTGTAAAAGGCCTTGTTTACTTTGGCAGTAATTCATATAAATGGACACATTACAAGGCAAACTGCATAGCTCTAGAAATTATGTAAATTTTGTTTCAACTATCATACATATCATAGAAAATTAATCTGCAGGATGACAGGTCATAAAATAACCATGAAAATATATTTTAAAAATGAAACGTGTGCATAACAATTTTTGAAAAACTACAACCGCATCAGCAAACTAATATATTACTTTAACCAACAGGTTATTTTTCCTGTGGAATAGCTTTCAATATATTTATAATTCATATGATGTGTGAATGACTTAATTATGGGTCCTGCTGTCTGAACTGATTTCACATCTTGCTGTTCGTGACATCTGCTAATTAACTGCACGGACATTAACCAAACCTATTATAACTAATTAGTTAGTATGAACAGGCAGCGGGGATGTAACATGATTAACCACACGGCATAGCAGTTCTGCGATGAGGTTATTACAATGTTCCTGGTGAATCTATTTATAGCTTGAGGTCAGCTACCAAATGCTACTCACAAGAAACAAGCAGATAATATAATATTATAAATATACATATTGTGCTAGATAATGCAACTATTGCAGCTTAATACAGCTTACGTGCAATAGGATTCAGATGCAACCATAATCTACTGTTATTAAGGCCTGAAACTTGTGCCAGATTAGTTATTCAGAGACATGGTTGGTGTCAAGTACAAGTACTTGTATTTGTACTTAAATAAATTGTTTAGTATTTGTACTTGGATTTTTTAAATGACAATATATTGTTCTCGTACTTGATCAGTTGTACTTGTCAAAATATCAAGTACACCTGTACATTTCAAATACATAATGTATTTAGAATACAAAATAATACTTCCTTGAATAGATAGATGATCTGGATTGGACCTTGGACTCTGTATATTTCAGCTGTATCAGCAGAATGAAGTTATGGGTGTGTCACATGACCACTGTCAAAATACTTCTCTATTCTTTTGCCTGCATGATGCACACCATTGAATGCCTGGTTATATCTACAATTAACATTACTTAAGAATTGTACTTGATATGTTTGTTTTGAAATACATGTACTTGTATTTGACGTAATGCACTTGTACTTTATTATGCCTGAACAAATGTACTCAACACCAAATCTGTTCTGAGATCCAGTGTTTCAGTAAAGGTTATTTCATAGTTCAATTGGAAACAAGGAGTGACATATAGGAAGACAAGGACATGCTATCTGCCTACTAAACATGGCATAAACTAGACTCCTGCTGCTTGGGGAATACTTAAACATCCCAGATCATTGCCAGGCAAACGTTTCATGAGTAGAGAGATAAACTTGATGAGAGGAGACAAATAAGTGGATAGGAGATGTTGCTGGTGCTTTTCCAAAACAGATCACATAACTGTAGCATGGATGACAACAGTTCCAGGGGGGAAGTGGTTCTGAAAGATAAACAGAAGGAAACTATACAGAGGTAGGAGAAGAAAAAAAGATGCAGAATAAGGAGAAGAAGAGGTAGAAACAGGAGAAGGAGATGATAATAATGATGAAAAATATGATGATGGTGGAGGAGGAGAAAAAGAAGACAAAGTGGAGAAGAAGGAGAGGAGGATAATGAGAAGAAGGAGAATGAAAAGGAGTAAGATAAGAAGATGAAGGAGAAGCATGAAAAGAAGAAAAAGAAGGAGAAAGAGATGAAGATGAAGAAAGTGAAAGAGGAAAAGAAAAAGATGAAGGAGAATGAGAAAAAAAGGAAGAAGAAAAAATTAAGGAGAATAATAAGGAGAAGAAAATAAGACAATAACAAAGAAGAAGGCAAGGAGAGAAGCTACTATCAAAGACTCACAGAAGAAGAAAAGGAACCACCAACAAGCAGGAGAGAGATTGTCCGCATTTATGGAAGTCTGTTGCAAGCGACGAAGACGTCAGTGACACCAGAGGTGGGAATGCAGCCCAAAGTCAGACGCACAGACACGGCCACACTTGGGGCAGGCTACTGCAGAAGCAGGGTCTGATCTTCTCTGTTTGCAGGCTTGGCACTTCTGGTCCAGGTCCTGCAGGTGCTTCTCCTCAAAGGCACGGACTCCCTTGTGCACAGCCAGGCACCAGAAGCTGCAGTCTGTTACAAATGACTCCCAGCCAAGGACGTGGATGCCGCCGGTCCTCAGCAATGCCATCAAACAGTCTTTAAAGCATCTGATTGGGCCACCTGTGTTTCTTGTGCCAGATGCCAGATGCCAGCTCAGAGAAGAAGATCATCTATGGCAGCCACGAGTCGTTCATTCGGACCACATGACCAACCAATCGAAGCTGGGTCTTCATGATGAATGCCTCGATGCCGGATGTTTTGGACCAACAGAGTACTTCAAGTGTTGGAGATTCGGTCTTTCCAAGAGATGCCCATGATCTTGCGGAGGCAGCAGAGGTGGAACTGATGGAACACTTTCAGGTATCTCCTCTACAGCGTCCATGTCTCACAGCCGTAAAGCAAGGAGGTCAGGACAACAGCCATGTAGACTGCCAGCTTTGTGGTCAATGTTACGCCATGTTTGTTCCACACGCGTTTCCACATTCTACCAAATGAAGCATCAGCCTTGGCGAGTCAATTAGACACCTCTCTGTCCAGCCTGTAGGTTGAAGTCGGGCAACTCCCAAGGTAAGTATATCTGTTGACACTGTTCAACTCGGTGCCCTTGATTTCAATGGATGACTCGGGGGAGGAGGTCGGGTGCAGATTGAAGCATCCGCAACAGGTGTCCAGACAGAAGCTGTCAGCTCTACATGCTGATAGATAACATTATCTGCAGACAGATGTCCTGCCATAATACAGACAACAATGAGAGGTTTGCCTTGATCACTGCTGTGATATGGCAACAGCCCACAAAGATAACTCTTCCATAAAGCACACGTGTATGTTTTACTGTAGAGCCAGTCTGCATGGAGGTCCCATACAACGTTTATCTTGTGATGAACAATTTATATGACCGAACAACATTTTTATTTCAGCTGAACTAAGCTTATGTTTGTACTTCAATATATATAATACATAAATAATGACCTTGTTTTCAGACACCAAACATAATTCTCCTTCTGTGCTGCATGGTTTCGCCCAGCTGAGAATGTTATTATTTCTACATGTCGCAATACATGCGGCCATTATGGTATAAGACATAGCAGGCAACTACTAGTCTGAACTGGGGATATTGTTGGATAAAGTTCTTATAATAATTTACACGTATGGCAAACTGCTTAAGCACTGTGTTCTTGTAGAAAAAACAAGAAAAACTACCAACTAACAGTCCTCCAGTGTTATCTTATATATGGCCTGTGCGTAATTCTGTTGAAATATTGACAGTATTCTGTCAGTATGAGAATTTGGTAATTCATCAGGTAAGCAGGACTTAATTAATCCTCATCATCATTAGTAAGCAGGAGACAGTAATGACCAGCTTTTACCACAGAGGTCATTAAAGATGGAAGTCACTTCAACATCAACTGTTTTTCTTGCCCTCTATGGGTGTCCACAAGATGAATCTTGACTTTGGCTTTGCCTTGAGGCAGCAACAGTAGTCAGCTGGTTAATGGCACCTCATTCCAATTTTTTTTCAGTCCCAATGACATTAAAAAATTTCCTAAGCATTCTGGTAACTCCTGTCGAGCTTCATTTCCAGGTCTGTTGTGCGGGACTAGGGGACCGTTTCACTCAACTAATGAGCACGTAAGGAAAATCTATCACTGAACAAAATATGTTGTTAAATTTTATAAGGAGCTTTTTCAAAATGCAAAAGACACCATATCATAGCGGCTATTATTTCTGTGACACACTGACGAGTATCCTGGTGGTGCATCCTGCTGTTAACAGTTATCAGTGTACATGATAACTGTTATCAGTGTACATGATAACTGTTATCAGTGTACATGATAACTGTTTAGGAGCGAAATCATTTAAAAGAACCAAATTGAGTTTACGAGTTGATAGTATCTACTGCCTCCCCCCGGGACACTTCCATACGCAATCCGAAACGCATCTATTTACCTATTTTTATGCAAATTAGACATTTTAACTATTTATAATTTCACTTATTTAGGTTGTATATTCCGTTTAGTGTTTTATTAATCTACGTTATTTAATTGTTTTATCATTTTTAATGTACCTATTGTACTTTTCAGCCTCGATGAATGCCAAAGAAACTAAACTTATTATAACTTACATTATTGAAACTGCCCCCAGGTAGGTGTTCCATAAACTGTCAACTTTCAATGATGATTCTAAAGAATGACAAGTTGAGGAAGCTTCCTACTTGAGACAGCTATCCATAAGCAATACAGTAGTGTACTGGTTAACCTTGTTTCCAGTACTGAATAGCTACAAACCTGGAGACAGGAAGTCATCTACTTCTCAAGTACTTTTCCAACAGCAGTCCTTATTACTTTTTTACTTCATATATAATAATCTCATCGAATTCTGTTTTCACAATATAATTCTAAACATTTTATTAATAACACCTAAATATAAGGTTGACATAATTTCTTTACAATTTTGTTTATATATATATATATGTGTTGTGACGTGAATTAATTTAAGTTTTTTACATATCTGTGACATTAATCTTACAAAATCGCTTTTCCTACTCTGCCACCACTCAATGTTTTTCATGAAATGTGTACGGGGTTGAGAGGGTAGGATATCTGTCATGTGGTTACCGTAATGACCCTATGTATTGGGCCACATCATGTTTTGGGCACCCTAAAAATTTAGAAAAATAATTATTTTATATACCGTATGTTTTGGGACACCTTAATAAATATAATTATTTTTGTCCCTATGTATTCAGACACATGGGTATAGGGCCATTGAGACACTCAAAAATAGTTAGTAGCAGGGTAATAGGACAACATGAAGTCAGGACTCGTTCGCGTCCATAAGTATTGAGACAGTGAATCTGAGATTTATTTTTGTGCACCCTATGTTTTAGGACAGCTGATAATTTAATTATTTTTTAAGTGTCTCAATACATAAGGTCCTTAGGTGTGTCACATTGAAACCCTGTTCCTACAGCAAACATATTCTGAATTATACCATATATTTAATAAAATTTTTGTAAAACCTAGCTGGAACACTGTACATATATATGTATATAATAAATTAATAACTTAAATATGTGAACATACAGCAGTTTCCTAATTCACTGTTCCTCAATGGAAGCAAACAAGCTTAAATTGCATTTTAATAGTCTTTAAGTTTAACTAAAATAGTTTGTGTTTCTATAGATATGGTATATTGTTCTAGCAGCGAGTTCCACAGGGCAGCTATGGCGTCTGCCTTTAAACATTCTAGCATACAGGTGTGATGGAATTGCGTATACATGTAATGGTAAAAACAACAAAATAAGTGAGCAATCTGTATAAGGTAATAGCTGCAGGTAATCTGTCTGAGAGTGATGTTTATGTCATTACGCAGCTCAGTAATTCCATTAAGTACAAATCCATAATAACTGGTGAAGCGCTGAATATTTTGCCACGATCAAGACAGCATGCCAACAATAAACTCCAGATTTCCTTCAATTATTAACACACATCTCAAGTGAGCAGTTTAGTACTGGTTACTGTTAATCTCAGGAGTTCATGTGTCGTCAGTTCACTTTCACGAGTTGCAAGTCTTAAAATTGCATTAAGATCAACGTAAAGGTAATCCATCATATGTCCACCACTCCGCAAAAATGTTCTTTATCTTACATTTTACGAGCTGACACCAAGAAAATTCCAACTGACATGCAGAACAATTTTTTTATTTAAATATTTGTTCAACATGCCTGAAAAAGAACCATAACCATGTGCCTTAATATTGCTATTGATAACCTGTAGGTTCTTTACCTTACAGGTATAGACGCTAGATGATAATACTATTTGTGTACATAACAATAACATTGTTGGTTTACTGCAGTAAATATGTCAGCTTACATTCACAACATTAAATTTAACACACATAATTTACCTGCTAACATTTATGACTTAAAATCATGTTTTTCATACCTTACTTTTCCCTCACTTTAACTTGCAAAAGACCTGCAGGTCAAAGTGACCTCTATTTCTACTTCTGTCATTCACAAACTGGTCCTGTGGAAAAAACTCAAAGTGGTTCTGGCAAAGAGGATTTGGATATTACATTTCAGAAGTGAAACCAGTAATTAACGTCAATGACCGCCCCCGTGAAAAACCGCCACGCCCTATATAGAGAAAGGGTTATTTATCACGAGAAACAGTTGATCAAACCCAATCGAATACATCTAGTCAACGCGACAAGGCAAGAAATTGCATCCATTGATTTACAAATGAGTTCTGCTTCAGATGACGTCAATCGCAAGTGATATTTATCTTGGTACCGGCTCAAATGTTCCACCGAGAGAATTTGTTGTGTTTAGCTGGGCGGAATATGCAAACACCGTCATAGACCAATGGTTACCAGTGTAGTGTCAATGGCCTGTAGATAACATTGTTACTTGTGAATAATGAAATAAAGCAATGTTGGCAGACTGACAAGATGTGTTATCACGGAATGAAAGTCCTACGGAATTAAAGTCACATGAAAAAGGCACAAAGAAGTCATAGTTTGGGCTAGGAAAAGGTAACATGAAATAATCACAATTTGTTTTATATAAACACAAATATTCCAAAGAATGCCCAGGCATTGTACATTTTCAGTTATTATAGAACACAGTAAAATATGATGATTAAGGCAGAATCTAGGTGACAATTATCTAAATTAAGTATATTTTGTGAGACTGTTTATAAACAGATTACTTAGGTCCTACATTTAACAAAACATAATAATGTTTACTTAAAAAACTCACTTTTTCACACATAACGAAACAGAACCAATACAGACAAATCCAACAAGTTTTGAACCAAAATGATTTGGCAGTCACTTTTTATGATCCAAAAGTTATTGGCCTCAATTCTCTGGTATTTGGGGAAAGATGCGCAAGCCAACAACTGTTAATTGACTGCAAAGTCCTATCATAAAAGTGATTTAAAATCACCCGTCAAAGTCTGCAATTCATTATTCAGCAGCTTTGTAGTGAAATCGGTTCAGCCAGGTAAACAATGCGGTACAAGTGTGAACACCTGTCGAGATCGACAAACCAACATCACGTGTAGAATGTTTTATTATAATGTGAATCGATCAAGGTTGTTAGTACCTAAATAAATCAGCCCTGGTCACATTAAAGGGGCTGCAGTGACTGTGACCCTGCGTTTATGTGGGAATCTTGATAAGGAACACAATCACACTGACCATGTGAGCCCAACTTGGTGCAGGACATTGGACCAGAGGTAAGATCTGGAGACCAATTCACAGACAGAGAGCTCATGAAAAAAATCCATCATTAAACATAATCTACTGTTAAATTTAAGGTTTTTAAAACTACAAATAAGCTGCATGTCTGTGTTACAGGGGACACTATTTCCGTGACAAACCAGCGAAAATGTCCAAATGGCACGCCCCGGTATTGATAGGATCCATGGGGCCAATTTATGGCATCTGCAGGTCAAACACCCATGTCCCACAAGTGAAAGCCAACATTTTGCATCTGGTACTAATTTTGCCTTCAAATGAGCACCGCTAATTAGAAATTGTAAATTAAGTTCTGCCCTCTTGTGGTGAAACTACACTAATGCACCATCTCCCATTTAGTGAGAATTACAGTACTTGCTAACATACACACACACCACACCACACCACACACACACCACACACACACCACACTACACACACCACACCATACCACACCCACCACACACATACCACACACACCACACACACCACACACACCACACCATACCACACCACACCATACCACACACACCACACACACCACACCATACCACACCCACCACACACATACCACACACACCACCCCTCATACCACACACACCACACACACACACCACACACACACCACACACACACCACACACACCACACACACACCACACACACACCACACACACCACACACACCACACACACCACACCATACCACACCACACCATACCACACACACCACACCATACCACACACATACCACACACACCACACACACACCACATACACACCACCCCTCATACCACACACACCACACTACACACACCACACACACCACACACACCACACACACCACACACACACACAAACACACCACACACACCACACACACACACCACACCACACACACACCACACACACCACACACACCACACACACCACACACACCACACACACCACACACACCACACACACCACACACACACACACAAACACACTACACACACCACACACACACACCACACCACACCATACCACACACATACCACACACACCACACACACCACACACACCACACACACCACACACACCACACACACACACAAACACAAATAAAAAGTAGACCAAAAAAGATATGGCTTGATAACATCAAAGAATGGATAAATATATCCTTGAGGCAATCAGAGCCCTGTCGGAGTGAAGGATAGTTGCAGTATGGTATGTTCCTTGCACTATTCATCTCGATCTAGGGATAGGTGAATGACCTTGCAGACCAGAAATGTGTCACAGTAAGTACTCTATACAGGGGCCAGCAATCATCGCGCTGGTGACTGCAGACTGGTGGCATGTCCAGCCATGCAGGTGCACGCTTGCAGCATGCAAATTCCCTGGCGTGCACATAAACCATTTATGGCTTCTGACATGCATAGCAAAGCCCTGACAAAGTGTCGTCCATAAAGTAAAGCTCATGTAGTTAGCACCTGTCCTAGTAGGAGTAATTAAGCTTTTCAATAACAGTTGATTTGAGGGACTTGGCCCACACTGGATCACATACTCAGACATGTAGGAACACAGTTGAGGCAGCACCTGACAGACAAGACATTCAGAGATGCAGGCAGACAGACACACACACATTCAGACCAGCACAGACAGACAAGCAAGTATAGACAGACGGACGGACGGACGGACGGACGGACAGACAGACATACAGACAGAGAGACATACACACACGCACAGGCACACACGCACAGGCACACACACACAGACGAATACACAGACAGACACACAACATCCTGGGCCAACAGACAAGTTCACAGAAATTAGAAAACAACCGGTGCTAGCCGACAAGAGGTAGCGCTTTGGTAAGAAAGCACACTGTGCAATGAAGGTGGTTTCATTTCATTCTACAATACAGTCCACTGTTCCAAAAATATTTACCATTGTATACCATAAATTATTGCAAGATTAAATTCCAACAAGAATATCCGTGCTCCAAAAATATTGTAACATTGTATACCATAAATTATTGCAAGATTAAATTCCAACAAGAATATCCATGCTCCAAAAATACTGTACCATTGTATACCATAAATTATTGCAAGATTAAATTCCAACAAGAATATCACAACCAACCTCTAATGCATGTGATTCTCCAACGTTCCTTTTAGTACTAAATTAGTACATTTATCGTGAGAGTGGTTACAAACACTCACTCCTTTGTACACGCCAAGGGAGGTCTGGGGAATGCATATTGTTCAACCAGAGTCAAGGAAAACTGGGGAAATACTAGTGAACCTAATGAGGATTGACATTAAGGTCTCGAAGGAGTTGTATTAGGATCACTAAGCCATGACCGAAGTGGTCTGGGGACATGTATGACAGAAGACATTTACACTAAGTCTATGATATGACATATATCAAGGCGTTATAAGTAAGCACTGTTGTGTGTATGCGTGCGTGCGTGCGCGTGTGCGCGTGCGTGTGTGTGCGTGTATGCGTACGCGTGTGCCTGCATGCGTGCACGTGTGCATTCGTGCATGTGTTTGAGTGAATGTTGGTGATGTATGTATGTAAGATCTTACCCAAAAAATGTTTTCCATCAGATCTATACCACTTATGTTACTCCTAGAATGCAAACATTTCTAGTGCAATCAACTGAGTACAGAACCCTAACATGAATGAATGAATGAGACTTTATTTCAATGAAAACAGACATAGTAAAGTAGCTAGTTATTAAATTATAGACATATAATTGTCGAAAAAGAAGAAGTGTACCAGTTATAAATACTTGTTCTGTTACACCTATAAAAACCTCTATAACATAGTATAAAATGTGACATGACTTAGAATACATGATACATAATTATAATGTCCAAATCATGGTAGGCCGTTTGTAAAAAGAAGTTAAAGTAATAATATAATCCTAACACCAGACTTTTTAAAATACCTACTCATTAAATATATAACTTTTCAATAATTTTTCTTTGTATTTGTTTTTGAAATGACGAATATTGTGACAACAGATTAGTTAGGTATCAAGAGAATTCCAGAGTTTAACACCTTTAACTGGTAGACACATACTTTTCAAGTTAGTTCGAGCATAACATTGTGTAAAATTATGGACTTTTCTGGTCACATACAGATTCATACATACTGAGAAACAGTTGTACATTCTTTGGCAACTGATTATAATATGCCTTAAACATAATTACAGCAAGTATCAACTCCACTATATCAGGCACTTTAAGAATGTACAGATTATAGAACAACCTTGATGTGTGATCCAACCTTCTTTCTGTAGCAAGACTAGGCATTCAACAAACATCACACGCTCCACAATTACATTATAAATCTTCACACTGCCAATGACACCAAACCATATTAAGAAAGACAGTTTCAACAAAACATTGGTAACCAAATCACTACATTATCGATTCACTATTGACATAACCATAACAAAATTCGAGACAACACAATTTCCCTCATAATGCATGACATCATACACAAACACCTGCCGGCTACACCCAGAGCCATCTTCCTAAGAGCCAACCGCATTCAAGTTGAAAGCAATCAAGCAGACTACAGCATTAGACACCACAAGGCAGTGATGTCACGCCGTGCTCAAATGGAATAATTCAACAAAGGCATGCGCCCATTCTCATGTCTACCGGCACCAATCGATGGCAATAATTAATCTGTCACACTGTGACTGGATGCCCAATGATCCATGCAAGTGGCAGGTGTCGCGAGGCTCAACCCGCGACTGACGTCAATACTGAAACCATTCACCCAAACAAGTCCATCCCACTGCCTTTGACTGCGATATTAAACGACGGTCAGATGACGCATTC
This sequence comes from Escarpia spicata, assembly GCA_963995525.1. Lineage (NCBI taxonomy): Eukaryota > Metazoa > Annelida > Polychaeta > Sabellida > Siboglinidae > Escarpia > Escarpia spicata. The sequence continues at coordinate 14,571,584 of OZ023215.1, read as the reverse complement.
TCCAACTTCTTCAACCAGATCATCAGATGTTGCCGTGCCAGGCTGACTGCGCCAGCATGTGTCAATGCGCGCACACGTCATATGAGTGTCGATGTGGACTGATACGAAGGAATGACGTCGGTGAATATATGAATGAATAGTTTTTTTATATCAGTCGTGATTAGATGAGTCGGTGTCAGGAACACACCATCCTGAGGGTTCACTGATAAGACGACATGTATACACAGCTCTGGAACACGCAATGTAAATGAGAAAGATTTCTATCAGTCGAGATTTCTATCAGTCGGGATTTCTATCAGTCAGGTTAGCTATGTCATAATCATGGGCTGCAGCATATTGGAGTGTTTAACCCAGTTGATAGTTAATAAACAAATAAACAACGTAATAAAGTAAAGAAACGTTCTTGTATAATGCAGTTTCCAGTTCTACGGACCACTTAAAGCGTTTTACACTTTACTCCCTGGCAGAACTGTTCAATCGAACACCATCTCGACTTCTCTTGGAAGCATTCAGCCACACTGCAATAAATACGCGAAGACTATTCGTACACAAAAATCCACTACTGTCTACAGCCAGGTACTCATTCATATAGCTGAGTAAACTGAAGCAATGTAGAGTGAACAAACTTGCCCAAGGTTCGACACCGCCGCACAGGATTCAAACCCTGGTTCTTTCAGTTGAGAGTCCAAAACTCTAGCCGCTGCGCTACTGTGTTCCACAACAAGTCAACAATCATTACAGTCACAACTTTTTTGAATGGCAAATTGTAACACATACCAACAGGTTCACACAGTATAGCACAATGCAGTGAAAATAGACAAAAACAACCTGGAGAGATTTACATCGTAGTTTCACTGAATTAATTATTAAACATTTAATTGATGTGTGTCACAAGACGACATTATAATTCTGATGTTCAGAAGATGTTCACAAAATTAGCGCATGATTAGTAATCTATTAACCCAATTCCCTGGAGATGTTTGTCAGAAAGCAAACATGTCACATCTCTGGAAACTTTGTCACTAGCTAATTTAATTTGTTTAAAGCAGGACAGTTCCCAGTGTGTGTGTGCGTGCGTGCGTGCGTGCGTGCGTGCGTGCGTGCGTGCGTGCGTGCGTGCGTGTGTGCGTGCATGTGTTTGTTCATATACATTTGTGCATGTGCATCCATACATGTGTATTGTGTCTTGTGCGTGCATGCATGCATGGGTGCATGTGTGTGTTTGCATATATAATATATATATATATAATATATATATATTTTTGTATGTGTGCATGCAGGAAAGCATGCATATAGATATGAATGCATGCATGCATGTGTGCGTGCATGCGTGTGTGTAACTGGGTATTGGCACAGAGGCAGTTTCTTAGAAAGTGTCTTAGAAATTTGTCCATGGATGCATTCAGCCTCCAAC
>OZ023215.1:14562670-14565170 GCA_963995525.1 Escarpia spicata | reverse complement strand
TCTGCCACACCCCTCTCCCCCATTTTATTTCTCTGCTCTCCCAAACCATCTCTCCTCCTACCATATCTCTTTCTCCCATCATCCTCTCCCTCTCTGTTTTTCTCCCTTCTTTTTCTCTGTTCTTCCCTTCTCCCCTTCTCTCTCCTATCCTTACAGCCTCTCTCCCTCTTTCTCTCTCTCTCTTGCTCTCTCCCGCTGCCTCTCGCTCCCTCCCGCTCCCTCCCGCTCCCTCTCGCTCCCTCCCGCTCCCTCCCTCTCCCTCTCGCTCCCTCCCTCTCACTCCCTCTCACTCCCTCCCTCTCCCTCACTCCCTCCCTCCCTCCCTCCCTCCCTCCCTCCCTCCCTCCCTCCCTCCCTCCCTCCCTCTCTCTCTCTCTCCATCCCTCTCTCTGCCTCACTCCCTCCAATCCTCAAATTCCTCCCTCCTCCTTTCTCTCATTCCCACTCCCTGTCCCTTTCTTTTTCATCCTCCCTCTCTCACTTCCCCTTCATCCTCCTCTCCTCCACCCCCTCCGTCTGACCGCCCCTCCCTCACTCCCTCCCTCTCCCATTTCTGTGGATATGCACTCAGCTGTGAACTTCTAACAACTTATATCTCCATTGTGTAGACGTCTCATTAACCTCGGCACAGCACAAAACTGAACTTCAAAATTTCCATAGCGACGCTAAGAGACAAATATGGATGCATCAAAATGACACTAACAATCAGACGTGTGCCTGATCCAAATAATTTTGTTATTCCTGATAACAATAAATGCATCTGTATGTCACTTCAATTATGACTAAGTAAACCAAGGGCTAACCCTAACTGTCACTGTGCAATGGACGATAAAAGCTTTGACCTTCAGGGTTTTGCAACAATAGTTAAACATTGAATACATATGGTGATTTCTACAAATAATGCATCAGTCCACGGTGAAACATCTGCATGTGACGTGCGAGAAACGAATGCAGTACCATGGTCGTGCCGAAACGAAATTAGCAAACCGAATTTCACATAGAATATTTAGCCATGCGTAGATTGCCATGACAGCTATGAGCAAACAGTAGGAGATGCACAGCTGTTTTTATCCAACTCTGACATTTCAGTCGATCGCCGGGCTAATGACTTTCAAATAAATAACGGGCCTCATGCTGCCAGAATGCTGAGTCTGCATGAATCACGAAGGGAACCTCAAACATGAGAAATCAATTGCAAATGATTACCTGCTGACAGCAAGGGGCCATCACTTCTCCTAACCTGGTCGGAGTCCTGTGGTGCTGATGTCAAGGTAAATTAGTTCTTGGGAAATGAATTACACAGGGAGTTCTTCTTGGATGTGGTACATCTTAAGAGGAGCACTTAATTTCTGCTGCTATTATTAGATGATTGTGACAGGCGAATAAGGCTGGTCAGTCAACGGTCAAACAGAGCAAGCAACATGAACAGAGATACACTTCCTTTGGCCAATATATTATCTATAGGTAAATCATAGTTTGAAATGCACGTGCGTGCCAAGGAAGTAATATTGCATAAAAAGCAGCAGATCTACCACTTTTCATGAGGTGATGGCAGTAGATGAGGATTAGGTGTCGCGAGCCCCATACTGCTGTCATGGAGGGGTTGAAAGGGGGTTTCCACACTTGGCCGGATAATTTTTCTATTTTAGGATAGATTTACTTAATGTTCATTTGGGGCTATATTTGGAATATAAATTAGTACATTAGTTTCCTTAACTTGAAATTGTCAATTGGTGGTAAATTTCAGCATTAAAGCAGGAGGCTGCTAGATTATCCCAAAAATTAATCAAAAGTATGAAATTTACCACCAAACCGGAACTCCTGGCACCATGTACAGGAACAGACGTGCCAAAGCACGATCACCGGATGGTGAAACTGAGCTGTTTGATATCACGACGGGAGTGCTACTGGATGACACACTAGCGCCATACCTCTTCGTGATAGTCCTTGACTATGCTATGCGGTGAGCTATCGATGGAAGAGAAGACGGTAACAAGGAAAAGTAAACATGTTAAACCTGAGGTGATCACCAATTTCGAATTTGCCGATGATATTGCGATACTATCAGAAGTGGTCAATCAGGTACAGTAGCTTCTAACATGAGTGGAAACATCATGTGCAAGGATTGGTGTAAAAAATCTGCGAAAAAAAACAAATATATTGCATTCAACCAATTAGGAAACACCAGCATCGTTGCCAGGGAAGGAGCTGTTTTAGAGAAGGTTGAAGACTACAAATACCTTGGCTCCTGAATCTGCACAACAGCCAAAGACATCAAAACCAGGAAGGCAATGGCGTGGAGAGCACTCAACCAACTAAACCTAATATGGAAATCTACACTCCCATGTAAAATCAAGCAGTGACTGTTTATTGCAACAGTAGAGTCTGTGGTGCTCTACGAATGCGAAACATGGACAATGACGAAAAACTTGACAAACAAATAGATGGATGTTACACAAGAATGCTTCGAGGTGCATTTGACATTCACCGGCAACAGCAT